>JAODAL010001604.1:0-224000 GCA_025379985.1 Phyllomedusa bahiana
TTCCTATATTTTGGACTGCACCCAAGTGTTGATAGCCAAAAACTTTGGGGAAACGGGCTTTTTCCCCCTTCTAGGGAAAGGCATTAGTCTGCTATTAAAGAAATTAGGGATATGGAATACCTTACAGCTCTTAAAAAATGATGATTTGAATCCTTTGATGCATGTGGAAAGGGCTTGGGAGAACCCCCCATTGTATTCCCCCGAGACTTCTAATACAGTAAATTCGCTAATTATCCTATCCTGCGAGTCGCTGGTTATTGCTTTTTCCTTTATGTGTCTTGTCTCGTCTATCCCCACTTGTAAAACCTCTGTACTGTTTTTCATATATATTTGAGTCATAACATTTTGTGATCAGTTTATGTCTTACTTTACTAAAATAGGGGTTTTATACGCTGAAATGTGCATTCAGTGAAGTTGTATGTTATGTTTTGACAGATTCTTGATATTGAAATGATACTAAAAAAAAAATTAATAAAAATACAGTTAAACAAAAAAAAAAGCTCTGGTTCCCTGGCTGCGGCCGCCCCGGTGATCCTGGCTAGTGACTTTCTGTTTATTCTTTATATGACCCTGCAGCCAGTCATAGGTCGCAGCGGTCACGAGCATTATGAACGGGGAAGGCAGCGCGTGTTGGATCCATTTAGGATCCAATTGACGTTGTGTTTCTGGATCCGATTTTTGGATCCAACACAGATCCAAAACGCTGTGTGAACGGCCCTAACGATTGGTTTTTTTGCCATTTTGAAAATCGCCATGGCTGCAACAAAAGCAAAACATGTAAACCCAGGCTTTTAGGTGATGTGCATTTAGTATCTACACTGGGAAGACTCCAAGCGTACACGTTAAGCATGTCCATAGCATTACATTACCAAAAGTGTCCCTTTGGCCTCCATCTGTCTGATATACAGTACATGTACTGCATAAATAGGGGAGTAGAATAGTATATTACACTATCTATTAAAGGCCGTAAGAAAAAAAAAAGTATACAGTAAATATGTCCGATTTAACAATTTTAGCCTCTGGGAGTTGGGCGTCACTGTTGGCAGGGGGTAAAACAATGTGGCTCCCTGTGCCTCCTGTCAACCCCCGCCTCGGGAACAGATATACTTTGCTCTGTCCCTAACTTTAAAAAGGAATTTCATCTTTGAGGCACATTTAACGGGGGACCTGTAGGCTGGCATGGTTAGGGGGGGTGCTGTAGGGTTGGGACTACAGCGCGGGTTTTGCGTTTTAACAAAAAAAAATAATGATTTCTAACCTTGTCAATGTCGGGCCCATATTTCAAAATTCATTTTGGAACTATATGATAAATAAAAGTAGATTTTTCGGGGTGTGTATGTGGGGTGTGTGGTGGGGTACATATTATTTTGTTCAAATACTGTAAACTAAGAGTCCCAAGGGTTTTTCAATACCTTGAGGTTTTATTTATCTTTAGTGTGCCCCTGATATTTTTTGATATATGCTATTGCCTTTTTTGTGTGCACCTATGCCTTCGTTTTTCAGAATATTTTAGTGTGCACAGCTTCAGTATGTTTTTATATTATTTTTATATATATATATATATATATATTTAAAAAATAAATCAGAAAAAATCACGGGACTCCAAAGTAGTAATGGTGTAAGAGTGATTTTATTCCTCCATTCCCAAAAGCGACGTTTCTGCTCCCTAGGAGCATTTGTCAAGCAGCTTGAAAAAGGCTCCGTAGGGGGGAGAAATGCTTTTGGGTATGGAGGAATAAAAACACTCTTAACCATTTCTACTTTTGGGTCCCTGATTTTTTCTGTTTTTTATTGAGAGTTTTTACTCTTTCTGTGGCCCCCGCCCTTTTTTGTTTTCCTTTTTTTTTTCTTTAAGATGCTGTTTTTTATAATATAAATAATTACACACCACACACAAACCTCCCCCAAAAAATGTCCCTATTTTGGAGGGGCAGTCCCTATTTTAACCCCGGTCCCCCCTTGCTCTTAAATGTCCCTTTTTCATTTGGGAAATAAATGTATTTTTAAATAAACTATATTTCTTTAAAAAGTATCTGATTGCTTCCCAGCTGACATTTTAAAAATTTTCTTAATATTTCATCATTTGGGTACAATGTTCCCCGAAAAAAGTGTCCCTTTTTGGCTGTCTAAAAAGTTGGCATGTGTATGGGCGTGGTTAGAGGCGTTTCTTTGTGTGATGTCATGTGTTTGGGTGTGCTTAGAGGCGTGGCCTGATGTGTCCATATTTGCGATCTCTAAAAGTTGGGAGGTATGGACGCCAGTTCATCTTGAACGCTCCTGTCCAGCTCCAACTCCAGCTTTATCCTAAAAGGGGCAGTAGGGTGGCACTTTAAGGGGAGATAACAAATGACATGTGGAGCTGAGTCACAAACACTACACTCCCATTACTCACTGTCGGCTGCTCCTCGCTAGTTCTTCTCACTGTAAGGAGCAGGTAGAGCTTAGACTCCTGCTCCTGCACATTTTAGAAGCTGTGAATAAGGCCGATGAAAAAGAAACTCCAGCACTGGCCTTTAGAAGAAAATTCCGGCAGTGACCCTAGGACACCAATGCCGTGACAGATCCTGTTAATGCACTTATATGATGGAACAGCACAACATGCTTACCTCCGCTCAGCGTGTGTCACTGACTGTCTCGTCCACACCGGAAAGTCAGTAGGCTGCTGCAACTTCAAAATACATTGCTGCGCCCCCCTGTTGTCTGGCAGAGGTGGCGCCCTAGGTGATTGCCTACCCATCGTCCCGGCCCTGATGACAATTTTGCCCTTTGACCAGAAAATGTTGTGCACTAGTGCTTAAAGGGGGTTTGCCATGAAGTAACTTTGATGTGGGAAACTTGTAAAATAAATAATAAACATTTTCACCCTTCAGCATTACAAATTTTTGTTTTAGCTGTTCCCTTAGTGATCCATATTGAACAACTCGTCTGTAGAGGATACGACCAGTGACAAGAACTCCTTGGTCCTGGCCGCACATGCTCAGACATCACCTCTCATCTCAGGCAGCTACTGTCAGTCTATTCCCTGCCTAGTAATCACACAAACTCACTGCTGAGCGAGTGTTCAATCTTAGGTGCTGTCATTCTACTCCTGTCCTCTGTACGCCTTAGTAATTAGTCAAACAGTACAAATAAGAAAAAAAAGACACCTCCACCTGGTATGTGCAGTAAGACAAAAGAACCCTAAAAACATATGTTTGGCTCCTGCAGGGGTTTGAATCTGGGACCCCTATGTTGGAAGACAGTAGCTCTTATCACTCAGCTACTTTGTAACTACTCACAGCTCTTTACATAAACAGACCTTTGTTTGACTACAGTGCGCACACTGTGAGGAAAGGCCTGGTGATGTCAGCCTGCTGGGTCACATGATATGCAGTTCAAACAAATCACACACACTCCCTTTTGAGCACACTGAAAGCTGAACCTGGATAAAGTAGGCATGAAATGACTTTGTGGCAAAACCCCTTTAAAGAGAACTCTGAACCCAGCCCTTTAGGTGCTTCAGACCGTCCTCAGTAGCAGCTCCCCTCCCCCTTTCCTTGTCGTGATCGCAGGGCTGCTGTATTTCTACTCATACCACACCCCAAAATTGTGCTTTTTTTTTTTTACTCTGTTAGGTATACTAACGTGGCAGCCATGTCAACCTCTCAGCGCCTTGCAGAGTAGAAGGAGAAAGACCACTGCATCTAACCGTTTGGACACCTAGGGGGACATGTGTAAAAATTGTCCCTTAGCAACCAATCAGGGCGCTCCTTTCATTTCATATAGTGCTCTGAAGAAATGAAAGGGGTACTCTGATTGGTTGTTCTGGGCAACAAGAACAGTCGTCGACCGAGACTGTTTTCACACATGTCCCCCCTAGTTCATCTAAGTTGCTAGTCTTCTGCATACATGCCAACTCTCCCGTTTTTGGCGGGGGGTCCCGCTATTTGGGGTCCCACCCCGCCCACCCGGGTGAGTTGGCATTCCTCCTGCCGCCCGCAGGCGGCGGGGGTCCTTTAAATTACGCGGCGCAAGAGTAGCTCTGGCGCGCTACTCTTGCACCGCCGGGCCGCTCCTACAGGCGGGTGAAGCGTCCGCTCACCCGCCCGGTGCGTGTCACTGTGCAGGGAGGAGAGCAGGGGGATCGCTCCCTCCTCCCTTCTCCCCCTGTATGTCCGGCGCCTGTGCGCGCCGTACATACAGGTCAGCGGCGCAGGGGAAGTGACGCGCGGCTGCACTCCCCTGCGTCGCTGAGGAGATCGTCCGGAGCGGGCCGCGCTGCCGGTGCCTGGTGAGGTGAGTGACTTTTATTATTTTATTTTTATTAGCTTTAGGGGCCATCTACCTGGCTACAATAGGGGGCCTCTACCTGGCTACAATAAGGGGGCCTCTACCTGGCTACAATAAGGGGGCCTCTACATGGCTACAATAAGGGGGCCTCTACCTGGCTACAATAAGGGGGCCTCACCTGGCTACAATGGGGGCACTACCTGGCAACCATGGGGGCACTACCTGGCTACAATGGGGGCAACTACCTGACTACAATAAGGGGGCAACTACCTGACTACAATAAGGGGGCAACTACCTGACTACAATAAGGGGGCACCTACCTGGCTAACAATGGGGGGGGCACCTACCTGGCTAACAATGGGGGGGGGCACCTACCTGGCTAACAATAGGGGCACCTACCTGGCTAACAAAGGGGGGCATCTACCTGGCTACAAATTTGGCTCTACCTGGCTACAGAGGGGGCATCTACCGGCCTGTAAGGGGCACTACCTGGTTATGGGGGGCTACTACCTGGCTATAAGGGCATCTACCTGGCTTTCTTCCAAAGCCGTTATGCAGTTAGGTGGAGTGGGTGTGGCTTTTTGAAGGGGCGTGGCATACCGACAAGATGGGCGTGTCCATGCAAATTTTTGCTGCGGCGCGCGTAGCACGCCGCTTACTAAGATCTCCTGCTTTTTCATTTTCAAAAGTTGGCAACTATGGTCTTCTGTAGTAGACAGCCCATGTAAACCTGGGCTCTGTTCACAATATACCCCCCTTTCCCCGAAATTAAGACAGTGTCTTATATTAATTTTTGCTCCCAAAAGCGAGCTTAGACTTCTTTTTAGGGGATGTTTTGTATTTCTATGAACAATAATTCACATTTATTGTTGAACAAAACATCAACATGTATTAATATACTGTAGTGATTGCATCACAAACATCAGCATAAGCAGCCAAACTCTGAATTGCATAACTAAAAATTCACTAGGTCTTATTTTCGGGGAAACAGGGTACAAACTTTCACTTTATATGTGCTAGATTCTTTAAGATCTGCTTGACTGATTCCTCCTGATCCATTAGGGCAGGAGTACATGGAGCAGTCATGCTGTGGCACTAGTGATTTCTAATTAGCTTAATAAGCGGACGCATGGATTTACAGGTCAATGGCAACAAAACCGCGTGGCCATTAACAAGCAGTGAGCGCTGATGAACATTGATTGTTAATGGCTGTGCGGTTTTGTGGGTGTTGACCTGCAAATGTGTCCAGCCGTTTATTAAGCTAATTAGAAGTCACTGATGCACAGTAGTGCCCGGCTGCATCACAAACGCACCATATCCGCGTCATGTGTCTTATCCTTAGAATTCGCTTTCCAACCTAATATCTTTATAGTGGCTCTAATTATACAGTGTAATTAGTCAATGTACTAATACAGTTCACTGAAAAATTAGAAAAGGTTAAAATTTAACTTTTACGGTATGCATTAAGAAAGTGCCCCTAAAACAGAGCATATGTGAACAGCCTGCATACAGAATATATGAATATTCACCAAAACATATATATACAGTTGAAACCAGAAGTTTACATACACTATATAAAAAGACACATCTGCATGTTTTTCTCACTATCTGACATGAAATCGGAATAAACCTTACCCGTTTTTGGTCAATTAGAATTACCGAAATTATTTATATTTGCCAAATGCCAGAATGAGAGAGAATTTTTAAGGCCATGTTCACACGGCTTAAAATGGGCCGTATTTCGGTCCGTAATTACGCGCCGCAGTGCGCCAATTACGGACCGAAATACGGCCCATTCCTTACGGTAATTCACAGTTCTCGTAGAGAACTATGGATTACGATAATTGACATGTCACTTTCTAGCGACGTATACGCGCCGCTAGCAGTTATTGTCTATGGGCCGGCGAAGAGCCGGCCCCCCGCTCACTCCCCCGCCCCCCCTTTTTCCAAAACCCCGTAATTGGGGGGAAAAAAATTAAACGCCCCGCATTTAAGCCGGGGGATCCACCAAGGCTTTTTTATTCTTTTTGAAATTTAAAAAGTTTCCATACCCAAGGTTTAAACAAACCCCTTTTAAAAATTTTGGGGAAACAGCCCATATAAAAGTTCATGCTTGGAAGTTTCTGATTTATGAAAATCTTGATGAGCAACCCCTGTGGATGAAATTTAAAATTCACACCAGAAACACACCCCTCGGGTCTTTTGTGAACACCCAGGGGAAAAGCCCCTAAAAGAAATCACCCAAAAGATATCGGGAAGAAAAATAGTGGACTTGAAAAAGTCGGTTAAATTCCCTTGGGTGAAATTTTCAGATACCTGAAGGTGCCCTTTCCCTCTGTACAAACAATTTATGCAATTAAAAAACAAGAGGGGAAATTGTCCGGGCCATCATACCCCAGGAAGGAGAGGGGTTTCTGTCATCCCTTTTAAAGGGAAAAACCCAAACCAAATTTCTAATGAAGAGGAGGCGAAATTTCCATAGTTTTCTGTGAAAAATTGGATTACCGTTTTTTTGGCCTTTATTAGAGCGAAAATACTTCGCGAAAGGCCGCCCAAAAATTAGCCCAGGGTAACATCCCCTTAAAACCTAGACATTTTTCATCCCGTGGGCCCAAGTGCCCAAACCCACAAAATACCGACACCATCTACTCCCCAGTATCACAGAGCATTAGTTGGTAGTTGGGTAAAAATTACGAAGCTTGAAAACCCAAATTCATTTACATGTGATTTCCCCTCCCAACTAGGGGTTCAAGTAGTGTTGAGCATTTCGTTGGCTAAAAACATGGGCGATATTCCGGCCACCATCGAAAAGGTTTTTTCGATAGGGGGGCAGCCCCGATTATGGAGCGAGACCATTAAAGTCAAATGGGAGAGCAACAAAAACCTTCATTATTACCCCCAAAAACAGGGCTGGAAAAGCTGGAATTAACATCTCACCAGTCAAATGGATCCCCTGTTCATCTTGGGAAACCACACTTGGGCCCTAAAAAAAGTAACAGAAAAAATAACCCCCAGTCACCAATTCCCTAACCCTGTCTTGAAACCACAAATTAAAAAAGTGCCGGAAAGGCAAGTTGATTTGAACCTTCTTTTAAAAACTTGAACTGGACTTTGAATATCCCTTCCGGAACCCCCAGAAAGAGCCCAAACCTGTGGGGCATTTTCCCTTTTGTAGAATAGAGCAAAGTGTCCCGTTTGGCGGTGTCGGGGTTCCTGTGGCTGGCACAAACCCTCTTTTGTTTTAGAGCTATGTGTACGGGGTTTTTGGGGCGGGGGGTCAGGGGCCCCTTTGTGCTGAGCACAATTTTTCCTGTAGTATAGAGCTATTTTGTACATTTTGGGCCGGTGTCGGGGTCCTGTCCCTGGCACTATTCTCTGTAGTAAGAGTAGGGGTACAGTTTGGGGGTGTCGGGGTTTCCTGTGTTTAGCCCCTTTTCCTTTTTTGGTTAGAGCTTTTGTGTAAAATTTGGCGGGGGTCGGGGGTTTAACTGGGGCTGGGGCACTATTCTCTGTAGTATAGAGCAAGGTGTACATTTTGGGGCGGTGTCGGGGCTCCTGTCTGAGAAAAAAATTCTCTGTAGTAAAAGGAGCAAAGTGTACGGTTTGGGGGGGGGGGGGGGGGGGGGGGGGGGGGGTGTCGGGGTTCCCTTTTGCTAAGCACTATTCTCGGAAGTAAAGGGGCAAGGGTGTCCCGGTTTTGGGCCCTTTGGGGGGTTCGAGGGGCCTTCCGCTAAAAGTCATCTTCCCCCCCCAAAACCCCTTTTCCCCCCCCCCTAAAATTTAAAGGGCCCCCCCCCAAACCTTTTTCCCTTTTCCAAAAAAAGGGAAAAGGGGGAACCCGGGTCATTTAACACCCGGTGTCGGGAAATTTACCCCCCCCTTTCCCTTCCTCCTCCCCCCCGGGCTTCCCCCCACCCCAAGCTTAAAAAACCCCAAAAAGCCCCCTAAAAAAATTTGGGCCTCGGGGGGGAATGCCCCCAGAGGGGGGGTTTTTGGGGGGCCCCGCCGCCTTGCCCCTAGCCCGGGAAAACCCCAAAAAACCACTGCCTAATAAAAAGACCGATAAAAATTTGGTGAAAACAGATCGGGCCCTTTGGGGGTTAAAAACGGAAAGGGCCCCAGGGGAAAACTCCTTCCGAATCTGTGCCCCGGTCTCCTCCTCCGTGCGGGGCAGGCCCGGGGGGAGGGGGTTTCAGAGTGCCCCAACCCCAATCTTTTCCGGGTGAAAACTAAAAAAAATCCCCAAACAAAATGCTCATCTAAACCAAGGGCTTTGGGGCCCCGAAAACCTGGCCCCCAATTTTTTGGGGTGGCCCCTTCCTTTCAAAAAAAAAGGGCCAAAGGAATGGTGCGGGGAACCCCCTTTCCCCTTTTTTTTCCCTTCACCCCCCTCTCGGTTGGGTCTGGGCCCACCCCGGGAGGTTCCCCCGTCCCGGGGAAATGGGGAGGACCTTGGGTTCCGGCCTTTTGATTTCACCCTTTCGTCCCCCCGCGTTAATGGAAAAAAAAATTTGGGGGCCCCTTCTGCCCAAAAAAAATTCGTGGACCCTGTGGAGGGGGGAAATTTCCCACCGGTGTTGCCCCCGGGGTCAAAAAAACCCCCCCGGTTGACGGGGGGGCCCCGGGGAGTTTTGGGGGGCTGCCAACGAGCCTGGCGGGACGAAAAAGGGGGGGGGGTGGAAGGGCGGAAGTGCAAACTCCCGCCCAAAAAACCCCTTTTTTCCAAGGGGGCACCGGGGGCCCAGCCCCCTTCCCCTTTATTTTTTATTTTTTTCCTTTTTAAAAGGAAAAAAAAATTTCTGGACGACGAGGGGGGTTTTTCAGAAAAAAAGGCCCAACCCCCCAAAAGGGATTGTTGCCTCCAGCCCAAAAAAAACCCCCGGGATCTTAAGGGCCCCCGCAAGGGCTTGTTTCCCCCTCGGTTAAAACCCCCGGGGGTCAACCCCCCTTGCCCTTCCGGCAAAAGGTTTTTTGGTCACCCCAGCCAGCGCTGGGCCCCTTTTTTGGGGCGGGAAAGCCGTCCCCACAGCCCCCCTTTTGACCCCCCTTTTTTGGGGGGGGAAAAGGGGGGTTCCCTCCAAAAAACCAGTTTTAAAAAAAAAATTTCAAAACCCCCCCCGGCGGGGGGTTTCCCGGGCCCCTTAATTTTGCCCCCCCCGAAGGACCCTTGGGGGGGAAAGGCCCCCCCGCCCCCCCAAACCCTCAGTTTTGAAGACCCGGTTGGCCCGACCTTTGGGGCCCCCGCACCCCCCAGAGAAAATCAACCCAGCCCACCCCCGGGGAGCTGTCCAGAGATATGGGCGGGCCTTTGGGGCCCCCCCCCGGGGGGCTTATAGCCCAAAAGTGTCGGTGGTCAGAGGATTTTTCCCCCGGACACAAAATGCAGAAAAACAAAAGCTTAAAAATTTTTTAGGGGAATGAAAAATTTTTTGGGGGGTTCTGGCCGGGGGGGGAAGGGACGGCTTTTTTAGGCAAAGAAAAAACCTGCTCGGCATCTTTTTTGGGGGGCCCAGGCGGGGCCATGACGGGCGGAACCCTCGGTTCCACCAAAATGAAAGGAAACCCTTTCTAAAAAGGCCAAAACCTGGCAATGCCAAACATTCAGGCTTTTGGCTTTGGGGAGGGTTTTGGGGTTAAAAAAGTGTTTTTCTGTCCCAAACCTGGTAGACAGAAGGTTGGCTCCCTAGACTGGGCCCTGTAGGATCCCGGTTTGTCAAACTGGCGGGGGAGAAAGGGGGTAAGGAAAGGGTCTCTGGGGGTTGCGGGGTGGTACTCGGGCGACGGTGGGGGGGGCCGAAGGGGAGGCGACCCCCTGATCATAAACTTTTAGAGACATGGGCAGCTGGGAACGTTTGGGTGGTGGCGGAGGAGGGGGGAGGGGGGAGACAGGGGGTGTGACAAGGGGTTGGGGAGGGCCGGCGTCGGCCCTCCCAAATTTTTTGGGCCGGGTGTTGCCTCCTTTTTAAACTCATGCATTTCGCGGGGGGCATGGGGACTAGAAACATTTTGGGGTTGGTGGTTAAAAAAAACCTAGGTTTCTTGCCTCTAATTTTTTTAAGGGCCCAAAGGGGGGCATAGAAAAATCCGGGGGGTGAATCAAGGCTTCCCTAAAAAGAGGAAGGGCCCAGGCTTGAGGGGGGTCCGGGGGGGGGGATCCCCTTTTTTTTGAAAGCGCTAAAGGCAAAGGGGGGCGGGGGGGGTTTTTTGCCCCCTTGCCCCGGGCTGGGGGGGGAATTTAAATTTTCAGCGGACTTTTTGCGACCACCCTCCCCCTTTTTGTGGGGGGAAAACCCTTTTGACACCCCCCAAAGGTTTTTCCTTTCCTCGTCCACGATAAGCGCTCGCAAGCAAATTTGGGAAAAGACCAGGAGGGATCTGCAATGTCACCCTTCACCCATCATCATCATCATCAACACGGGTTGACTTGGTCGTCCTGAAATTCTCCCCATCCAAAGCTGGGGGCTACAAAAAGGGGGGGCACTGAAAGGGGCTTTTGCCGGACCGCCCGGGATTTTGCCAAAGGGGCCCGGGGTTTCCCTTTCTCCCCCTTTAATGGCATCAGAAACTGGGCATCAAGCAGACAAAATAAATCCTCTTAAATCTTTTAACATGCCTTCGACCCCCAAAATCGCTTTTGGGGGTCATAAAAGGGGTCTTCAGAAAATGGATTATCCCAGTGGTGGGTACCAGGTTGACATTTGGGTTTGCCTTCGTTTCATTTTGGAAACGGATGACGATGTTGCTGGATGAGGGGAAATTTTTGGCCGGAAAGGGGGAAAGGGGGGAGGGGGGGGAAAGACTGCTGGATGCAGGTTGCATAAACCCCACTAAAGGCCCAGATTGGAGACGCTTTTTTGTTACTGGGGATTTACGGGGCCCTAAACCCCAGCGATAAGGCCTGACGGCCCTGCAACCGTTTGATCCGCTGGCATGCGGGGTTTTTTGCCAGAAATGGAAGAAGCACCTTCTCGGGGTCCCTCTACCTCCATTGGCTCCCCCCCTTTGCTCCCCTTCCCCCCCCAAAAATTTCGCTCCATTTAAAGGGAAAATAAAAAAAAATTTGAGAAGGTATGGAATATTTTTGGGAAAGTCAAATTTTTTTAAACAAACGGCAAATCCAGCTATCTAAAAAATCCTTAAATCAAAAAAAAAATTTGCGGGAAAATTAAAAATTTAACAAACCTGGACTGGGGAAAAAGGGTTGCAAAAAACACTTTATCGGGTTATGTTTTAGTATAATACAAGTTTTTTTTTGGTCCCCCTTTCAATTCACCTGGGTAAATTTAAAATTGCTGTTTAAGATATAAGTGCAACCCACTAAAGGGAACAAACCCTGGATTTGGGAAAAAGTCCCAAAAAAAACTATCTGTTATAGTTCTGATGATAAAAGGTATTTTTGGCCCCTTTATAAACTTGTGCTGATTTACAAATTCCCGGGATTCAAATTTTAAAGTGCAAGGTGGATAATCAACAAAGGGGGAATGGGAAAAATTTGAAAAAGAACCCCTATTAAAATTTGGATAACTGAAAATAAAAGGGGAAATTTTTGGAAAACCTAACAACGAGACCCTAAAGGTTTAACGAAATGATGTGAAATCCTAAACAAGTTCACCCCCCCTTTCCAATACCCCGGAAATTTTTTTTCAAATAGCAAACTTTTTAAAAATTTAAAAGCAATTGCAGGGCAATGTCTACACTAAGCCCTTGGTGAACTTTACCCAATGCCCCTTTAAATAGGCTTGTTTTGTGTTCCCCCAAGGGGCCCCCCCCCCTTTTCCCCCCGCCTTGATTTTTTAAAAGCGATAGATGCTGTTTTAAAAAAATAATCAAATCTAAACTACCTAAAATCTTCCAATGTCCTAACCCAACTAACAAGCTAATTTTGGGGAGAGGGGTTTTTCTGTTGAAAAAAAGTATGATTTCGCTGAAATAGTTTTTGGGGACATGCAGAAACGCAGCCCAACAGTATGGAAAAAGCTTTAAGGGGGACTGAGGCCGAAAAAGGAAAAGGGGTTCTATTTAAAACGAGGGGGAAATTTTTTTTGTTTCCAGCCCAAACCCAACCATTCACCATCCCAGTATGGGCCCTCGCACACACAAAATTTCACCCTGCTCTATTCTGTAAGTGATTGGGGTGGGCCCCCAAAATGTCAAAAGGGAAACCCCCAAAAAGGCCCGGGAAAAATTTAAAAAAGGGTTATGGGGCAGATTTTTAAAATAAATTTTTTCGCGTTGATTCCCAAAAAATCAAAATTGCCAAAAAAACCGTGCCCATTTTAACTTTTTCGATTTAAAAAACGCTCAAAAACTATTAAAAAGCAATTTTTTAGGGTGAAATTTACAAAAAAAGGGGGCGGGTTTTTTACTTTTAAAAAAATCCCCCAAAACCCAAAACTCAATGTGGGAAAACTTTTTAAAAGGGGCAATTTTTTTTTTTTTTAAATTTTTAATATAATCAGGGGCTGTGGAGTCGGAAAACCGAAGATCCGACTCCTAATTTCCCAAACCCCCCGACTCCTGCCACTTTAAAACATGGGGCCTTTTTTAAGTAATAAATTTACGTAGTAAAATGGGGAACATCAGTGGTTTTTCCCTTAAAATACAAAAAAACAATTTATTTAGGTTTTGAAAACAGGCACCCGACAACAAAAAGGGTAACAATGTTTTGTTTTTTTGAACCTTTGGGGTTTGAGTTGAAGGAAAAAACTGTATTTGTATCCAAGTTCCCAATTTCCCCCCAAACCCAAAAATTTGGGGTGTGAAAAAGAGACCGGGGTTAGATTTTGGGCAAAATTGCTTGAATCTGAAACCAACCCAAAGGAAACAGGGGTATTGAAAACCCAAAAGGTTGGGTTTCCCAAAAATACTAACAAAATAATAAAATTAACATTTTGATTTTTAGGGAGCAAAACTATAAATAAGCAATTTAAAAATTTGCAAATTCAAAAATTTTTTTTTTTTTTTGTTTTTTTTTAAAAAACGGTAAAGATGACTGTTAAAAAAAATTTTAGGGCTTGGAAATCGGCATGGGCCAAAAGGGCCCCCCCCTCAGAACCCCCTCAAATTTCCTTCCAAAAACCCCCCCCGGAAAAAATCCTAAAAACCCCCCCTTCCCAAAAAACCACCGGCCGTTTTTGTTTAAAATTTGATAACTTTTCTGTTGTAAAATGGGAATATCACTTGTTTATCACCTTTTTGATACAATAATAAAATATTTAGGTTAAACGACACTGACCCAAACAAAAGATTAAAAAATGTTTTGAAACACCTTTTGGGTAAAAGTTGAAAAAAAAAAGCCTGTTTTTTAAACCAAATCCCAGTCTGCACCAACTTTTGGGGGTGTAGAAAGGGCCAAAAGGATTTGGGCAGTTAAATTTAAAACCAAAAAGGGGAATTTACCCAAAAACTAAAAAAATTAATACAAATTAAAATTTTGAATTTTTTGGACAAAAAAAGTAACAATGCAGTTACAGGAAAGAATCTGCAGAAAATAAGCAAAAATTAATACTTGAAGTCAAAAAATTTTTGTAGGGTAGGTAAGATGGCCCGTATATAAAATTCCCGTAAACCTTTATGTACAAAGCTGTGTGGATGGAGAGATTGGGCCTGTAAATTTCAAAAATTTAAAACTTGTTTTCCCCTTTTGTTTTCAGTGTACAGTAATTTTTTTGGATAAGACTTTTAGAACACCCAAAAAAATGGTAAATATGCAAAAAAAACTTTCAGGGACAAATTTTTAGGGGTCCCTGAAATTGTTCTGAGAAAAAGGTTTTTGCCTCCCTCAGATCCTGTACTTTACCCCATTTTGATTTCATTATTTGCAGGGTAGGAACGGCCTCCTTTTCCCAACATTGGGGGGAAAAAGCGGGGTTTTCCCCCAAGGGGGGAAAAATTCTCTAACAATGTCCGGGTATAAAGGAAATTTCCTCACCCCAGTCCCGTTTTTTTATGAAAGGTTGTCTCTGCCCACTTCTTTGGGAAAGGCAGGTAAAAAAAATTTTTTGCTGGGAAATTTAATTTTTTTGCCCCTAAAAGGGGAGCAGAATTTTTTTTTTTTCCCCTTTGGGGAAAACGTTTGCCCCGCTCCATGTCATCAATTAAAACTCCCATGTAAAGAGGGGTGAAGAAATGGGAGCAGCACAAGGCCGGGCCCAATTCCTCTTTTCTTTTTTGCCTCGATCTAACTGGACTAAATTATTAATATTTTGGGAAGCCCTAAATGGGGCCCCTTTTATGACAAACCCACTCCTGCAAAATAGGCACCGATTTCCGATTTCCACACCCTGATAAAAAAAACAGTACCCTCAAAATACAAAAGCTGTAGTATAGGGTGGGGAAAAAGGAGCCTGAAATCACAAGTTCAAAAAAAGTTTCCCTTTTTTTGGGCTTGTGGGTTGTAAAATAATTTTTTGGGACATGCCCTTTGGGGACAAAAAAAAATTTTGTAAATACCCAAAACACTGAAAGGAACATTTGTGGGGGTCTCTAAATTTGTTCTAAAAATTAGAAATTCCCTTCCATCGATCCTGAAACAGGGACCTCACATCTGACCCAAATTATTTTCCAGGCTAGAGAATGGCCTCCCCTACACTAATTTTTGGGGCAAAACGATAACCACGGGAGGCAACATTTCTAACAATGCAGGGAAAAAAGGGGGAATTGCCTCAGCCATACCCAGTTTTGAGGGAATGGTTAAACTCTTCTACTTCTTTGAAAACGGGGTGAAAAAATTCTGGTAAATTTTCCAAATTTTCCCATGGGACGGGGGTCTTTTCCCCTGGGGGGGCAAAGGGGGCTTTGCCTGCTCCAAAGTCATCAAATTAAAAACTCCTCATGTTTATGAGGGTGAAAATATGGAAACAGCAGCACTGGGCCCGGGCCCATTTTTCCCCTTTTCCTTAGCAAACGAACCCCTTTAAAGTACCAACTTTAAATTATAAATTTTGGGATCGGAGCGGTCCAAATTTTTTTGATGACTCCGACTCCCCTGCAAAATAACCACCAAGGGCCCACGACTCCCCACTCTCCCGGGCCCGACAGTAGAAAATTACATTTTTTAAAATTTTTTTTAATTATTTAGTTGGGAAATATATTTTCTCCCAAAAAGGGTCTTCAAAATATTTATGATTTTAGTGATGGAGCAATCAGTGTACTAATACCCCCGTCAAAAAAGCGAATTTAAATTTTCTTCTGGTTTGCTTATTACAACAAGCTAAACTATTCTGAATCTTAATGGGGAAACATGGAAATTGAAAAATGCTGTCAGAGTTTTGTTGCTTTTTGACAAACAACAATAATAGTGTCCCCAAATTTTCACCTAAATTCTTTTTATCACCTTGGTGACCCTCCCTCTATTATATATATACGGGGGTGGGACCAAAAGGTTTGACCCAAAGTGCTATACATGTAAAGTGCAACAATGGCGTGCTCCTGTAACATACAGCTGTTACCCTGCTGTGATGGCCAGGATCAAAGGGTAAACTCTGCTTTCCATTTTTATGTTGCGTTATAAAAATTTATATTATTGTGTGTGTGTGTGGGGTGTATATTGTTTATATAATAAAATATATTTTAAAAATAATACTTTCCCTTTGGGTCAAACAAAAAATAGTGCATCCAAGTATTTTAAAGCACCTAACCATTCCTTTTTTAGGTTTTAAACCCTGTGGGGGACCTTTCAAACAAAACACCTTGCAGTACAGGGTTTGGGTTTTCAGAAACGGGCACTGTAGTCTAGGGGACTCACCCCCTGCCAAAGTGGGGGGGAGTTCAATTAGTAGCTTAAAAACAAAAAAAAAAAAATTTAACCAGAAGGATCCAACAAAGTGTTTATGGGGTTTCGGGAATGAAAGGCCCTGAGGCTAAAAATGAACAGGGCCCCAAAAAAGATATTTTCCCCAATTTTAAAAGGGAAAAGGGTCCCCATTCCCAAATTTTAACCATGCTGTTTTGTGGTTGATCCAAACTGATTGAATTACCGACGACAAACTGACATCTGTTTTTCAGTTTTTCAACCAGTGACCTCAGTGGGCTGAAACAAAATTCAAAACATTGTGCGTCCTCTAAAAGAAAAATCTGCCAGAAAATTTATGCTCGCTCTGGTTTTAAAACCCCCTTCCCCGCCACAGGGGCTTTTGTATACAAACCTTTTTTCCTCCCCCCCTTCCAAGCCATACATTTTTTTTGTTTGGTTGCAAGACTTTTTGGGGGCCCTTTTTTTTTTTTTTACAGAAAAAAAATATTTTTTAATGGTACCATATAAAGTACTCCAAAACTAAAAAAAAAAATTTTGTGTGGGGTGGGGCAAAGGGGGGGAAGATTTAAATTTTTTTTTTTTTTCCCTTTTTTTTTCGAAGTTTACTGTTCCCCCATGGGGAAAAATTTCCAAAATTTTTTTGTATTATCAGGCCAGTACGAATTTCCCGTGATTTCCACATTTTCCCAATGCTTAAAACCCGCCTTGGCCAATACATTCCCCCAACATTGAAAAATTTCAACACCAAGAGGGGGAAAACCTTAGGGCCCCGTTTTCCCCCTGCACAGGACAAAAACGGCCGGTTTTTCCGGGCCGGAAATTTTGTCCTTTTTTGCGCCCGTTTCCCCCCAGCCGGAGCAAGAACAAACCCTTCCCCCCCCCATTGAAAAGCACATCTTCCAATCGGGGAAAACCCCCAACGGAAGATTGTGCTTCCAAAAAAATTTTTGCCGGGGGCCCAAAACCGGGCCGGGGGCAAAACCATCCGACGGCAAAACCTGTGCCCGTGAGGGCTGCTGAAAGGGGTTTTCCCATAGAGCCCCAATTGTTTCTTTATTTTTTTCGGCCGGGTTTTTTTAAAGGGGGCTGAAAAACCGGCCGAAAACCCTTGCCGTGGGGACATGCCCTTAGATCGATAGATGTAATAATGATATGCAAATGACTAAAAAACAAAAATGAAACACAAACCCCATTTAACTCCTAAGAGTATGATCCCACTCGTTTTGGAAGTCCATAGCATTTCCCATCCTTTAGGGTTTTTAAACCCCCGAAGCCAAATCTTGAAAAATTCTTCTTTAGTATTTTTTCCCCCTTTGCTTCCCAAATTCCCCCAAAATTTTTAACTTTTAAGTGACGCAGTTTTTATGAGGATTGTTTTATGCAGGGAAAAGTTTTTGTTTTTGAGAGGGAAAAGTTTTTTTGTTTTTCAAATACAAATTCCCCAAAAAATTTTAAATTTAAAATTTTTTTATAAAGTTTTTTATAATTTTTTTTACATCATTCACATTTCACACTAAGTAACCCTGGGTTTGGGCTTGTTTTCCCGAGTTTTCAAGGGAATTCTTTTCAAGACGGGGCCCCAGCTGCGTTTTGAAACAAAGCAACCAAACCCATCTCCCCATGTGAACGCCGCTTTCCCTTTTCGGCAAAAGGGCCAAACATGATGATCCACGTTTTAAATTTTTTAAAAATCCTTTTGGGGCCAAAAAAAACCCAAAAAACGCCCTTTAACACGGAGTAAAAAAATCCTTTTGAAAAAAGCCCCTTAGATGAATTCTACAGGATATTACAGTCGTGTAGATACCTAACATGTATAGGGTTTTGGTTTTTTTTGGAATGTATGTACATGACCTTTTTTATTTTATTTTTTCTGTACTTACTATATAAGGGATAACTATTTAACACTTTTTTTTATTACACTTAGTAATGTATAAGCATATTCATGTTTGCTAATACATTACCTTCTGTGTCAGTATGACACATGCAGCAGTCAGGGCAATACACAGTTTGCCCTGACTGCAGGCTTGTTATACATCCATCCCTGGGGCTACAATAGGTCCCCAAGGATGGCTGTTCAGACATTCTCCGGGCTCCATCGGGTCACTGGGAGTCCCAGTTATCCGATGGAGCAGGGATATGCCCTTTGATTATGCCATCGTCACATACTACAGCAATCAAAGGATTAAGCGCCGGTGCTTAGAGACTGTAGTTGACAGCTCTGTTACTAGTGCAGCTTTGGCACTAGGAGCCGCAAAACCTCTCCATTTACAGCAACGTCTTATGGCAACGCTGCATGGAGACGACCTGCAGTCAAGACGGTGGGCAGTCGTTAAGAGGTTAATGGCTGTCTGAGGAATGTTATGTTGCACTGAATGCACCTGGGCCCACAAATCAACAAGACTGGGTGCTGGCAGCTCCCTGTGCAATTGTTGATTAATGGCGTCCCAGTGCTCAAGTCTGGCGACGATGCAGGCCATGGCCAACACATTTAGACCACACAGGCTTCTCCCAGTAGCATGAGCAACATGTGGCCTGGCATTGTCCTGTTGAAAACCAGATCCTGAGACATTTTGAAAAAATGCCCGTACCACTGGTCCTACAACCAAATTAATGTAAGGCTGAGATGTTGGTGAACCTGAAATGAATATACTAATGCATCTCGAAAAATTAGAATATCATTGAAAATGAAGGGGTTCTCCAGGACTATCTTTTTATTTGTTATAGGGCTCACAAATGTATTAAACTTTGTAGTTCATACTGTAAGGAGTCTATACAATATATGGGGTTCTCTATTTGACTTAAGTTATTGATATCTTTTCACTGATATTCTAATTCTTTGAGATGCACTAGTAGAGGTCTACGCCTACTGTATATTACACCACAATCCCAGGAAGATCAGTGTGACATTGCCTTGTGAAGACCTTTCCAGGCCGTTGGACCAATCTCCAGCTGTCATTGCGTCCGAGACCAAAGCAGTTCTTATAGCTGAAGGAAGTGAACCTCCATTTCTGTCTTGCTGTGCATCGTGATGGCCATTGAGGGTGGTGGCCTGAGGTCAATGGAACACCTGTATCTGGACGTCTGGCTTGTAGCCAAGTGTCTTGCAAACATCTGGTTTGTTGTTGACTTTGTTGCCCGCCTGATGCTTGGGATGGGACGGGCAGTACAGAATGGTTCTCTATGTGCCATTCTTCCATCAGACAATCTGTCCAGGCCGAGGTTTTCCTTTGTGCACCCGTTGCTGTCATTCCAGTTCGTCATCTTTCTCCCAACCACAGACACACACAATGTGAAACAGTGGTGAGATAGCGACCTGCATAGTGATTAGATAGATCTCTCAGTTTAAAGGTTCTGTCCCTCCCATTGAAGGACAAGTGTCAATAACTGACCAGGGGATGAAAAGGAGGCATGTGGCTAATAAACTTTGCTTTTATTCTCCCTGAAACATGCCACAGATTAGAGCTAGGTGCTTTCACACAGCGCAGTTTGGTTCAGTTTTAACTGCGCTCCAATTAAACTGCCTCTATTACCAGCAAGCTTCTTTCAGTTGTCTAAATTGTTCAGAAAGGTGTCTAGCCCCTTAAGCCGAACGCCTGAAAAGTAGTTAATGACCAGAACATTTTTTTTAGTTTTTGCCTTTTTGTGTTTCAACAGTTGTAACTTTTTTTTTTTTTTATATGACGCAGTTGTTTGAGGCCTCGTTTTATTCGAGACAAGTTGTACTTTATGGGGGAATAGTTACAGTTCACTTATAATTGCAGTATTTTTTTTTGTTTTTTAATTTTTTTTTTTACACCATTCACTTTTAACACTTAATAACTTGTTAGATTAATTCTACAGGTTATTACGGTTGTGTGAATACCAAATATGTGTAGGTTTTTTTTGTGTGTGTCATTTATGCACAATTATTTTTATTAAATATTTATTTTTATTTATTTTTTTATGCTTTGTTTTTTTTTTTTACTTTTTTTTTTATTCCCCTGAAGGGAGAACTGTTTTACATTTTTTTTATTATTTTTTTTTATACTTGTAATGTATTAGCATATTCATATATGCTAATACATTCTAATCTGTGTGAGTCTGACACAGGCAGTGATCAGGACAGCACACAGTGTTTCCTGGTCACTGGCTTCATACACAGACAGCTCTGGGACCACTCTAGGTCCCCAGAGCTGACTGTGCAGCCATTACCCGATTCTGTCGGGTCACCGGGTGTTCCGATCACCCGACAGAGCAGGGGAACCCTTTGATTGCGCTGCGATAATGCACCGCCGCAATCAAAGGGTTAAAGCACCGGGTTGAGGAGGTTTCCTCCGCACCCCGATTCTCGCAGGACATGCTCTGGGATCGGGGCTGTGTGGTATAGCCCTGAACCTAGCGCAATTGCGGCGCCAGGCGCCGCAAACTCCGGTGTCTTCAGCGACGCCAAAAGACGTCGCTGCAGACGAACGACCCGCACCGGCCGCCGTCAAAAGACGGTGCGCGGTCGTTAGGGAGTTAAAGTAAGTAATCAATGACTGTGTGTGAAGTCTTGTAGGTTACAAGCACACTAGTTGATTACTCACTCTCCAAACAGTTTATTTAAGTGAAAAAAGCTTGTGGTAATAAAGACAGTTTAATTGGAGCGCAGTTAAAATTGCACCAAAACTGCGCTGTGTGAAAGCAGCCTTGAAATTTGATTATGTGCAGATCTTAGCAATGTTAAATCCATATATGTAATTAAAAACAGATCTTGGCAACACCTGCTATTTCTTCGATAACCTTATGACTTGTCTTTATTGGTGTTGCAGTTTTAAGGTTGAGGAGTGTGTATTGCCGTCTAATGTAAGGGACCATTTGAGATCCTTAAAAAGTTGGCGGTTGAGTTTTGCTAGGCATATTGGATATATGGCCAACCACTGACATCCCAAGAAAGCCAGGCCTTCATGTCTGGTTTGGAATTTGCATTGTCAGTCTCCATTGGAGTGTACGGGAAATGAGTAAATGGACAAATCAGGGCTAACTTAAAAACTATACTAATTTATTCCCTTTTTTCCCAGTGATTTTGGAGGGTATATCCACATTAGATTCAGAGAAATCAAAGGCGGTCTTAATCTCACAGTTCCTGAGTCGTGTTGCAGATGGAAAACAGCTTGGTAAAACATAACTTGTTGTTCCGTTTTTATTCCAATGCTTTTGTAAGGATTTAGCAATCTAAAGATACACCATGTTCTTCCTAGATGTACAGTTTGAGACAGAAGAGCAGTTTACACCTCTAGAAGCAGCTGCAATGGTGTTGGATCAGATTATTGAAGAAGATGAAGACCTGAGACTTCTTCAAGAAGAAATAAAAACGTTGGTGAAGGTTCAGGTGAGTGACCAAAATTGGAGAACATGTTCTGTTCTGCTGTGGTAATGAGAGGTGCTCTCACATACAGTATCTCACAAAAGTGAGTACATCCCTTACATTTTTATAAATATTATATTATATCTTTTCATAGGATAACACTGAAGATATGACACTTTGTTACAATGTAAAATAATCAATGTACAGCTTGTATAACTTTGTATAATTCAGTGTGTCCTCAAAATAACTCAACACACAGCCATCAATGTCTAAACCGCTGGCAGCAAATGTGAGTACACCCCTAAGTGAAAATGGAAAAATTGTGCCCAAGGTGTCAATATTTTCTGTGGCCATCATTATTTTCCAGCGCTGCCATAACTCTCTTGAGCATGGAGGTCACTAGAACTTCACAGATTACAGCCACAGGAATCCTCCTCAATGACGACATCACAGAGCTGGTGGATGTTAGAGACCTTGCGCTCCTCCACCTTCCATTTGAGGATGCCCCACAGATGTCCAATAGGGTTTAGATGTGGAGACATGGTTGGCCAGTCCAGCACCTTTACCCTCCTTTTCTTTAACAAGGCAGTGGTCGTCTTGGAGGTGTTTGGGGGCATTATCATGGTGGAATACTGTCCTGCGGCCCAGTTTCCGAAGGAATCAATTTCTGGTTAAGTATGTCACAGTATATGTTGGCATTCATGGTTCCCTCAAGGAACTGAAGCTCCCCACACCCGGCAACACTCATGTAGTCCCAAAACATGATGTTTTCACCACCATGCTTGTCTGCAAGACACACTTGTATTTGTACTCCTTACCTGGTTACCACCACACGTGCTTTATACCATCTGAACCAAATAAGGACCTGGTTCCAGTAATCCATGACCTTAGTCTGCTTGTCTTTAGCAAACTGCGGGTTTTCTTGTGCATCATCTTTAGAAAAGGCTTCCTTTTGGAATGACAGCCATGCAGACCAATTTAATGTAGTGTATGGTCTGAGCACTGATAGGCTGACCCCCCACCCCTTTAACCTCAGAAACAATGTCAGTATCACTCCTATGTCAGTTTTGAAAAGACAGTCTCTGGATATGATGCTGAACACATGCACTCAACATCGAACATGATGAGGCCTGTTCTAAGTCAAATCTGTTAAACTGCTGTATGGTCTTGGCCACCGTGCTGCAGCTCAGTTTCAGGGTGTTGACAATCTTCTCATAGCCTGAGCCATCTTTATGTACAGCAACATTTTTATTTTATTTATTTATTTATTTATTATATTATTCCTCAGACAGTTCTTTGCCATGAGGTGCCATGTTGAACCTCCAATGACTAGTATCAGAGAGTCTGAGAGCGATAACACCAAATTTAACACACCTGCTCCCGATTTACACCAGAGACCTTATAATACTAGCGAGTCACATGATACTGTGCAGGGAAAATGGCAAATTGGGCACAATTTGTCCACTTTTTGTTAAGGGTGTACTCACTTTTGTTGCCATTGGTTTAGACATTAATAGTTGTGTGTTGAGTTATTTTGAGGCACACCAAATTTACACTGTTATATAAGCTGTACACTGACTACTTTATATTGTATCAAAGTGTTATATCTCGAGTGGTATCAATGTGAAAGAAAAATCTGCAATAAAAGCCACAAGAAATATTGTGGATTTGCCGGCCGAAATTATTAATTATATTCTGCTGTAGGTCTCGTTACTTAGAATTTTTTAATAAAATTTTAAGTTTAAATAAAGCTTTTCTTTTTGTAACAACCCCCACAACCAATCAGTAAAGTCCATACTGGTACATACCGCTGCCAAGAAGGTAAAAAGAGTCCTGCTAATAAGGAGATATAAGTAATGACCATTATTAATCTTCTCTTTTACCTAAAGGTAATTAGTACAATAAAACAATGTCATGAGGTTTAAAACTACGCTGCAAAAATGCAGTAAATGCAGATTAGTTACCAGAGACTTTGCATCATTTATTGTTTACACTGTTTATTGGAGTTTGCTCTTATTAAATATATAAGAGCATCTCCAAAAATATCTACAAAGCTAAAAATCGTTACTGTAATGTAGAAAATAACCCTTCAGCCAAAGGAATTAGTGTAGCATTCTTCTGAAGTACTTGTCGACCGCCTGTTGACTATAAACGTGCAGAAGGTCAGCATATATTACGCTGCACAGATGTTCTGGAAAAGCCTTGCAGCATTTGCAGTCTGCACCCAGGTTTCAAGGAGGCGTTTAACCCCAGGACCCACAGAAATTCAACCCCGTTTAAACAGGGGAAGTTCCCCCGGGAACCCGCTGACTTTTTTCTTGGGAGGAAATAAGGGGGGGCCCCCCCTTTCTTTTGCGTTTTCACCAAGGAAAAGCCTGTCCTTCCCCCAAAGGCACTTCAGGATTCCCACATTCCCATTGGTCCGGTTTTAGGCACGACCATCCGGTTCCTTTACAGCAGTCATTGGCATATCAGCTCTGCTATTCTTTGCCGATCCTGTTAGAGGGACATTGGTAATAGAGGGCTTTTAACAACAGAGCAGAATGCTACAGAACTCCAAAGAGTAAGAAACCTTAACAAGCTCCTGTCCTGCTGATAAGACACAGTAAGTAGTGACGTCACCATCCTGGCCACGGTCACAGCTTTTAGCTCCTCATCTGAAAACTCTAAAACACTATATCACTTACATGAAAACAGCTGTAACTGAAAATTGACACAATTACAAAACTTATTTTGCCACTTTTTGCTTTAAAAAAAAATTACAATAACAGACTTTATTTTTACTATTTTTTATTTCCCCTGATATTACAAAAAATCTAATATTAAAATTATATATCACCGTAAAAAGGTGAAAAAATTAGTAGAAAATGAAGTACTAGAAAGCTTTATATCATTCAAACGCTTGTGTACTAGAAAATACGATATACATATAAACTCTCCAGAAACATCTACACAACCCAAAAAATTTACTGTAATATAGAAAAAAATGCAGCAGCCAATGCAAATTTTGTAGTATTTTTCTCAACAGAGCTGTTCAGATTAATTAGGTCAAAGTTTAAATGGAGTAGGACTATATCTGGTCATGATGTAACTTGTATATGGCATTTATACTGTTGGATCTCAAAGTTTTAGTTATATCCCAAGCTAGTGAGTAGAGACCACCTGCTATGGTGTCTCCCATACACTGCACACACTCAGAATAGAACATTCTGCTCCTATATCTCTCTGTAGCACACATTTATAAATGGCAGCACTGAGGATATCATGGAGCAGCGCTGAGCTATATATGCTATAAATTGAGTACTGGAGTGAGATAAGATACTTACTAGAGCTTTCAGCAGCATCTCCATATGTTTTCCTATGCCTCTGTCTCACTTTGCAGCTCCCTCTTCCTCCTCAACCCTCAGTAGAGTTATATGGGCAACATATAATCCAATACTTCAGTGAGCTTATGTATCTAGAAATGGGTTTTAGCCGTTTCTAATGAGTTTATGAAAGGTGGGGAAAAGATGGGGAAAAAAAAAACCTATTTTCCTCACAGGATATATTACAGTTTTTCATAGACTTAGGATATTACCCACTGGTTTTGGATGATTTAGTCTAATGGGTCTATCAGATCAGCCCCAATTGGAGACCAGGATTACACAATTTGAATATTGTCTCCTCTGTTCCTTTTGTTTTCACAGAGATAAGCAGAGCTAGATGTTCTGTCAGTGGTCACAGTGATCACAGGTCAGCTCTGCAAAAATTCATGTCTGTTCAATTAATGGGGATATCATGGTTGATGGCTACTGACCACATCATGTTTAGGCCAACACTTCATTTAGATCTATGGCCATTTTAGGATGAAAATACTTCTTACTTTTACATACACATTTTAACGTTACTTGTCTTTGCCTCATGTGTGATTCATAAGTTAAAAAATATAGATGCCACTATTTTTGGCAGGATCTGATTTCACTATTTTCTTTTTTCCGTCCCAGCTTAGATAGTTGAACAGAGGCTGAAGCAAAAATTTGAAACCTTTGGCTACCTTTGGCCAATAAATCCACTAAAAAAATCTGAAACAAATTGGGAATTCTGTAGATTTTCTTTGTAGCGTGTATGTTTCTGTAAAACCATGTTCACATGCCTTGTGCAGTTCTTCATTGTGTTTTTTTTTTTGTAGAATCGGAACAAAAAATATGCATCAAATCTGCAACATTTAAATGTGACGTTATTGTCCCATTATTATTGAAGAGTATTGGTGATGGCAAAATAGTATTTATTACAAGCATGGCTACAGCTTTTAAAATGTATAGCATTTATAAGGAAATATTGTGTACATCAGGAGATACAATTCATGATGCCCTTTACCTTAAAGGGGTTTTGCCACGATGTAATGTTGACGTAAGATCGTCCAAAATGGGTATTTAATCACTTTTCTAAATATATGTGATTACAAAAAGTGAAGCCTGTGACAGCTACAGCATTGCTCAGTCCCCCTTAGTTTCCTGAAAGTTTACATTAGACACGACCAGGACACTGACAGGAGCTGAGCTGGCGCGCTTGCGTGTTTGCATTTCTTATCTGATGACAGGGAACATGAAGGGGCTTGCAGGGGGCTGGGGAGAAAGTGCAGTGTATGGGTCTGTCTGCTGTATAAAGAATCCACTGGTTGTAATGTTATTATTTGAGTAAACTTTGCAGACTCTTCCTCGCTCTCTGCTCACCCCCCTCTCTCTCCACTGTGACTCAGCATGCTTTGTTTATATTTTCTCCTGAGCAGATAAGAGGTAAGGATCTCACTTTGTGGCAAAACCCCTTTAAAGGGGTATTCCCATCACAGCGAGTGCTGCTGGAAAGGCCAATTACTGTAAAGCAAGCAATTTTAAAAATTCATGTTATTAAAAAATGTGTACTTTACATTATACAGGCCTTTTTTTTTTTTTTATTCCTTGCTCTCTTTTCTCCATGGTTACAGTCCATCACTGTGTTCTTTCAGTTGTTGCCAGTAATGCAGCGTCATAAAGGACTGTCTGAGAATAAGTTCATGTGGCCACAGGAGCTTATTCTCAGTCTTTGATAACGTTGAATTACCGGCAACAACTGAAAGCACACAGTTATGGTCTGTAAACAAGAACGCAAAAGAGAAAGGTACAAAAAAAGGCCTGTATAAGGTAAAGTATACATATTTTTTAATAGCATGTATTTTGAAAATTGCTTACTTTACAGTTTTTGGCCCTTCCAGCAGCACCTGTGATAAGAATACCCCTTTTAACTACACAATTTATTTTTTCAAAAACATCTGAAACAGGGCTAATCTATAATAATATAAAATTTATTTTAGTTGAACACATTCCTCGGCTGTACGTAAAACTCCCATAAATCAGAATAGAGACTACTGTGCAAGTGCAACCTCTTCTCCACCCTGCACAGAGACTGAGGGCCTGTTCTTAAGATGGGTGTGGACCCCAGAGGTGATAAACATATCTGTTAGACATTTATGGTATATCCTATTGATATTCCATGAATGTCTGAGATTTGAAAACCCTTTAACCCCTTAACGACCTTGGGCGTATGAGTACGTCCAAGGGCCGCTAAGGGGCTTTTCAGGGGGATCGCGCCGCGACCCCCCCCCCCGCACAGCTGCCGGGTGTTAGCGGAAAATCGCCGCTAACACCCGGCAGTAACAGCGCATGCGGGTGGCTCCACCCGCTGGCGCTGTTTTACCCATCAGACACTGCGGCAAAGATGACCGCGGCGTCTGAATTAACGCCGATCGGTGCCGCGCACCGATCGGTACGGTCATCGGCACCGGCTCAGCTATGCTGCGCCGATCCGACGAACGGGCATGGTGGTGGGGAGCCTTGTGAAGGCTCCCGTCACTTACCCTGGCCGGTTTGCCCCACCTCCGTCCGCAAACAGGAAGTGGGGGAACCGCCATCTTTGTACACCCTAATGCATTGCCTATGCAATGCATTAGGTTGTATTAACAATCGCGCCACCTAGTGGTCAAGTATCATAGGTGGCCTCAATGTTACAGTAAAAAAAAAAAAAAAAAAAAGTATTAACAGTTCAAATCACCCCCCCTTTCCCCATTTTACAAATAAATTCATTAAATTAATAAAAAAGTTACGCATATTTGGTATCGCCGCGTCCGAAAAGTCCGATCTATAAAAATATAACATCATTTATCCTGTACGCTGAACACCGTAGAAGAAAAAAATTCCAAACGGCAAAATTGCGTTTTTGGTCATGTTACTTCACTCAAAAAAAGGAATAAAAATGATCAAAAAAGTTGCATGCATTCCAAACTGCTAGCGATAAAAAGTAAACTTCAGCCCGCAAAAAATGCCCCCTCACTGACGTCCTTAGGTGTTAGTACAAAAAAGTTATTGGTCGCACAAAATGGCGCCGCGGCGCAAATTTCAAAAATAGAAAATGTTTGGATTTTTTTTACGGTACCAAAACATAATGGAAACCCTACATGTTTGGTATTGCCAGATGCGTAACAACCTGTAGAATACAGATAATACATTATATTTACCGAAGATTAAACGCCGTAAAAGCAAAACCCCCGCAAACATGGCGAAAATAAAAAAATTTTAACAATTTGTCCCACTTGGAATTTTTTTGCGGTTTCCCAGTATATTCTATAGTATAGTGAATAACACCATTAGAAAGTACATCTTGTCCCGCAAAATAAAAGCCCTCATGTGTTTATGTAGGTGGAAAAATAAAGTTATGGCTTTCAGAAGGCGAGGAGGGAAAAACGAACGTGTCACAAAAAAAAAGCCTGGTCCTTAAGGGGTTAATGGATTCTGTTCTCTAGTAGGTGTACACAAAGAACACGTCCTTGTACAGTATATGAAAACAGGAGCTCCATAGGCTCCTAGTGTCTACACAACTGAGGCAACAAATGGGTGGCATTGTGTGCCAAGCAAGACAGCCAGGCAATTCGCCCAAATAGCCATTGTCTGTAACTGGGGGTTTAGGAGCACTTGATGGACATTTTAAGAGCAGTTCATGATTCTCATCAAATAAGATATATTTTGACCAAGTTTCATTGTAGTGTGTTTATTAGCCTTGGAGTTATATCTGATTTTTTAGGCCTCTGGTGAGTATTAGAGTTTCTGTATAAGAGTTTCTTCAGTTGCTGTGTACATTGAAGGAAATAATTATTTGATCCCTTGCTGATTAGGTAGGTTTGCCCACTGACAAAGACATGAACAGTCTATAATTTTGAGGGTAGGTTAATTTTAACATTGAGAGAGAGAATAGCCAACATAAATTCCAGAAATTCACAAGGTATAAATGTAGTTGCATTTTGCTGGAGAGAATAAGAAGTATTTGATCCCCTACCAAACAATAAGAGTGAGACGCTTCTAATCAACTTGTTACCTGCATAAAAAACAGCTGTCTTAAATAGTCACCTTTATAAAAGACTCCTGTCCACAGACTCAATTAATCAGTCAGACTCTAACCTCTACAACATGGGAAAGACCATAGAGCTTTCTAAGGATGTCAGGGACAAGATCATATATCTGAACAAAGCTGGAATGGGCTACAAAACCTTAAGTAAGACGCTGGGTGAGAAGGAGACAACTGTTGGTGCAGTAGTAAGAAAATGGAAGAAATACAAAATGACTGGCAATCGACATAGATCTGGGGCACCATGCAAAATCTCACCTCGTGGGGTATCCTTGTTCATAAGGAAGGTGAAAGATCAGCCTAAAATTACACGGGAGAAACTTATTAATGATCTCAAGGCAACTGGGACCACAGCCACCAAGAAAACCATTGGTAACACATTAAGCCGTAATGGTTTAAAATCCTGCAGTGCCCGCAAGGTCCCCCTGCTCAGTAATGTGCATGTGCAGGGCTGTCTGAAGTCTGCCAGTGAACACCTAGATGATTCTGTGAGTGACTGGGAGAAGTTGTTGTAGTCAGATGAGACAAAAAAATTAGTTCTTTGGCATTAACTCTACTCGCCGTGTTTGGAGGAAGAGAAATACTGCTTATGACCCAAAGAACACCATCCCCACTGTCAAGCATGGAGTTCACCTCATATTTTTACAGAGCACTATATGAAATGAAAGTGGTGTTCTGGTTGCTATAGGTAACAAAGTGAATTTTAGACCTAGACAGTTTTCATACATGTGGTCCATTGTGTTTTGGGGGTGTTTCTCTGCTAGGGGCACAGGACTACTTCGCCACATGAATGGGAGAATGGATGGAGCCATGTACCATAAAATCCTCCTTCCCTCCGTCAGGACATTAAAAATGGGTTGTGGCTGGGTCTTCCAGCAAGAAAATGACCCAAAACATACAGACAAGGCAACAAAGGAGTGGCTCAAAAAGAAGCACATTAAGGTCATGGAGTGGCCTAGCCAGTCTCCAGACCTTATGATCCCATAGTAAACTTTTGGAGGGAGTAGATACTCTGAGTTGCCAAGGGTCAGCCTCAAAATCTTAATGATTTAGAGATGATTTGCAAAGAAGAGTGGACCAAAATTCCTCCTGACATGTGCGCAAACTTCATCATCAACTTCAAGACACGTCTGGCTGCTGTGCTTGTCAACAAGGATTTTGCCACCAAATGTTAAGTCTTGTTTGCCAGAGGGATCAAATACTTATTTCTCACTGCAAAATGCAAATAAGTGTATATAATGTATACGATGTAATTTTCTGGATTTTATTTTTTGATATTCTATCTCTCAATGTTAAAACTAACCTACCCTTAAAATTATAGGCTGTTCATGTCTTTGTCACTGGGCAAACTTACAAAAATAAGGGATCAAATAATTTTTTCCTTCACTGGATATGTTAAGCATGACAGCGAATTAAGAATGCTATCTCCTCTAAGTTGTTTTTTGTTTTTTTTGCACAGGCCGTAGCCGTTTGTATGGAAAAAGGAAGATTTAAGTTGTCGTCAGAAGTTCTTGACCGACAGTTTGAAGACTCTGAGACAAATAAGGTCTCTCACATGTGAACGAGCTTCTAAATATATTATACATTGTATAGGTAAAAGTTCCCAAATTTTGAAGGAACTGATGATGTTATTTGATCTGATCAGACCCAACTCTGTAAAAGTTACTTATGTTTTAGCATCCTGCCTTCAGACGAACATTTAGATTAGTAGATTATTTGGAGCATAAGCAGGCCATCTAGTGGTGTTTAAGCTAAATGCAAATCAAAGAGGTTAGCATGGCACAGCTATTTTTTGTGTTTGTTTCAGTCTAGAATTTTTTTATATATATATTTTTATTGCTATAGATTCAACATCTATGCTTAATTTTTTTTAACCTTTTGTATAGTACAAGGTAGGTTTGAACCAAGTTAAGTATCATGCTAATTCTCAAACAATTGAAACAAATTGTGAAAAAGCAAACAAAAAATTGTGTGACAAATTTTAAGTGGCTTTACTGTTGTGCTGAAACAGAGTCCACTTTCACATTATATTTACTATTTTAGGCAAACTTAAACTCTATCAGTTCTCTATCTATAAAACACTAAAACGTAACTTTTATTATGTATAACACTAAACCTCTATACACACTATTTAAAAACCTGACTTCTAACCTCTCAATATCTCCCTTTAAGTTTGCCTATGGCAAAATAGTAAATATAGTGATAAAAAGTCACACTCTCTGTTCTCTTGTGAAATTCTCATTGATTAGGAGACTATTTGACATTTTCACATTAGTCACTGTCGTCCACGAGTTTGTTATATGACCCTGATCAGTTATATGTTTTTTTACAGTGTGTTAACTTGTCATATGGTTTTGACCCTGGTGTCTTGCTTCAGTATTGTTTTGTCATACCTATTGTCTTTGATGCTACAAATTACTTTTTGGGGATTTGGAGAGCTACATATGACCCCAAGCCACTGGAGATCATTGCTTTAGATGGATAAAGTCACGTGGTTTTGCAGTGAGTTATGTACACTGTGTTTCAAATTATTATGCAAATAATATTTTCTCCTATTTTCCAAAATTACCTACATGAATTACAGTCATTGTAATTTTCAAGTCATCAACTATTAGAGTATAATTGAAACTGCCTATGATAACAGTATATTTTATAAAAAAAAATTTTGAAATACACTCAAAATGCATGTTCTAAATTATTATGCACAGCATTGTTTTCAACCTTTTTCATTTTTATAACGAACCAAAAAATGGTCATTTGTGAAATTATAGGCATTAGCAGGTTATTACAAACTGAAATCAAACAGTTTTTAAGTCAAAACTTTATTCGAGGTGATGTTACATGTGCACATAGGACCCCTTCGAAATGAGCTTCTGAACGCTCTCGTCCATTGAATTTGTCAGGTTTTGGATGGTTTCTGCTTTAATTGTTTTGCATGAGGACAGAATACCCTCCCAGAGCTGTTGCTTAGATGTGAACTGCCTCCCACCATCATAGACACGCCTTTTGATGATGCTCCATAGGTTCTCAATGAGGTTGAGGTCAGGGGTACATTGGGGCCACACCATAAGTTTGTCCCCTTTTATGCCCATAGCAGCCAGAGATGCAGATGTGTTATTTGCAGCATGAGACGGTGCATTATCATGCATGAAAATGATCTTGCTGCGGAATGCACGGTTCTTCTTCTTGAACCATGGCAGGAAGTGCTGTTTGAAAAACTCCACATACATTATGGAGTTCATCTTTACACCTTCAGGGATCCTAAAGGGGCCGACAATCTCTCTCCCCATGTTTCCAGCCCAAATCATTACTCCACCACCTCCTCCTTGTTGGCGCCGTAGCCGTGTTTGCATGGGCTGTCCATCAACCAGCCATCCTCCACTCTAACCATGGAGCATCGGCACTCATCGGTGAACAAAACCGTTTTGAAGTCAGTCTTCATGTATTGTTTGGCCTATTGGAGCCGTTTCTGCTTGTGTGCAGTGGATAGAGGAGGTCGACAGGATGACTTAAGCACAGCTGCAAACCTTTGAAGGACCCTGTATCTTGTTGTTCGGGGGATATTGGAGGCACCAGCAGCTTCAAAAACTTGTCTGCTGCTATGACAAGGCATTTTTGCAGCTGCTCTTTTAACATGACGTAATTGCCTGTTGGAAAGATTCCTCAATTTTCCCTTATCAGCACGCACACGTGTGTGCTGTGAATCAGCTACATACTATTTGATTGTGTGATGATCACGATGAAGTGTCTTGGCAATGTTGATTGTAGTCATGCCTTGACCTAAACACTCCACAATTTGTTGCTTCTCAGCAGCTGCCACATCCTTTTTCTTTCCCATTTTGGCTGAAAATGTAGGCTGCTTAATAATGTGGGACAGCCTTCTTAAGTAGTCTTGCCTTTAATTAGACACACCTGCCAAACTAATTAGCACAGGTGTCTGCAAATCCTTTCAGTGATATAAAGAGCCCTGACACACATCACCATCAAGGAGTTTAACTGCCAAACAAAAAATGTTTTACCTTATCACTCCTAAACACTTTTTGCATAATAATTTGGAACACCGTGTACTTAACCAGTTGCAAAACAATCGTTGACTATGTGAATCTTCAGAGTCTGAAGCCACACAGCGCTTGTGCAGCTGCAAGAGTAGAGAGCTGGCTGGCAGCAGCAACTGGGCTCTCCAGAGAGAAGGCAGGGATGGTTTAATCCCGTCTCAGCTCTCCTGATCACTGTATATATTGTTCAGCAGAAAGCTTTCAGCCTTTCTGTTCCCATCCGGGAAAAGGAAACATTTTTATTTTATTTTTATTTTTTTTAACGGTTTTCCTGTTAGTATTAAAAAAAAATGTAAAGAATTACATGAAAATAATGTATCACTGAAAGGTTAGAAATTGGTAATAATCGAGCACAAGAAAGTGGTGGTGTCAAAACCCAAGAAACAAAAATGTGCCAGGTCAGAATTTTTTCGGAGTGCCCCCCCTCCCCCCCCCAGTATTTTGCACATGTTAAAACCAGCTGCTTTCTCTTTTCTTTCAGTATCTGAGAATGAAAATGGCTGTGGTTGTTGGTAAAAAAGACCCATATCACGAATTCCTTGAGAATTTCTCTTATGCCAAAATGTTAACGAAAATCAAGTCTTACATCAGCTTTATTATGGCCAGACGGCCAGCTGTTTTTTTGCTCCAGGTGAGTTACCAGGGACTTGCAAGGTAATGGAAACGTCTTAAGCGAGTTGTGAGAAGTTCTCTTCATGCTAGGATTGAGGCTTCCTTTCATAACAAGGCCATGACGGCTGTGCCGGATCCATCTCATTTACAAATTGTCAAATCCTGACACGCGCTATTGATTTGAGAGGAATTCTGGTATTTTTGACAAGAAGAACAGACCTGCACACTGTAGTATCATTGGCATCATAAATAGCAATAACCTCAGTGGACCTCATTAACACTAATGTTACATAGTACAGTTGAAAAAAGAAATCTGGCCATCAAGTTCAACCAAGGGTGGGGAAAGATATGGAGGAATAAAGGTAATTTTTTAAACTTTGTTTCTCTCGATTGATGCAGACTTTGGAACCCATAAGACCTGAACCAATCAAAGCAGAGCCAACATTTTTTCACCAGGCTTTTATTTTGGGGGGTTGTACATTGCAGGGTGCATAATAGTTTATTTTTTTCTTCAGAATATCAAGTTGATTTGTAAATGTATCTGATTCCTCAGGTGTGGCTATTTTACTGGGGTGATAGAAAAGCAGCCTCCCTCTTCTCCTTACTATGTGTGTTCCCTCAACACCTACAGCATGCTATCTTATGGCCATGTTCACACGGCTTAAAATAGGACGTATTTCAGTCTGTAATTACGTGCCGGAGTGCGCAAGTTACGGCTGGGATACGTCCTAGTCATTACGGTAATCCATAGTTCTCATAGAGAACTATTGATTACGTCTCCTCTCCCTGCTCAGCGAATACGCCGAGGGGGGAGATAATTGACATGTGAATTACCAGCGGCGTATACCCACCGCTGGTAATGAATGTCTATGGGCCGGCGAGGTGCCGGCCCCCCGCACTCTCCCCCTGCAAATACACCGTGTGAACATAGCCTATATGTTGCATGTCACCTGTACTGAACTAAAGACCTGGCCAATGAAAGTAGAATTGTTTTTATGTTGCAATTTTTTCCTTCTGAAGGCAGCAACAAAAATGGTAGAAGCTAAAGAGGAGCTAGAAGAAGAAACAAGGAAAAATAAAGTTCATGATGCATCTAGTAATACAAGGTATTTCTGTTACTGTACAACACATTAGTCCCTGCTCTCTAATGTTTTTGTAATGATACTTAAGGGTATGTTCACACAGCGTGTTCAGTCCATGTGAACATACGTTATTAGATGCGTGTTTGGATCCGTCTTAATGGGCCCAAACACGCATCTAGCAGTGTGCAATGTGATTTACATTGCTTGCAATGTAAAACACGCATTGATGCATCGACGAGTGATTGCGATGCGTGTTTACTTGCATCTTTTGGATCCGTTCTAATAATTGATATGTCAGTTCCTGATCCGAAAGACGCAGCAGGAGCTCTATTTAAAACGATGGGGTGCGATCCTGCTGCATCCAACTTGCACCCAAACACACCTGCATGTTGGATGCGTTTTGGATCTGATTGACACTGCATTTTTGGATGCGGTTTTTGGATCCAAAACTGATCCAGAAATGCAGTGTGAACATACTCTAATACAAATTTGCACAGTTTTTTTTTATGTTACTTAATTTTCAGTATGCAGTATCCCAAGCTAAATATTGTATCTGTTTCAGAGAGAATGAAAGCCAACAAGCACAAACTACCAAAGATTATGATTAAGTTTTTCTAATAGACTTTCCTGTGTAGTTCTATAGGAGGAAACATCCTTCTTTCAAATAGAAACCAGTCCGTTTATCGTCTAATTCGTAGCTTCTGATCTATTACAGAGGCAGATAATTGTTTGTTCAAGCACGGATAAACAAAATGGCGGGTTGAATAGGACTTGGTAAATGGAGCCATTACACAGCCTATTTTTGGGAGTAAAGTGCCACACGCACCACTTAAAATGATGATGGTTCTTATGGCAGTCCATTTTCATTATTGTTGGCAGCACATCCACTATTTACATAGAGAGCTGTCCTGTCGACAGTCTATAATTTTTATAACCACATAAAAGATGGGAACACCTGATGAACGAGCACTTGCTCGCTCACAGGCTGATAATGGGTCGGTTATTGGGAAAGAATGTTATGTACAGTGGTGGCCAAAAGTATTGGCATCCCTGCAATTCTGTCAGATAATACTCAGTTTCGTCCTGAAAATGACTGCAATCACAAATTCTTTGGTATTATCTTAATTTAATTTGTCTTCAATGGAAAACCACAAAAAGAATTGTCATAAAGCCAAATTGGATAAAATTCCACACCAAACATTAAAAAGGGGGTGCACAAAAGTATTGGCACTGTTTGAAAAATCATGAGATGCTTCTCTAATTTGTGTAATTAACAGCACCTGTAACTTGTGGCACCTAACAGGTGTTGGCAATAACTAAATCACACTTGCAGAAAGTTGACATGGATTAAAGTTGACTCAACCTCTGTCCTGTGTCCTTGTGTGCACCACATTGAGCATGGAGAAAAGAAAGAAGACCAAAGAACTGTCTGAGGACTTGAGATCCAAATTGTGAGGAAGCATGAGCAATCTCAAGGCTACAAGTCCATTTCCAAAGACCTGAATGTTCCTGTGTCTACCGTGCGCAGTGTCATCAAGAAGTGTAAAGCCCATGGCACTGTGGCTAACCTCCATAGAGGTGGACGGAAAAGAAAAATTGACGAGAGATTTCAACGCAAGATTGTGTGGATGGTGGATAAAGAACCTCGACTAACATCCAAACAAGTTCAAGCTGCCCTGCAGTCCAAGGGTACAACAGTGTCAACCCGTACTATCCGTCAGCGTCTGAATGAAAAGGGACTGTATGGTAGGATACCCAGGAAGACCCCACTTCTTACCCCGAGACATAAAAAGCCAGGCTGGAGTTTCCCCAAACTTACCTGAGAGAGCCTAAAACGTTTTGGAAGAATGTTCTCTGGTCAGATGAGACAAAAGTAGAGCTTTTTGGGAAAAGGCATCAACATAGAGTTTACAGGAAAAAAAAAGAGGCATTCAAAGAAATGAACACGGTTCCTACAGTCAAACATGGCGGAGGTTCCCTTATGTTTTGGGGTTGCTTTGCTGCCTCTGGCACTGGACTGCTTGACCGTGTGCATGGCATTATGAATTCTGAAGACTACCAACAAATTTTGCAGCATAATGTAGGGCCCAGTGTGAGAAAGCTGGGTCTCCCTCAGAGGTCATGGGTCTTCCAGCAGGACAATGACCCAAAACACACTTCAAAAAGCACTAGAAAATGGTTTGAGAGAAAGCACTTTAGACTTCTAAAGTTTACAGCAATGAGTAAAGATATTAATCCTATAGAACACATGTGAATAGATCTCATAATGTCATTTTGGAGAAGGCGCACTTCACATCTCAGGGACCTGGAGCAGTTTGCCAAAGAAGAATGGTCTAAAATTCCAGCAGAGCATTGTAAGAAACTCATTGATGGTTACCGGAAGCGGTTGTTCGCAGTTATTTTGGCTAAAGATTGTGCTACCAAGTATTAGGCTGAGGGTGCCAATACTTTTGTCCGGCCCATTTTTGAAGTTTTGGGTGAAATTATCAATGATTTGATTTTTGTTTCATTCTGTTTTGTGTTTTTTCATTGCAAGCAAAATAAATGAATATATAAATAACAAAGAATTTGTGATAACAATCATTTTCAGGAAGAAACTGAGTATTATCTGACAGAATTGCAGGGGTGCCAATACTTTTGGCCACCACTGTATATATTGGCCGATATTTGTCCTGTGTAAAAAGTTCTGGCTCATTTTGCAGCTTAGGCTGAGTTCATGCTGCGTTATTGACTCGGAGTTATCCTACAGGGTACTATAATAAAAGGTACCCTGACGAGAATCACAATGTAGCCGCAGCCGGCCTGTGGACATCAGTAGAGCAAATGCAGATACTACATAGTGGTATCTTTCAGTGTGAACCCAGCCTTGCATATAGAATTAGTCTGCAAAGTTTGGTACCATTATATGTGCATTACATTATTTATCTTGCAGTGATCAAACGATCAGTCTCAATTCACTGCATGAAAAAATAAAAGCCCCTCCTGAACTCTAAGCAATTCTATCCTGGGGAGGGACGCATGCATGTGACTTTCCTTTTTTAGGACTTATTTAAGGGCGTTTTATATGCAGTAAAGGGGCACCAACCATAATTCAGCCGTGCCGTTGTATGTATTATAGACTAGTAGTCAAGGGCTGCCTTCACTGTTCAGCTAGTCATCATTGGAAACTGTTACTGTATCTGATGTACAATGAATCCAAATGGTCATAAATGGACCTGAATGGCTTTAATGGGGCTTCAGGTTTCTAGTATTATTATTATTATTATTATTAACATTTATTTTAAAGCGCCATTGATTCCATGGCGCTGTACATTCGAGGGGGGTCACATACATAATATGTCAAATGAGTACAATAAAAGGCAAGATTTTAAAGGCAAGATAAGAGTTGGTGTCTGCTCTTGCCTAGATGCCATGAATGTACATACCACAAATATGAATAAAGACGCCTGAGAATTACCATCTCTTTCTGTGGGTAAGTATGATTAAAAAAAAATCTAAATTACTTAAATTTTTGTTTTATAGCATTCAAAAAGACGACCTCTGTAGCAGTGAGTGTGAATACATGTCTGAGGAGAGCAGCAGAGAAGGTTTAAATCGGTAAGTTACACCTTCTTAGTTAGCTGTAAATACAAGGGTCTCTGAAACGAACGCCTCCTATCTTACTATTTTGGCCCAAGATGTCAGCAGTGGATATTGGCAGTGTAGCAATAGAGTCTGAATCTTTTAGTGATAGCCATTAAATTTTGTTGCCATATGAGATTGCAGCAGATGGTCAATATTACAGAATGGCGTCTGACATAAAAGTACTTATAATGCAAATGTATGTAATTCTATTGCACCCATAGAAACTTGCTGAATGTTTCCAGAGATCATACCCAGTGAGACGGTAGATGGTGTGAAAGACAAGTCACATTCCGAATGGCCATGTACAGCATTTATCCATGAAATGAAGAGCGTCTCAACCAGCTCATCTGCATCTTATGACTAGAAAACTCAGTTAAAGGGGTTGTCTCACTACAAAGATTGCTTTTTTAAGTTAAAGATCTTGCAAAAACAAGTCACTTTGCAATATGTGTTCATTAACCATGTCCTACCTATTCCTAGATATCCCATCTTGTATGGGCTGCATAAGCTCCTCAGGTCGCTATAGCTACAGACCTGTTCAATCTCTCATGATAGGCTGCCAGCACTGGTTGCTATAGCTACAGACCTGGCTTCTACTGTAGCCTAGTAGAAACAAGTAAACACGCCCCTGAATTCAAAATGAAACCAAGAAAACAGGACTGAGGTAAGATGAATCAACGTAGTGAGACATCCCCTTTAAGAGCTAAATATCTGCCTCGGTGCATTGAAATCGATGAGAGCAGTGCTGGAATATCGCATATGTGAAACAGTGGGTCAACTTTCCTGATGCAGATGTTTGAGCCCAACATGTAAGCTCTTGTTCATCATTAACAAATGCATAGCCAAAGGGGATGACTATGTAAAAAAAAGTGTTTCTGTAGCTTAGAATGTGCTCTACCAAGTAGTGTTAATATATGCTCCATGTATCTATTCCAGTTTCCATGAAATTTAATAGGAACCATTCATTTTTTAGCGAACTTTGGAGTGTAAGGATTTCTATAACCATCTGTCATTTTCATAGTGAATTGATTATTGGGAAATGTGGGAAGAAAGATGTAAGTAACTGTTGAGAAAAGTGTCCGCACCACATTCTGTAATTGAAACTGATTTGCATTTGAAAAAACTCATATATTTTACTGTTTTGATGTTTTCAATCATACAATAAGCTTCATGTATGGGTGTTGGAACATATACGCTATCTTAGCTTATTGAATCTTCTTTAGCAGGAATACAGTTACAAAGGAGCATATAGCTTATGGTTACTTAGTGTAGTTGATAAAAGACATATGTCTATTACGTTCTAAGGTCCCTGTAAACTTGTTGTGCGGTATCCAAATTAAACCAGAAGTGTGTATATGCCTATACATGAAAATAAAGAGGAACATTAAAAAAAAAAAAAATGTCAATGCAGTTCTTCTTTATTAAAATGTTGTGCATGAGTTTTTATTACCTTTGTGTTTATTTGACAGTTGTTGGGCAACACCCCTTCATTATTAACCACACTATCACTGGCTAATTATTAGTTAGAATATGCCCTCAGCTATACGATTAAGTTTTGATTATTATGCATGTCAGAATCATTCATACTATCCTAATATGTCAGTGATTAGTGCGCATGACAGTAAATGTGGTTATCTATGACCTTTTGGCTATATTTTCTGACTAAGCTTCGCTTCCATAATACGTTCCTGGCCTTGCAATTTCACTAAAAACAGCATATCGGTATTATTTACATGTTCACAGTCAGAATGTCTGAGAGCTATTCCACAGATTCTTATGGTAAAGAAAGCTTTTTGCCTCTGGAGACTGAACTTTTTTTTATTTCCAGACGAAGGGAGTCTCGCCCTTGAAGTAAATAATTGCTTCATGAGATTAATATTATGTTTTAGGATGTGTTGTAATCTTCACAATTTCATATGAATATGTTGTTGATTGAAGACATGCCGAGGGTGGGTGGTGGGGCAAAGTGTGTTTAAAGCATAATTAGGCTTCTGAATAGATCATAGTTATGAGCGTTTCATCATCCTCACAAACTACTGGAAATCCAGGAGTCCACGACCTCCGCTCCCTCATTGGTCTCCTCACTGTCTGTCTTGTTGGCTTGCATGAAGGGGTTGCCTCTGTAGCTCGGTTCACTAAAACCAGCAATCGCGCTGCATGGCTAAAGCTGAGACTGAGTAGATTAGCTCACGAAGGGGATACCAAGGATGTGAGTCCTCTTAATGATGTGCATATGTCCTGTTAAATACATTTTTTCATGAAAAAATGTTGCCACCACTAGAGGGAGCTTCTGAGATTTTTGCATACTGCATTTCATTGAGTTCAATATATGAACATGCAGGAGGCTAAACCCCTTTTATTTCTTTGTTTTTATTGATAAGAAATCAATTCACAGAGGGAGCTGCAGATAAAGCAACAGAAAGGTAAGGAATTGTTTTATTTAAAGGAACACTAAACCTAGAAACAACTGCTATATATTAACAGCTTAATAGCATCTTGCTCCCAGTGATCATATCGAGAACATGCAGAAAATCCTGCAGAGCTATATAAGTCTATTAGAAATTAAGCATATAACATAAAGGTACTTTTTTGTTGCTGTTTAAATGGTCAAAGGAAACATGGCAGCTGGTTCATGCTGCCTGAAAAACAGGTGACATGAATTAGCTGCATGTTTCCTGGTCTTAGCAATGTGAGTTTTGCCCTGAAACACTACGATGTTTTAGAGTATGACACCCAATAAACCTGAACAAGGTATAGGGAGAAACCTCCGCAGTTGGGGGACATTTGTCTGATGTGCAGAATCTCCCTGCCTCTACAGCTTAAGTTACTGCTCTCTTCCATTACTGCTATAAGGAGACACCCGTCTTCAGCGAGGAGGATATCTGGCATTACTTGGATGGAGGTTTAAATCCAGTAGGCATGTTGGACTGTATGCTTCTGACCCACTTTGTGAAGTGATTATGGAGACCACCATGGCATCCTCCATCAGGCTGACTCTCTTGCCTTTGTTAAAGGGGTTTTATCGCTACAAAGATCATGTCTCAGATTATGGGGACAGTAAAAATAAGCACTTTTGTAATTGGTTTGCATTACCTCTGTCACTTGGTTTAGCAGATATGAGCTTTTCTATAAATCTGTATTAGGTTTCTGCTGCTGCTTGTCAGGATACGCCCCCTGGTCGGTTCCCGCCCCTAGACACCCCCCCTGCACTGTGATTGGCTGGCTGACATTTCATTCAGCCTGTTTGGATACGCCTCCAGACAGGAAACGCCCTGGCCACGCCCCCTGTACATTGATTGGCTGCCTGCACACTCTGTGTTTACTCCCCTCTGAGCTGTTAAAATTGATAGTGAAACCAAGGTCTACAGGCTCTATACTCCTGTCCCAGCTCTAGGGAGAATGATCTGGGCAATTACTGGCTGTTTAAGTCACAGATCCCCTCATCTAACATAGTATTATAGAGTCTCCTGCCTGTTAACAGGGGGAGAGGGGGGGAGGGCAGTGTACATTGCTTCATATAACCTAGTCTGCTGCCTGGTAACAGAGTGGTAGGGGGGGCAGTGTACACTCCTCACGTGTTTCATCAGTTCAGGCTGTGTGTATAACTGCATAGAGCACAGCAAGGAGCTTGTGTAGTCAGCCTGAAGCTCTTTAGACACAGGAGCAGCATGCAGGAGGCTGTAAAGCTGTCCTCTGCAGACACAGGAGCAGCATGCAGGAGGCTGTATAGCTGTTCTCTGCAGACATCCTTCTGCTTCTACTGCCTCACCAAGAATGATGATGTCACAGGTCTTCACTGAGGAGAGACGCCTGCTGAGAGGAGAGACGCCTGCTAAGCGGAGAGACTCGCCCCTGGATTTCAAATTCAATCTAAGAGAATTAGCTGAAGAGCACGAACAGTTCAAACGATAAAACTCCTTTAAAGTGCAGTCAAAAGTGAGATCTGTGCTGCAGCCACTTTGAGTATATCAATTACTGTAGGTTAAATACTGGAAGTTCAGAAGGAAGGCCTTGGGTGGTCTGTCTGAATACTGAGGTTCACGGGGCCCTCCCTATAGTGTTGCTACTTGCTAAATCCCCATTTGTTGTGCTGCTTGTAGGATGTAAGGGAAGCATTGATTATTCAACGTTAATCTGTTTTCCTAACAACCATACAGGTATTCTCATCTATTAGCAGTGGGTTGGTTTATAATTTACACCCTGGCCTTTGTAAAGGTAGTAATTGTTCAATTAAATTTCATTAAAACTTCCATCTGTCCTACTAGTTCACAGGGGCAAGAATACCCCCATTTGTTGTGATGAAGTTAGGACTAATGGAAAACAGATTGATGTTGAATCAATAACGCTTAAGCTAAAGTAGTACAACATAATTCATCACCATCTTTTGCAGACCCCAGAGGCGACTCTATTCTTTGGAGCAAGGTACACCATGGCATCCAGACAAAACATGCAAAAGGGTGATAAGAAAGTCCATTATAGGTGAGTTAATAGAATTTCAGAGTTGTTCACTTTATTTCTACATATAACACCAATTTGTAATAAGTACCTTTATAGATTCGATTTCTCTTTTTTAATCCGTGTTTTGTAGCATTATTGTAGTTGATTGTGTAAAAATCTATTTATTCTGTACGTATGATTACATTGTTCCACCTTTTGCTTGCCGAGTTCATATAGTAAGATTTTAGTGCCACGTGAAGCATTACACTATGCCTCAGGATATCGGTTCAGTAGGGAGTCCAGTAGCTGATGAGATGTAACTGTGTTCCATATACGTGAATGTGGCCTTACAATTATTTACTGGTATTGAATAATTACATTTGTGGGCTAGAAACATTATTAGTTTGCTAAGCAAGGATTTGCCACTGGCCAGAGATTAGGAATTAAAAGAAAAAATCTGTAATTGCTTCACTAATGCGTGCATTAGTGTCTTAGATTTGTTGAGAAATTTTAAACCAACTCAGAAGATGGTTTTAGGTTAATATTCTCTTTTAATTCATGTATTAAAATATATTTGGCAATAAAATAATCATTTGCTTACTGTCATACAATAGGAATGCGACACTGTGATAATTTAAAAAAATTATCATCTGAGCATCTTGAAACTTCTGTTAATTCTACAACAATTAAGAAAAAACAGGTAAGAATCACTGAACTGGTATAACATAATTGATTTGTCAATATATTTATATGTAGTGGTCATTCTTAAGAGGAACTAATATTTTTAATGGGGTAGTACCACCATAGACTTGATGACTCACCTATCTTGGGAACGGGTCCCTTAACCCCTTAAAGGGCTTTTGCCTGGACGTGAGTTACTTACCTCCTTATCAGCACGAGTAGAATATAAACAAATCATGCTGAGTCATGAAGGCTGCAGGGGAGAGATGGAGGGGATGAGCAGAGAGCGAAGAATAAGGGAGCGTCTCAAAACTTAACTCAATAACTTTACAACAGTTGATTATCTATACAGCAAGACACAGGCTCATGTCAGCTCCTCTGGTCGTGTCTAATGCAAGCTTTCAGGTAACTAAGGGGGATTGAGAAATGCTGTAGCTCTGAGTCTTCACTTTTTGTTATCACATATATTTAGAAAAGTGATTAAATACCCATTTTGGAGGATCCCACATGAACATTACATGGTGGCAAAACCCCTTTAAGCTGAAAAGTAGTTAATGACCAGAACATTTTTTTAGTTTTTGCCTTCTTGCATTTCAACAGTTGTAACTTTTTTACTTTTTCAATGATGCAGTTGTATGAGGCCTCGTTTTATTCGAGACGAGTTGTACTTTATGGAGGAATAGTTTAAGTTCACTTATAAATAATTGCAGAATTTTTTCTTTATTTAAAAATTTTTTTTTTTTTTAATTTTTTTTACACCATTCACATTTCACTCTTAACTATATGCACAATCATTTTTTATTAAAGATTTATTTTTATTTTTTTAATTTTTTTTACACTTTTTTTTTTAAATCCCATGAAGGGAGAACCGTTTGACATTTTTTTTTAATACTTGGTAATGTATTAGCATATTCATATATGCTAATACATTATAATCTGTGTCAGTCTGACACAGGCAGTGATCAGGACAGCACACAGGCTGTCCTGGTCACTGGCTTGATACACAGACCACTCTGGGGCTACTCTAGGTCCCCAGGGCTGACTGTGCAGCAGTTCCCCAGGCTCTGTCAGGTCACCGGGCGTTCCGATCACCCAACAGAGCAGGGAAACCCTTTAATTGTGCTGCGGTGACGATCCGCCGCAATCAAAGGGTTAAAGCACTGGTGAGCGGAGGTTCTCCCGCTCCCTGGTGCTTGCAGGAGCTGCGCTGGAATCAAGGCTGTGTAATACAGCCCCAATCTCAGCGCAGCTGCTGCGCCCGGGAACCACAAACTGCGATGTCTGCAGCGACGTCTTAAGACGTCGCTGCAGACGACCGACCTGCACCAGCCGACGTCTAAACTCGGTGGGCGGTCGTTAAGGAGTTAGTGTCGGGTCAGGATGGAGAGCCATACACACATCTGTTATTTGGGGGTTCAAAGTACAGCCGAACACGGCGCTCACGTGTACTTGAAACTCCCACAGAGCAGAATGGAGAGTCGTGAGCAGATGCTACCGGCACTCCACTCTAAGCCAACTCTTTAGGGGGCTTGTTCAGACTTTGCTGACATATGCTATGAAAGTCTATGGTGGAAATATCCATTTAAACATTTAGTTAAAAGTAAAAACTTTATTACCAAATACACGTCTGTTCTCATTTTGCTTCTTTTTAAATACAGAGCATTTTTTATCTTCTTTGTTTATAGACGCTTTCCTAATATAGTGGCCACCTTTCTGATTTAGCAGTGACCGGCCTTATCAAAAGAATGGCTACTTGGTTCTCAGTGTCTGCTTTTATCTTTGCTACTCAGGAATACCTTAAAGGGGTTGTCTCACTACAAGGATTGCTTTTTATGTTAAAGATCTTGCAAAAACAAGTCACTTTGCAATATGTGTCCATTAACAGTGTCCTACCTATCCCTAGATATCCCCTCTTGTGTGGGCTGCATCAGCTCCTCGGGTTGCTATAGCTACAGACCTGGCTTCTACTCCAGCCTAGTAGAAGCCAGTAAACACGACCCTGAATTCAAAATGAAACCAAGAAAACCGGACTGAGGTAACATGAACCAATGTAGTGAGACAACCCCTTTAATTATTTTATAGGTACTTAACAGAGAGCAGCTATAGGATGGCACAAAGCTACTGAGTTGTGAGTCAAACTGCTTTGTTTGTATGTAAATACACAGATAACAGTGTGTCTGTAGAATAATCACCATGTTCATCCTGACAGTTTGCTCTCATTACAAATACAACTCTACTTGCTCACATTTAAAGCCAGACATCATGTTCAGACATTGTAATTTCTTTATTTTAAAACCCTTGCATTACCAGTGTTTCCCTAACGGATTCAGCTAGGAATAAGAGCAAGCAGAGCTAAAATGTCAGTCACTGCTGTAAAACTACCCACAGCCTGCACAGTAAGTGGGAGATCTAACCCCCGGGATAGTGGGAAAGAGTGAAAAAACAGCTTCTGTGAAAACTGCTAGGTGAGAAAACCTCTTAAGGCCTTGTCCACACGGCACAGGTTTTCACCCGGTTTTTCAGACTGTTTTCGGTTTTGCAAACCGGGTGAAAACTTTTAACACCGGCCTCTATGGAAAACCCGCACAGCAGTCACCACTGAAGAAAATAGAACATGTTCATTCTTCCGTCCGGTTTTCAGGCGGCAAAGGACATGTTTATGGGAAGGGAGAGGGTTTTTCTTCAATAATCGCAGAGAAAATCAACCCCCCCTCCCCTCCCCCCTACCTGCGGCCATGTGCACGGCACTAAAACAATTCAAATACCGGTCGGATAAACCTCAAGCATGAGAGGGTAGGGATCTCCTCGAAACGTCGCTACTGGAATAACGTAGACTGCCCGGTCTTCTGGCGTCTCCTCGTGCACTCCTGGAGGGAGTCAAGTAAGATCGTGGATCTTGGACTATTCTGCCAGTTATGTGTATAACGACTGAACTAAAGTATCTTTTTCTATTGAATACCATATTTATGGAAAGTTTTTAAGAGATGCTAAAATAGTTTTTGTGCTTTTACAAAAATATATAAGAGAATGGCATACCATTGCTTTTCTTGCTAGTATAAACATGGGTGGAGATCCATGTTTAGTGCCAGTTGAAAGGATACATTTAAAATACGTGCTCTATTGAAACAAGTTTCATATATTAGCTTCATAGATCACTTTTTCTTGATGTGTATGGCTAATCTGTAATGCCTTTCATGGTGTTTTTTTTTAAATATAGCTGGTTATAGAAAATGATGGCAGATTATATACATATATTACCAGATGCTCTTATAAGGCTTCATGTAAGCCATTCGTTCTCTGAGATTAAGGTGAATTTCGGAAAAATAGTTTACTGTGCTTAGTGTGGGGAAATAAAAATCCTTCAAGACCAAGGACTGTTGCTTCCCTCATTGCTGGTCTTCCAGGTAGTAATGCCACCATGTCTATTGAAATGGTAGGTCACACAACTATATCAACCAGTCATGGCACAAACACCCCCAGAACCAGCAAAGGGTGAAAGAGTGTATCTTTTAAGAAGTCTCTAGTCTTTCATTTCCTTACATAATAAAGACCTTTTCCTGAATCCACCCAGACCGTTATTCCTTTTAATAAGGCACTTTCATAGTGCTAGAGTGGGATACCACCCAGACGAATATATCACAATGACGGTCTTTTGCAGTAGAAAAACAAAGAAAATAGACACATCCTTCCTTTGGTATTTTTTATTTTATTTTGAGTAAGTCAGCATAGAGAACAATTGGCAACATTTCAACCCTTAAATGGTTAGGAATTTATCAGGGCTTAAGACTTGATAAAGACTAAACCATTTAAGGTATGAAATGTTGCCATTAATTTTGAGTATTTTATTCTGTTTTTTTTACTAATTGTTTTCTTACATTTGTAGCATACTCTTTTTTTTTTTTTTTTTGGGCCTTTTTTCAGAAAAACCTGTGGGAAATTACCATCCCTTAAGTATGCTGTATTTTGCAACCCCTGACACAAAAGAAGCATAAAAAGCATTGTTTGTAATGTGATTCATATTTCTGTATATAAATTAATTTTAAGAAAAGTGGACTCCAAAAAAACATCAAAAATAAATTTATTTTTAGCAATTCTCTAATAAAATCTTCCTATTTAACTAGAAGCAGATTGGCAAGATTATGTATGAATTTGATTCCCATCGACATGCGGTGTATAGCATTTATTTTCACTTCAAAAATAACTGTGACTAAGTACATAATTCAATCCAATATAACATGTTAGATTCCAACAAGTGTTTTTTTTCTTTATTCAACATTAATCGCTTTAATAAGGTAGAGCAATTGTATGCAATGATGTACCATTGCCTGTAAGGCTAGAGACATGTTACATTTATGATGTCCCTTTAATGTGAATGCCAGGAAAGCTCCCATTGTATGCATAGAATTAAATGGCCTGGCGGAGGCCAATAGTTTGTACTTCTGGCCAGTAAATGTCTGTATACATCCAGAAAAAAGTACAGAAAAGCACAAGAGCCTATTCTATACAATGATATTTAGTAAAAAAAAAAAAAAAAAAAAAAAATTTTTTTTTTCATTAGTACCCTATGGTTTAAATATACAATTAATTTTAAACCGAAATAAGACATACACTTAACATATACAGCCTGGCGTGTACATTAAACAGAAGCCAGAAACAAGAGTGCCTAGCCCTACTGAAAAAAACAAGCATACTCTCTGATGGTGTGATTTCTGTATAACAAAGGCATTCTGGGAAGAGAGCGGAACGCTCTAGCACCTTTTTTTTTGGACAGCCATCCTCAAGTCGCTTGTGACTCACTGAGTCTTGGAAAGCGGAAAGGATTCATGCCAAGTCAGTAGCGCTCATCTACAGACAGCTGTTTCAAGTTTTTGCCCCTCATCAGTGCAGAGCAAAGCTTACAGCCTGGCTGGCTGAGATGTGATGAGTCGCTCAGATAGGGTAATGTGTCTCATTGGGCAAGGCACTATGTCGGTGTATAAGGATTTGAAGATCGCCTTTTGCACCTCACTGGGCATTAACATATAACAAAGGCATTACGGGAAGAGAGCTGAATGCTCTAGCACCCTCTATTGGATGTAGCCATCTTCAGAACCTCTTGGAAAGCGAAAAGGATTCATGCCAAGCCATATTTTGATTTCTTTCAAAGAATCAGGTTACTTTTGTTACTGCTCATTCAAGAAAGTAATTCACATAAATTATAAGATATAACAGCAATACCATTTGAAATAGTAGTGTTGGCCAATGTCTTGGCATTTGTGGAGTGCTGTTGTGTTTTGCATGTTTGCATTGTGTTGCAGCCAGGAAAGTGTTGCAGGTGCCATTGTGTTGCACCTGCCCAATTTATTTCATGTTATTTTAGGTGCTGGCCATGTTTTGTCTTTTTTGATTGTATGTAAGGGGGAGTGCCTCTTATTTGATCCTGCACTTCACCCATCCATTTTAGGATTTTAATCAGAACAGAGTATAGCTGAGGTCCACATGATGTAAAAATTTGGATGAACCAAAAGGGGTCACCTAGCGCTGGTGGATGGGCTCATACAACTTGGTCAAAATGTGTGCTAAGTACCTCAGATGTTCAAGTATACTTGATGAAGCAGTAATTTGAAATAATATATTTAATGTTTGCTTATGATAAGCTGTTTATGGAGTGCTGCTGTATTCAGTTATGTGTGTCTGCATTTTATTGCTATTGAAGCTATTGCACCTGTACAATTTATTTCCTAATGTTTGAAGGTGCTGATCAGTTTTATCTTTTTTTTTTTTAACATAAAATATACTATATAGTGTAGTTAGTGGGTTAATACTACATCATACTATTTTTATGTACTTTAGGAAGGTCATATAGTACCAGATATGTTAATTGCGAACACTCAGTATTTCTAGCTTTTGTATTATTCTTGTAATATTCCTTGTTTTTGCCGCTGTTAAGTAAACGGATTCATTATTCTTAATGTATAGCAAAAAATATTGCAGTGCCGTGTTAGTTGGATCACTTTTGTAATAGCAGTGGTACTTTATAGCAATACATCCCAAAGCTGCTTGATTGGATAAAGCTCTGGCAATATTCTTAGAAGCAGTTTGAGATGTCGTGTACTTCGTAACATGGAACATTTCTGATTTTCAGGTTGAAGTGGGCCATTAAGGTGTTGTAGAGACTGTTAATTAAAGTTAACCATGTGAACAGCAACAATACAATATCTAACAAATAGCAATGTGATTTTACATTGCTTTTGACTTGAAACACACAGACGAGTTCAGACGAGTGATCTCTGATGCGTCTCATTGCATCTTTCGGATCCGTTCCAAGAATTGTCATGTCAATTCTTGGTTCGAAAGATGCAGCAGGAGCCCTGTTATAAACTAAAGGGTGCGATCCTACTGCAGCCAACATGTATCCAAATACGCAGCTTCATGTTGGATCCGTTTAGGATCCGATCAACGCTGCGTTTTGTATGCAATTTTCGGATCCACCACAGATCCAAAAATGCAGTGTGAGCGGCCCCTAAGGTTGTATGGAGCAGGCTCGCTCGCTCAACCGGCTCCATACACGACAGATGCTGGCTGATTATTACAGGCAACACCCGCTGCTAACGGCTTCGACCCCTGCTGTTTAAGGGTGCTTTCACACAGCGCAGTTTTGGTGCAGTTTTAACTGCGCTCCAGTTATGTGCCTTTATTACCAGCAAGCTTCTTTCAGTTGTCTAAATTGTTCAGAAAGGTGTTTCAAGTGAGTAATCAATGACTGTGTTTGAAGTCTCGTTGATTACAAACATACTAATTGATTACTCACTTTCCAAACAGAAACATATTTGATATCGGCAGTATCGTATCGACTTGCAAAATATAGATAACACATCATTTATACCGAAGAGTGAACGCTATAGAAACAAACCCCTTTCAAACATGGCAGAAGTTTATTTTCACTGTTCACCCCACTTTTTTCAGTTTATTCACTGGCACTGTTAAAAATTACATATATTCCCACAAAAAAAAAACTAGCCTTCATAGGTCTATGGAGATGGAAAATAAAGTTATAGCTTTTGAAAGGTGGGGAGGAAAAAAACATAGCCATTATTATTATTATTATTCTTATTATTATTATTATTGGGGTGGGGAGGGGAGGAAAAACTTTGGACATACAGACAATATAGTTTTGTTAAGGGATAATGAAATAAGTCATAAGACTGTACTGTCTAGATTTACTTCCATAACGTATATTTTAGGTTAGTGATCTAATGTATGTATGTATGTCAGTGCTGTAATGGAACAAGTTTTTTTTTTAAGAGCTTAACTTTTAGTACGTTTATCAAATAGGTGCGTTTGCCAAACATGAACTTGGTTTGCCAGTGAGAGTTTGTCAACTACCGTATATACTCGAGTATAAGCCGACCCGAGTATAAGCCGAGGCACCTACTTTTGCCCCAAAAAACGGGCAAACTTATTGACTCGAGTATAAGCCTAGGGTAAAAAATGCAGCGGCTACTGGTAAATTTTAAAAATAAAAATGGATACCAATAAAATTACATAGGCGGGTTAAATGTCCCCCATAGGCAATTATAGGCTGATATATGGCCCTAATATGCAGGTATATGTCCCAAAAGGGAATATATGGCCCAATAGGCATGTAATAGGCAGTTATATGTCCCCCATAAGCAGATTATAGGCAGGTATATGTCTCCATACGCAGGTAATAGGCAGGTATATGGCCCCATACGCAGGTATAGGGCCGGCTGTAGGCAGGTATAGGCAGTTTAAAAAAATAAAACAACCACCACTTACCTGACTCCCCGCTGCTCCGTCTCCCTCGCCGCTCCGCCTCCTCGCTGTCCCCTCCCACGCGCTGTCCTCGGGGGCTTCTCGGCACAGGCGGGTGACGTCATCAGGCCGCGCATGCGCGTGATGACACACGCTGCCTGTGCCGGAAACTCCGGACAGCCGCCAGTCTGCGGCCAGGCGCCCCGGGGGCCACTGCGAGCACCCGGAGCGCTTTGCTCTGTGCACCCCATTGGTATCCTCTTCTCCTGCATGCGGTCCGGAGGAGTCGCATAAGGTGAAGGGATCGCGGACAGTGCCCGGGCCAGCGCAGCGCCTGGACACTGTGCGCTCACTCGGCCTTCAGTTATATGCGCTCCCTGAGGAGCCACATATAGCTGAAACGTCCCTGTCAGCACTCGGGCCATCACAGTGCCCGAGCGCCGACAGTGACTCGAGTATAAGCCGAGGTCGCATTTTTCAGCACATTTTTTGTGCTGAAAAACTCGGCTTATACTCGAGTATATACGGTAATTAACTAACTTTTCTGATATTTCATTGGTATTAAAATGTAAGGGTGTATACCAGGTCTTTGGCAATAAAAAGAGCAGCCTGAGGGTCACACCTTGGGGAGACTTCATTAAACCCACACCAATGTTTCTGTCTTTTGTCTCTACCCCTTCCAGGTAGGAAACCTGCAGTAAAAGGGTAAATGTTTCCTCTCTCCTAGAGGGAAACTTAGCCTAATCAACTATTCTAATCCCACAGGTAATTGGAGATTGGACAGATTTTAGGAGCCAACTAAAATTTTGCAACAGGTCTAAGGGTGCTTTCACACGGTGCGGTTTTGGTGCATTTTTGATGCGTTTTTTGTGTAACAATGTATAGCATTAATTGTTGTGCCTTCCTGTACAAAAAACGCATCCAAAAAACGCACCGTGTGAAAGCACCCTAAAGAGTGTAAAGAAAGCACTCCTTACACCATTACACTACCAGGAAATGTTTGGATCCACCCCTGCTTTTGGCTAAGAAAAGCATAAGCATTAGTGACCAGATGTTTCACTCTAGTAAAGGGATTTTTCTAGATTGAAATTAAGCAGTTTTCCGGGCATGCTTTTGTTTTTGGGGGTTTTTTTTGTTTTTTTTTTTTCCTAAAGGCATGTGGATAAAAGTCGCAGGAGTTAAGCATTTTCTCATTCCACGGGTCATATCCCATCTTAACTTTTTAGTTTGGTGTGAACAATAAATGCACTTCTTGGAGTTGTTTGCATGATTATATATATTCAGTTGCTGGTTGGTTAATTTGTTTTATGTAAATGAGCAGGCATATTCAATGAAGTCTCTACTGGACCTTCTATATTTATAACATGTATAATGTATGGGATAACTAAGTCTGTAGCAGAAAAATGTGTTTAATGAAAATATCCATGAATTATGCATAAATGATCATAGATAAATCAAGGTTTTGACTCACTAATAGTTGTATTCATTTTCTAAAGCATTGGACCTGGGAAGAAGATGAACAATTGAAGAAAGGAGTGAAAAAATATGGAGCAGGAAACTGGAGTAAAATACTATCTCACTATGAATTCAACAACCGCACAAGTGTCATGCTAAAGGATCGCTGGAGAACCATGAAGAAACTGGACATGGTCCATGATGAGTGATACAGTATTCCTTCATCTCCATTTTTGGAATTCCAGCAACCATAGAACAGGATGCAAATTTGTTCAATTTGAAAAAGTTCTTCCTCTGTGTGTTTTCACAAAGTAAAGAAAAGTAGCCCCCGCTTGGTAGCTTCTGAGACCCAAAATGTTGCACATTCTAACTTTATTGGATGCTATAGCTTCATTTTTATTACGTTCAAGAATTTCCCTTGGGCCTTCCCACTTAGCTAAAATAAAAAAAAATTACCAGTACTTACCTCTACCATCGTGGCTGTTTATGCACCGGTGAAGCTCCAATGTTCCCCACAGTAAATCATTGATCACATCTCATGTATGACACGTGACTGTAAGCCAACTACTGGCCTTTGTGGACGCGTGCTGTAAAAGCAGGCACATGACCACTGAAAATAAAGAGATAATGGAGGTCCGGGGATCCTTAAAATTCATCATCTTTATTTTATAGCATCAAGTAAGAAACACAAATGAGGTGGCAACCTGACAATACCAAGGGTCTTGCACACTAGCTAGGTCCACCTGTCTCGGTATCGTCAGGCTGCCACCTTGTTTGTGTTTTTTACTTGTTGATACACAATAAAGAAGATGAATTTTAAGGATCCCCCGAATCTCCATTATCGCTTTATTTTCAAGATTGTTTCATGAGCTGTTGCCGACAGCCAGGACGCTGGGGGAATCATTAAAGGGGTATTATCGTTTGAACTGTTAGTGCTCTTGAGCTGATTCGATGAGATTAAATTTGAAATCTAGGGGCGAGTCTCATCTCTCAGCAGGCGTGTCCTCTCCTCCCAGGAGGCGTGTCTCTCCTCACTGAAGCTGTGACATCATCATTCTGTGTGAGGCAGCCGAAGCAGAAGGATGTCTGGAAAGAACAGATCTGCAGCCTCCTGCAGCTTCTCATGTGTCTGCAGAGCCTTCAGGCTCCACAAGCTCCTTGCTGTGCTATATGCAGTTATACACACAGCCTGAACTGATGAAACACATGTGAGGAAGCGCACTGCCCTCCCCTCCTTCACTTCTATTACCAGACAGGAGACTGTATGACTGTGGTATATGGAGGAATAAACACTGCCCTCCCCCTCTCCTCTCCTTCTGTTATCAGGCAGAAGACTGTGTTATATGGAGAGAACAGAGGATCGAACACTGTGTTATATGAGGGGATTTGTGACTTAAACAGGCAGTAATTGCCCAGATCATTCACCCTAGAGCTGGGAGATGAGTATACAGCCAGCAGCCCTTGGTTTTACTTTTGGTTTCAACAGCTCAGAGGGGAGTAAACACAGAGTGTGCAGGCAGCCAATCACAGCACAGGGGGCGTGTCCGGGGCATGTCCGGTCTGCGGGCGTATCCCAACAGGCTGAATGAAATGTCAGCCAGCCAATCACAGTGCAAGGGCCGTGTCTAGGGGCGGGATCCGACAAGGGTGTGTCCCGACTAGCCAATCACAGAAAATGAGGCGTGTCCCAACTCGCTGCAGCAGAAATAGAATACAGATTTACAGAAACGCTCATATCTGCTAAACCAAGTGACAGAAGTAATGCAAACCAATTACAAAAGTGCTTATTTTTACTGTCCCCATAATCTGAGACATGATCTTTGTAGCAATACAACCCCTTTAACATACAGACGGAGCAGAGGCAAAGCCCAGTGTGGTAAGCACATTCTTTTTCTATATTATATTTCACATGACCACTGAAGCCAGTGATCCAGAAATGAGATGTCATCAGTGAGGAACTGGTAGAGGACGTTGGCACTCTAGAGGTGCTGAAACAAAAGCATTGGGAAGGGTATCATTATTATTATTATTTTTTTTTTTGGCAGCATTAAATGTGTAGAAGAGCTGTTTAGCTTTTAAAGGGGAAGTACAACTTATATTTACTAATGCACCCACTGCCGTTCTAGTGTTAGAGCTGCCTGTAATGTCTCCTTGCCTTTGGTTACTTTACTTTACTGCAGTTGCCATTTGACCGTAGTGGTCATGTGGTTGACATCATTGCACGTGCGCTACACACTTTGAGTACTTTACTGATCTCAGGGGAATGGCACGTGACTGCTGAAGCCACTAATTATTTCCAGCGTCATGCGCTAACCTAAGAAAAGGAAGTAAACAGAGACAAGGGGACAGCGCAGACCGCTGCAGAGCTAGAACGGTGGGGAGTACAAAAGTAAATATATATATAAGAAAAAGTGGCTCACCTGTTTCTTCAGACAACAGTGAATACTGCAGGATCCAGGTTTTAGGGAGTGAATGCAACACAGGCTTGCTGCCGGCCAAGCAGCTAATGCACAAAAACAAAAAAGAAGGTTTCCTCCCGGTAATCACACAGCAGTGCGCCGCAAATGAGTCCTCCGCCCGGTTACAAATGAAAACACTCTTCTTTATTGAAACAGTAAAAGACAGCTAACTGACACTCCACGTAGCACGCAGACTAACGCGTTTCAGGCTTGCTAGCCCTTGTTCACAGTAAATTTTACAAATGTTAGCATGGTATTTAAAATAAATGACAACCAATAAAATCCTACAAAACATGCACGTGACTGAGACCGGAAAGAACCCCGGAACATAGACGAGAATGGAGAGATGGTAACCTGCATAGAAGAAAAGGTACATGGTAATAAGCTTGTATGGGGGCAAGTTTTTAGAAAGACTATAATAAACATAAATAGTTGATTGAAATAGCGTATTTGAGCTGCTAATGTAAGCTCCCTGATGTAGGGTTAGTGTATGTATAAGAGATCTGTACGAAAATTCATGCCCTCTGGTATACGTGTAAACCCAACTTTAAAAAACCCAAAACCCCTTCTTTTCGTCCCAAGTTTTTTTTTTGTTCAAACTCCACCTCGATAAGGAGGGGGGATGTGTTCTACAGCATAAATTTGAAGCTGTATAGGGTCACCATAATTAAAATTCTACAAAATGCCCGGCAAAAAAAAGTCATTTGCCCCCCGTTTAAATTTTTAAAAAGAATGAATGTTGGGTTTTATTAAAGGGGGGTTTGAGCTTCCGTTTGTCTGCCCACATAAATTTTTCCACAACTGGGACCCTTTAATGGGCAAAGATTCATATGTACTTTTTGCAATTGAGGAAATAAAAATTTTAAAGTTTTCCTAATTTTTTTTTTATCGGGAAAAGGGAAAAAAGCTTAACTTTAAATTTAACCAAGCCCCCCATCCCGGGTCCCACCCCCATGGAAAAAAAACCCCTTTTGGGGGGAAACCCTTTTCTTCCCCCGAGGCTTTACGATTGGCCAAAAAAGGTGCGGGGGGTATAATATTGCCAATAGTTTTTGCTCTTTTTGGGGAAAACACTTGATTCCACAAACCAGGGGGTTTTTGGGTAGGGAAAAAATTTTCTTAAAAAATTAAGATTTTTTTTTAGAAATTTTTTTTATTTTCCTTATAGTTGGTTTTCAAAATTTTTTAGAGAAAAACCCATCTTTAAGTGGAGAAGAAAATAATTTTTTTTTTAAATATTGGGTTCAAAAAATTGAGAAAAGGGTTTTTTTTGACAGATTTTAAAGTTTTGCTTCAATTAGATTTTTTTCCCTTTATAAACCCCTTTCTCTCAACCTTTATCTATGATTTTTCTCTTTTTTTTTATAATTTCCCGGGACAAGGGGCAAATCCCTTTTTGCTCCCTTTTTTAAATTTTCCATAGGGATTTGGGTTTTATTTGTGTGGGGCGCTTGGGAACTTTTTGCTTTTAAAAAAAGAATTTTCCTGCATTCGGTTTTTTCGAAAAAGTGTGGTTTTTTAATTTCACCCAGATCTAATCACCCTTAACTTTAAAATCTAAAAAAGGGGGTATTGGGTTTTTTTCCAGGGCCCCGGAAATTTTTAGGGTTTAAAATGATTATCCCTTGATGTAAAACCAAAAAAAGGGCTGTATAGCGCCCCCAAACCCCCGACCCCCTATAATGAGGGAGGTTTGTCGAGGGAAACGCCCAAACCAACCACAGCCCCAATTTAGGATTGTTTAAGCTGTAAAAAGGCATGGTGGGTTCCCACCAGCCATGACCCGGGGGCCAATGAAGGCGAAAAGGGGGGCCCCCAAGGGGCCCCCCAGTAATTGTAGGAAAAATTTTATTTTCAAATTTGAAGTTTAATTTCCCCCCTAGTAAAAAACTATAGCAAAAATAAAAATTCATTTAGGGGGTTTTTTAGAAAAAGTGAATCCGTTTCAAAAAAAGGGTCCACTGCATTAATGCGATGTTGTGTTTGGGAAAACGGGTTATAAAACTCCTCAACACGCAACTTATCCAGGGTGAAAAATGTTTTCCCCAAAACCCCCCCACCCTGATAGCAAGCCTAAAGTCCTTGGGGTCCCTTTTATAATCCCCAAAGTTTGAAAAAAGGGGGTTTTAAAATTTATCTACAAATAAAAACAGTCCCCTCCCCTAAGAATTGTTACCTTCCCGAATAATAGGTCTAAGGCCCGGGGGGAAAAACCCTTTTTGTGTACTTTTTTTGGGGTCCATAAAAAAAAGGGGATCACTGGGGTCAAGACCTAGTAAAAAAGGGAGGTTTTTTTCTTTTTTTTTGTAATCTGAAACCCACATGACTTCCCGATCTAATAAAACCCTTTTAGTTTTTTTTTTTTAAAAATGAATTTTTGGGGGGCCCTCCCCAATTTTTTTTAATTTTTGGGGTTTTTCCAAAATTTTTTTTTACCCGAGTATAAAAAAGGCCCCCACAACTATTTCTACGGTTTTCTCCCCCCCTTTGTCAGCTCCTTGATAACCAAGTTTTTTTTGTTTTTTTAGCTCTTTTTAAAATTTTGGTATTGGGGAAACCAAGGGCAATTTTATTTTCGTTTAAAATTGTAACTAATTTTTTTTTTTCTGTTTTTCCCCTTTTTTTTGTTTTTTTTTTTTTTTTTGTTTTTAGGGGTTTTTTGTTTTTTTTTTTTTCCAGCCGCAAAAGATTTCCACGTTTTCCCTTGCATACGGAAAACGTAAACAGTAATTTACTTTCCGAGGATAAAAAGGGTTGTGGGAATTTTTTGTTTTAAATGTTTTTTTGGGGGTTAAACAATTTTTTCATGGTGGCCTACAAAATTCCCCTTTTTTCCATTTTTTTTAATTCCCTTTAAATTTATTTTAGGGGGTTCAATTTTTCCTGAAAAAACCCCATTTTCACCCTTTAAACCCCAAATTTTGAAAATTAAAACACATTTAACCCCCAAAAAAAAATAAAAAAATGATTTATTTTTTCAAAAAAAATTCCCTTCTTGACAAGGTTCAAAAGTTTTTGGGAAATTTTTTTTTTGATTTTTTTTCCTTTTTAAATGTTTCCAAAAAGAAATCAAAGGTTTTCATGGGGGAGAAAAATAAAATTTCCCCTTTGTTTTTAGTAAAACCCGGATCTTTTGGGTTTTGGGTTTTAAGGGAACAAAACATTTTGGTTTTTTAGGAAAAAATGAAACCCTTGTGGTGTATTTTTTCCCCTTTTTGTCATTTTTCTTTTTTTAAAACCGGGCCGGGTTTTTGGGGGCCTTTTCCTTAAAAATTTTTCCCCCCTTTTTTTTCCCCCCTTTTTTCTTTTTTTTGCTCCTTTCGTTTTTTTTGATGGGTGATGCAGATAAAGTCCCCCTGTGGGTGGAAAATTTATGTCTTGCTTTTTGTAACAGGAAATTTTTCATCAATATTTTCCCAAAAAGGGGCCCCTATCTGTGGGTTTTCCCAAACCAAGAAGCTTACGATCGGGAAACGATTTTGGTTTCCCCATTTCTTCTTCCCTGATTGAATTTTAGGGGTTTATAATAGGGTTTTTTTTTATTGTTCCAAATTTTAAAAACTGGTTTTTTTTTGCTGTAATCAAACCCAAAACTCGTTATTTTTCTTTTTTTTTTTTGGGTTTTTCCCCTAAAAAATTTTGTTTTAACTTTTTTGGGGCTTTTTTGATTTTTTTTAATTGGCCTTTTGGGGGATACAAAATTCTTGGGGAAAAAATTTTTTTAAAAAGGTTTTTTCACTTTTTCCTGCATTTTTTTCCCAATTTCCCAATGCCCCAAAACTTGGGAAATTTTTCAGTTTTCGGGAAAAACAAAGATTTCTTAATTTTGGGACAAAGACCCTTCTTTATATTAAAAAGCATTCCAAATTTTTCCCAAAAAAAGGCCCGTCATAGAGACAAACGGGGCGGGTTTTTTTTTTTAAATTTATAAGCCTCCCAGGGAAAGATTTTTTTTCACAGGGGGAGGTGGAAAGCTTTTGTTGGTCCCCAACCCCAAATCTTCAATTTCTCAAATTTTTTTTCTTTTCCCAGGTTTAAGAAACCCTTTGGGTTTTCCAAACAATTTTCAAAATTTTTGTTGCAGTGTCACTGAAGGGTTTTTTTGAAACAAAGGGGTGGGTAATTTCCCATCCAAACTTTTATTTTTTTTATTAAACGTTTTTCTAAAAAAATTGGGCCCCCCCTACAAGCTTATTTAAACCCTTTCCCTTTTTTTCCTAGCAAAGGTTCCCCTCTTCCCCTTTTCTCGGGGCCATGGTTCCCCCGGGGTTCTTTGGTTCCGTCCCGGGGAATGTTTTGATGGGTTTTTAAGGTTTTATTTATTTTAAATAACCCAAAAACCCCCCCTTTTAAAAATTTTGGTTTGAAAAAAAAAGGGCTTTTGCAACCCCCCCAAACGCTTAGTGCGTGCTAAAATTTAATTGGGCCCCCGTTAGGGTTTCCAAAATTTAATTCGAAACTGAAAATTAACAAGAAAATTTTGGGAATTAGAAAAAAGGGAAAAATCCCTTTTAAAAAAAAATCAATTTCCAACATAATTTTTTCCGAAAAATAAAAAGCCCCCAGGCCCAAAAAAAAAAGGGAAACCCAAAGACCAAAATTGAACCCCAAAAATTTGGGGCCCCCCAAAAAAAAATAAACAGAGACAAGGATTTTATTAAACCCAACCCCCCTTTTAACCATGGCCCCCCAAAAACCCCCAAAAAACAACCAAGTCAATCATTAAGAAAAAATTGGGGGAACCCAAACGGGTCCCAAACTGTAAAGCCTTTTCCTGAATTTGAAAACACAGAAATTTTCAATTTTCGGTTATAAAATCCTTTCCTTTTCCACGGCAAAAAACCCCCCCCCCAAACCCCAACCGCCGCCCCCGGTTCCCAAAAACCCAAAAAAAAGAAAACCCAATTGGGAATTCCCCTCCCCCTTTTTTTTGAAAATTTAAATTTCCAAAAACTAAAGAAAAACCCCAGGTTTCCCTTGCCCCACCCCCCACGTTTGTCTACATCCCCAAATTTAGGTTTCACCCAAACAAGGACTTAATTTATTCCCCACACAAATTTATTCGTTTGAAACACTTATTGGGCATCAACAAATTTCCAGACTTTGGGCGTTTAAAAGACATTTTTTTGAAAAAGACTCATCATTAGATAATTTAGGGGATAGTGAGTATAATTTTTACAATGAATAATGAAATTTTTTATTTTTAGGGAAAAAATTTCTCAAAAACTTTAAAAGGAATTAAAAAGAAAGGGCAAAAATTTTAAAAACCCCCCTTAAAAAAAAACAAACACATTCCAAAACAACATACACCTAATCCTGATTTTTATCCTCTGAAAGCAAGAGGTTTCCCCGTACTTGACCCGTTTTTTCCCGTATTCTATGGAACGTGATCCCTTTTAAGCGGGTGGGAAAAAAAAAACAAAAAACAAAAAAAAAAAGAAAACACCAGGGTTAAAAAGTTTCAATTTTAAAAAGTAAAAAATAAACTGACCTGGGCTCAATACCAACAATAAAAAGCCAAAAAAAAACAAAAAATTGGTTTTCCCAAAAGAGCTGACAAAGGGGGGCAAAAGTTAGTACTAGATTTAAAGGGCCCTTTTTACTAAATCCCGGGATACAAAATATTTGGGAAAACCCCAAAAATTACAAAAAAAATTTTAAGAGGAAAACCCCCCAACTTTACTTTAGAAAAAAAACTAGAAGGGGTTTTTTAGATCAGGGAGTAAATGTAGGTTTAAAATTACAGAAAAAAAAACCTACTTTCTAGGTCCCTGATCCGTGATCCCCATTTTTTTAAAGGGGCCCCAAAAGTAAAACAAAAATGTTTTCCCACCTGGGCCTTTGACCAAATTTTCTCAGGGGAACAATTCAAAGGGGAAGACTGAGTTTCAAATTAAATAAATTTTTACAACCCCTATTAACAAACTTTTACCGGGAAAATAACAAAGGGCAACCAAGGCTCTATTAGGCCCTGGGAAACAGGTTTGGGTTTGAACAGTAATTTCAAACCCGGATAAGTTGGGGGGATGAAGCTTTTTAACCAGTTTCCACAAAAACATCGCATTTAATACAGTTGGAAACACTTTTTTGAAACCGCCCTCACCCTTTTACGAAACCAAATCCCTGAATTTTTTATTAGCTGCATAGAAAATTTTTACTAGGGAGTAATTTAAATTTCTTTAAATTTTAAAATCAATTTTTCCAAAAAATTACTTGGGGGCTCCATGGGGGGCCACCTTCTCGCCCTCATTTTGGCCCAAACCCGGTCAGGCATGGTGGGAACACCATTCCATTTAAAACCCGCTTAACAATCCCCACTTTACGCTGTTTTCCCGGTATGGGCCTTTTCATCGACGACCCCTCCTCATTAAATGGGGGCGCGATGGGGCCCATACAGTCCTTTTTTGATTCATCAAGGGTAAAACTACTTTAAAACCCCAAATTTACGGGTCCTGGGAAAAAAACCAATATCCCCCCTTTTTTGATTTTCAAACTTTAAGGGGGATGTTTGATCTTTGGGGGGTAAAAATAAAACCCCACTTTTTCGCAAAACCAATGCAGGCAATTCCCGTTTTAAAAGCAAACAGTTTCCATGCGCCACACACTATAAAAAAACCAACCCCTATGGAGAAAAACAAAAAGCTAAAAGGAAATTTGCACCTTTTCCCAGGATTTTGAAAAAAAAAGAAAAACATTTGATAAAAGGTTGAAGAAAGGGCAAACAAGAAAAAAATCTAATTGAAGCAAAAAAGTAAAATCTTTTCACAAAAAAACCCGCCAATTTTTAGAACCCACTATTTCCAAAAAAAATATTTTTTCTCCACATAAATAGTTTTTTTCTCTACTTTAAAAAATACAAAAAACAAAAAGGGGAAAACAAAAAATTTCTAAAAAAAAAACCCTTAAAAATTTTAAGAAAAAGAAGAACCCCAACCAAAATCCTGGAAAAGTGGAAACAATGTGTTTTCCCAAAAAAAGCAAAAACCATTGGGGAATTATATCCCCCCCGCCCCCTTTTTTTTGGGCCCCGAAAGCCCGGGGGAAAAACATGGCTTTTCCCAGAAGGGATTTTTTCCAGTGGTGGGGGGCCGGGGGTGGGGGTTTTTAAATAAACAGTTAAAACTTTGGGAAAAATTTTCCGATACAAAAAAATTAAAGGGAACAAAAAAAAATTTTTATTTCCCCAATTTGCAATAGTCCCTAATTTTAAAACCAAAGTCCCTTGAATTTTACCAGTTTTTGGGGAAAATTTAAAAAAGTGGGGGACAAAAAGTAAGCTCAAAACCCCATTACTGGGAAACAACATTCTTAAAAAATAAACAAAGGGGCAAATTTACAGGGGTTGCCAGACATTTTGAAAAATGTCATTATGGTTATCTAAACCAGCTTTTAAGTTTTTAATTTTGGGAGAACACATCCCCCCTCCTTTTTCGAGGTTTATAAGAACAAAAAAAAATTAAAAACCAAAAAAAGGGGTTTTTGGATCCTTAAGTTTAGGGCACCCAAACCAGAGGGGATGAAAAAATCGTACAGATCTCTTATACATACACTAACCCCCCAAAATCAGGGACTAAAAATTTGTCAGCTCAAAAAACGCTATTTCAATCAACTAAATTTAAATTTTTTTTAAAGTCTTTCCAAAAAAATTGTCCCCATACAAGTTATTTCCCTGTACCCTTTTTTTCTATGCCCGGTTCCAACTCTCCATTCTTTTCCATGTTTCCGGGGGCCTTCCGGTTTTCAGTTTACGTGCTGTTTTTTTTAGGAATTTTTTTTGGTTGTTTAAATTAAAATTTTTAAAAACCATTTTAACATTTGTAAAAAAATTTAAATGTGAAAAAGGGCTACAAACCTAAACCGTTTAAAAACTGCGTGCTACGTGGGGTGTCAGTTAGCTTTCTTTTTACTGTTTCAAAAAAAGAAGAGTTTTTTTCATTTTTTAACCGGGCGGAAGGGCCCCTTTTGGGGGCGCCCCTGTGTGTGATTACCGGGGGGAACCCTTTTTAATTTTTTTTGTTTTAAAAAAAAATAAATTTTGTTTTTATTATGCAGCTTTAGCCATTTTTTATCTTTTAGATAAATTGAACAATATCTGTAAATAAATACTTTTTTAAAAAAAATTTTATCAATTTTTGGAAAAAGAGCTGTTAAAAAAAACAATATTTTAATAAACCTATCTTTATTTGTGATACCAAACAAAATATCTTTTACTCTAAACAGACTTGTGAATTACTGTTTTTTAACAAACAGGAGGTTTTAGCGCTAGATAAAGAGGAATTATTGCGCATGCTTGAGAAAGAAGGATGCTAGGCGTCCCCCTGCTATCCGAATACAGACTAATTGAATGAATCCATGGAGGTTATTTACTGAACTTAAACTTAAGTATACCACAGCACTTTGTCTAAGGACTGTTATATTGTACCTAATGTGTGTCTTAAAGTTTATAGACATTAGTTTGCATAAATAAATGCAAGAAACATAGGATATAAAGTCTACCATTGTTTGCACTAAAGACTTTAGGAGCTTTGGAGATGGCTCATATGGAGACAATTTGCCTGAGTTATAGATTTGGTGAAGAAGGTTGGAAGTTTTATTGCAAATTTTTTTTTTAACAAATACACTGAAAATGAACCTAGCGGTGGATCTACAAATACAGTGGTACCTTGGTATAAGTTAATAATCCATTGCATATCCTTGGATTTATACCAAACGATCTTTTCCCATAGGAAAATAATGAATCCGTTCTTATAATATTAACAATAGGATTATTGTGTATCATCCACAATACTACTCGCGTTCTCCAAAGGCAGCCTGGAAAAAGCTGTCATTGCAGGGAATATGAACTGTAGCCGGTCCCAAGGTGACTATGTTTTAGCAGAGCTAGATTAACATAGAGAGTTGACAATGGCAGGTAAATGAGGGGTATACAGGAGTCCAAAACCCACCTCATACACACTGTTGCATACTTGGAACGAGCAGGTTATTATGCAGTCTATTCCCCAATAAGCTAGAGCAGAAGATGAGAAGAACGGGTATAAAGATGTGGGAGAGACAGCAGTTATAGAGGTACAGCACTTATGAGAGGAACAATAGTGTTTGATAATAGAAGCCACGTGAAGTGTCCATGTGCAGCTAAGGGTATGTTCACACGCCGTTTTGGGTCCGTGTGAACATACAGTTTTGAATGCGTGTTTGGGTCCGTCTAGACCCAAACACGCATCTGACAATGAGAAGTGTGTTTTACATTGCGAGCAATGTAAAACACATATCGGTGTTCACACTTGTAATCTCCGATGTGTGTTTACATTGCATTTGTCCGATCTGTCTTTCGGATCTGTTCCAAGAATTGACACGTCAATTCTTTGTGTGAAAGACGGAGCAGGAGCCCTATAATAAAATATAGGGTGCGATCCTGTTGCAGCCAAAACGCATCCAAACACGTAGCTGTGTGTCAGATCCGTGTTGGATGCGATCACTATGGGCGACATGTATGAATCTCGCCGGGTCGGGGCGCACCTTTCCGCCAGTTTTCCGGCGGAATCTGCGCCTGATTTATGTCGGGGCCGGGGCGCGCTCATACATAGCATGTAAAGTCCGCCGCGCCTCGCCTGTGTGTTAGGCGCAGTGCGGGACTGAGGCGCAGTGCGGCGCTGCGCCTATGATTCGGCGCCGGAGGTAGTGCGGACATACATGCGGGGAAAAGTCCGCCGCACCTGGCCAGTGTGTGGGGCGCAGTGCGGGGACCGAGTCGCAGTGTGGCGCTGCGCCTAAGATTCGCCGTCCGAGGCGGTGGGCTCATACATGCGGGCAAAAGTTCCCTGCGCCTCGCCAGTGTGTGTGGGGAACAGTGCAGGGACATGGGCGCAGTGCGGGACTTAGGCGCCGTGCGGGACTGCGCCGAAAAACAGTTCCGATGCGAGACAGGCTGGAACAGCGAGAAATCATTCCAGATGTCGGTGCGGAGTCTGAATCAAAAATCGCCTTTATAAAGGCGTTCAACATTCTCAGGAAAAGAGCTGAAACCTAAAATAATACATAAAACAAATCACTTTCCAATATCCTAATTCAAGAATTAGGATATTGGAAATTGCCGGGGGAAATACAGTAATTCAAATTCAGAAAGCTATTCGTTTGGTCGGCAAAACCGCCAACCAATAAAGGAGCACAATGTCCCTTTAACCTATGGGGGAAATTGACCAATCAATTCAAAACGGGAAGTTCAAAATACGAAAAAAAATGAAAAAAACGGCTGATTGGTTGAAGCGGTGGGGGCTGCCCGCTTAGCCAAAACGGAGCCCAGCACTTTCTCTAGAGTTCTATGGGGAAAAGAAAATTCTGACCGCTCGTGATTGGGTAATTAAAAGAGGGGCCGTTTTTTGGACCAATGGGAGAGGAGGACGCTCCTATGGGTTTTCTAATGCAATCAGAAATCGAACTGTACCCCGGCCGAAATCAAATTTTAAACTCAAAGTGGTCCCGATGTGTTTAAAAGGAATAATGATAATATAGGGGTAACGAAAAAAAAATATTAAAAACAATAAAAACATTTTTTTCTTTATTTTCTTAGAAAAAATCAAAGTATGGGTGCAAAGAAAATAAAGAAATAACCTGTTTTATTTATTTAAATTTTTTTCGTTACCCCCCCTATTTTTATTCGTTTTTTTTAAAACATCGGACAACTTCTGTAGTGTTATAATTTTATTTGGCCCTGTACAGTTTGTTTCAGATTGCATTAGAAAAACCCTAGGGCGTCGCTTTCCCCCCCATTGGGCCAAATAACGGGGCCTCTTTAACTTAGCCAATCAATAGCCGGCTCAAAATTTCTTTTCCCCCCTAGAAAAATCTATAAAAGTAGCTCGCGCCCCCTGATTGGCTAAGTGGCCGAGCCCCCCCCCGCTTTAAACCCAAACACTCGATTCTCATTTTTAATGTATTTTTGAACTGTCCCCCTTTGAATATGATTGGTCAATTTTTCTCCATAGGAATAATGGGACATTGTCGCTCCTATTCTATTGGCTGGTTTTAGCCGCCCAAAATAGATACTTAAACAATTAAATTACGTTTTGGGCAATTCTCTCTTTTGAATTCCCAAGTGCGCCGTCTGGGCGCAAACGCGTTTTTGGGTTTTAAAACTGCTTTATTTGTAAAAAGGGGGTTCTGCTTTTTATCTGTAATTTTTTACTTTTAAAAAAAAATTTTTTTTGATTAATACTTCTTGCCGCTGGCCTACGCCGAGATTTCAATGCGCCCATTCCCCAAACTAAATGGGAAAAGTAGCTCGCGCTCTGTTTGGGCGGGGATACCCAAAAGCCCCCGCAGCTCACCAATAGCTTTTTTCTGTCTTTTTTTGTATTTTAATTATCCCGCCGTGGATTCTGTTTAAACTAAATTCCCCATAAACTAGAAGGGGTTTTTGTCCTCCTTTTCTGATTGGTCAATAGTTTTCCCCATGGGTTTTAATGGGTCTCTGTCGCTCCTATTTCTGATTGCTGAGCTAGCCAATCCCTGTAGCTTAACCAATCAGCTCTTTTCAGCATTTTTACTGTATTTTGAACTGTCCCAACTTTGATTCTGTTTGGTCAATCCTTCCCATAGGTTTTAATGGGTTCACTGTCGCTCCTATTCTGATTGGCCGGTTTATGCCGACCAATGAGAATAGGTTTCAAAATTTCGAATTACTGTATTTCCCCGGGCAATTTCCAAATAATCATAATTTTTTGATATTGCGCCGTTCTAGAGTTTAGGAAAGTGGTTTTTTTAAAAATATGTTTATGTTTTATTTTTTACTTTTCAGCTCTTTTCTGACACTGTTTTCCGCCTTTATAAAGGCATTTTTCGGAATCATACCCCTGCTGCACGGAGGGGTAGCGCCGAGATTTCTGTTAGCGATCTTTTTGAAATGTTTCCTCGCATGTTCCGATCCTGCTTCACTTCGCCTCAGCCGGAGCATTTAGACCAAAAAAAACCAGGCATGCCTGTCGGAGCTGCCGAGCGCTGCATTGCGCCGCGCTTTGGCGAGCCGCCATCATACATGGCTCGGAGTTTTCGAGTGCGCCGTGTCCCGCCCCGGAACGCCCACACCGTAGCGCCCACTGCCCGCCCCTTCATGCGGGGCGCAGCTGAAAGTGGCGAACGCTGCGCCTAACACCGCATCCCTGCAACCGACAGCGGGATTCGGGCCGGGAGGCGCAGTGTACGCCAAAAAACAGGCGTAAAGCCCGATCATACATGTCGCCCTATGTTTTTGAATTTTCAGATCCAAAACGGAGACAAAATGGTATCCAAAAACGGCATGTGAACATACCCTAAAGCAGTGCTCACCTCCAGAAGCAACAGGCTGCTAAATCCTTTGTTCTCCCTTGAGATAACCACCTGAAAGTTGTGCCCTAGAGTCTTATGCCAAACAAATGTTGTATACCAAAGAAAATTTTTCGAGATCAAACAGGACTTATACCAATTTGGACTTATAGCGAGGTACCACTGTATAATAGACTAAAATAAATCCACCAGCTAGAGTCACAGCTGTAAATTGACATTGTGTTTACATATACACTGGTGTAACAGAGCTATATAATCAATCTCTGTATTGACCTTGTTCATATTTTAACATAGCCAAGACCACACCTATCAAGTCATGCTGGTTACAGCTCTTTTTCCTTTCTTAGCTGGTCCTGTAAAGAAACGCTAAATTAACGAAAAAGAAAAACTACATTTCTTGCCTAATTTTTTTTTTATTCTATTTTGTTGAATTAAAAAGTATAATGACAATGATTAGCCGTATTTTCTAAATCTCCTAGTTAAATTGTGTAGGTCCCACTTGTGCAACAAAACAGCTCTAACATATCTAGGCATGGACTCCACACAATTTTTTAAGTTGTCCTGTGATGTCTGTCTCAAAGACATCTGATCATCAGAACAGCTGATCCTTCAAAATTTGAAGTCCGCACATCACACCGTTTCTGAACAACGTATATAGCAGGAACATTGTCCTTCTGAAAGAGTTCACTGGCATTAGGGCATGCCATTGTAAGGAAGGGGTGCAATTGGTCTGCAACAATGTGTAGGTGGTACATGTCACAGTAACACCCATATGAATGCCGGGATCTAATGTTCTGCAGTTCAACAATGCCCAAAGCATCACATTGCCTCCAGCAGCTTGCCTTCTTTACATAGTGTGTTCTCATGCCATTCTAAAAGGCTCATGGGAAAAGAGCTACTGCGCCCTTTATTGGATGTAGCATTCATCAAGTCACATCTGACTCTTTAAAGGGGTTTTGCCACAATCTCATTTCATACCTCCTGCATCCAGCTCTTCAGCTCTGTGTTCTCAGAAAAGTGGAGTGTGTGATTTGTTTGAATTGCATATCATGTGACCCAGCAGGATGACATCACCATGCCCTTCCTCTCTGTAGTCAAAGAAAGATCTGTTTATGTAAAGCAATGTGAGTAGCTGAGAGATAAAGTTTTTGCTTCACAGAACAAGGGTCCTAGGTTGAAATCCCTGCAGGAACCAGGGATTTTTTCTCTCTTTATCAACACACATACCTCATTGAGCTTTCTTTTTTATTTATTTGCACTAATTTAGTTTGACTAATTACTAAGGAGTACAGAGGACAGGAGTAGAATGACAGCACCTGGGGTTTGAACACTCAGTAGCTGCCTGAGAGGAGTGATGATGTCTGAGCATGTGCGGCCAGGACTGAGAAGCTGTCAGCCCTGGTCGTATCCCATGGAGACGAGCTGTAAACAATGGATCACTAAAGGAGCAGCTAAAACAAAAACGGTGCAGAATTTTTAATAATAATGAATGGTGAAAATGTTTGTTTTTTCACTTGCAAGGTTTCCACATCAATTTTACTTTGTGGCAAAACCCCTTTAAGCTTTGCAGTGTGAAAGGGATTAATATAGCTATGCCATTTTTCTCATCAGCAGGCAGCTGTTTTGGGGTGTTGCCCTCATTAGTGCAAAGTAAAACACTGGCTGGCTAGATGGGTGGCAATGAGAGTAGCTCTAAGGGCGCATTCACACGCCACAGGACAAATTGTATTTGTCCTGTTTTACGCCCGTCCCCACGGCCGTGGGCGGGGGGGGGTGCGGCTTTTCTCCGCGATTAGCAGAGAAGAGCCCTCCCATCGAGAAGCACAGATTCCCTCTGGTTTTCGGACAGAAGATGGTGCTCGCTCAATGTTTTTTGAGCGGACCGCGGGCGGCAAACCCGTGCAGTGGGGACTGCTGCACGGGTTTTCCATAGAGCACAATTGTGCTAATTTTCGGCCGGTTTTTCAGGCGGACTGAAAAAACGCAAAACAGCCGAAAAACCGTCCGAAAACCCTTGCCGTGGGGACATGCCCTAAAACGGTAAGGTTTTATTTATTAGGGAAAGGCACCATGTCACCTTTTTCTCAAAGTCAGCAGTAACTTTTCCGGTAAATTGTACCACACTACATTTTTGTGGGATTGGACCAGATGGGCTAACCTTCAATCCCTCTATGCATGAGCCTTAGGTGCCTTGTAATCCTGTTGCTGATTTGTCCTCCCTTGGGTGACTTTTTATAATAACTACCGCATCCTGTTGTTGAGTTGCTATTACCCATCACAATTTTGCTCCTGTCACCCTTGCTTATATTATTTATTTGCCCAGTTTCCTGCCTTTTACACATTACATTTAAGAACTGACTGTTCTCTTGCTGCCCTACATATCCCACCCCTTGGCAGGTGCCATTGTCAGAAAATAAACAGTGTTATTCACTTCGTCTATTATGGCTTTTGATGTTATGGCTCATTGTTGTATGTATACAGTATCTCACAAAAGTGAGTACTCCCATCATATTTTTGTAAATACTCTATTATATCTTTTCATGGCGCAACACTGAAGATATGACACTTTGATACAATGTAAAGTAGTCAGTGTAAGGCCTCGTTCATGCGGCTGATTTGGGGACGGATTTCAGCCGTATTGCGCGCCATATTACGTTCCAATACGGCTGAAATCCGTCCCTGTATTACGGTAATCCACAGTTCTCATAGAGAACTATGGATTCGGTCTCCTTTCCCCACTTGGCGAATACGCGGAGCGGGGAGAAAGTGACATGCACATTATCCCAGCGAGATATGCGCCGTGGATAATGAATGTCTATGGGGCCGGCGAGCAGCCAGCCCTCCTGCCCCGCCCCCACTGCATGGCACTGCGGGTGAAATCCGTCCCCACAATTACGCCGGCAATAAGCCGTGTGAACATTGCCTAAAGCTGAATAACAGTGTAAATTTGGTGTGCCCTCAAAATAACTCAACACACAGACATTAATGTCTAAACTGCTGGCAACAAAAATGAGTACACCACTAAGTGAAAATGGATACATTGTGCCTAAATTGCCATTTACCCTTTATGGTGTCATGTGACTCTTTAGTGTTACAAGGTCTCGGGTGTTAATCGAGAGTAGTTGTGTTAAATTTTGTGTTATCGTTCTCACACACTCTCATACTGGTCACTGGAAGTTTAACATGGCACCTCATTGCAATGAATTCTATGAGGATCTAAAAAAAAAAAAAAAGAATTCTTGCTCTACATAAAGATGGCGTAGGCTATAAGAAGATTGCCAGCACCCAGCACGGTGACCAAGACCATACAGCAGTTTAACGAGGCAGGTTCCACTCAGAACAGGCCTTGCCATGGTCGAACAAGGAAGTTGAGTGCACGTGCTCAGCGTCCTATCCAGAGATTGTCTTTTCAAAATAGATGTCTTACTGCTGGCAAAATTGCTGGAGAAGTTAAAGGTGTGAGAGATCAGCCTGTCAGTGCTCAGGCCATACGCCGCGCACTGTATCAAATTGGTCTGCATGGCTGTCATCCCAGAAGGAAGCCTCTTCTAAACATGGTATACCAGAAATCCACCAAATAGTTTGCTGAAGACTTAGGACATGGGTTACTGGAACCATGTCCTGTGGTCTGATTAGACCAAGATAAACTTATTTGGTTCAAATGGTGTCAAGCATGAGGAGTACTAAGAAAAGTGTGTCTTGTCAAGCATAGTGGTTGGAGTGTTATGGTTTGGTGCTGCATGAGTATTGCCGTCTGTGGGAAGATACAGTTTGAGAGAACCATGAATGCCAGCATGTACTGTGACATACAGAAGCAGAGCATGATCCCCTCCTTTCAGAAACTGGGCCACAGAGCAGTATTTCCACATGATAATGACCACAAACACACCTCCAAGACATCCATTGCCTTGCTAAAGAAAGTGAGGGTAAAGGTGCTGGACTGGCCAAGCATGTCTCCAGACCTAAACCCTGAGCATCTGTGGGGCATCCTCAAAAAGAAGGTGGAGGAGCTCAAGGACTGTAACATCCATCAGCTCTGTGATGTTGTCATGGAGGAGTGGAAAAGGATTCCATTGCTTACCTGTGAAGCTCTAATGAACTTTATGCCCAAGAGAGTTAAAGGAGTTGTCTCATTACAAGCTTTCAGCCTACTTCAATGCTTCTGGCAGCAAAGGATTTTTGAATTTAGGGGCGTGCTTCTTATCTGCCTCTTCTCCTCCCTCTTTCCACCTCCCCTCAGCACACAGAAAGCTCTCCTCCATAACTTCTATACAGCAGGGTGAGGGCGAGGGGGTTTGCTGCCAGAGTTAACCCTGTGTGTGCCTGCCTAGGTCTGCTGCAGGCTGCTCACTGCTAGATCAGCTGCACTGTCAGCTCCACAGAGTGAGAAGACAGGAGAGGGCTGATCTATGAGTGTGGAGAGGTCTGTGAAGCTGTGTATGCTAATAGCAGAGCAGGGGGGATGTAAGTGTTCCTATACCCCCTGCTTAGCATACAAATCTCCATGGACATCTCAAGCAACAACAAACAAACCCTGTCAGAACAGACACAGGGCAGCTGTGAAGTGAGTTACTATAATCACAATGTGTCACTAATACAGCAGAGCATGAACCGTTCACATGCCCCCCTGATCTGTTCTATTAGTATAGTCAGAGCTCCACAGACACATCATGATTATAGTAACACACTTCATTGCTGTCACATCTACTGACTACAGATCAGCCTCATCTCTGCTCTCCTCAATCTGTGTAGAGAGCAGGAGGGAGCAGGCACACACAGGGTTAATCCACACAGACACAGAAGCCAGAGCCCTCCCCCTCCCTTCCCTACAGAAGCATACTGTGCAGGAGGGGCTCTGTGCTCTGATCTGTATTCAGAAACAGATGAGTCATCAGCACTGACAGCCAGTGAGATAAAGATCAACAGGTCGGCTGCTATAGGGATTTCAGGAGCTGATGCACTCCTACTATCAGGGATAACTCAAAATCAGTAGGACATTTGTAATGAACATATATTGCAAAGCTGCTTGTTTTTTAAAAGATCTTTTAATTAAAACCCAATCATCGTAGCGAGACAACCCTTTAAGGCAGTGCTGGAAAATAATGGTAGCTACACAAAATATTGACACTGTCTATTTTCACTTAGGGATGTACTCACTTTTGTTGCTGTGTTGAGTTATTTTGAGGGCACACGAAATTTACAATTACACAAGCTGTACATTGACTACTTTACATTGTATCAAAGTGTCATATCTTCAGTGTTATCCCATGAAAAGGTATAATACAAAATTTACAAAAATATGAGAGATGTATGCATTTTTGTGAGATACTGTACAATAATGTGCAAAAGTTGGAGGTTGGGGGATGTTGCAAAGGAAGAATGTTATCAAAAGTAGAAGCGTTCATAGTATATTTTATTAATTGACACAATGCAAAGTGAATGAGCAAATGAGATCTAAATCAAATTAATATTTAATGTGACCATTCTTTGCCTTTGGAATACTAGAAGGAATGATATTGCCCGTACAGAGCCCTGATTTCACCATTATTGAATCTGTGGACTTGCATAAAGAGCCATGAAGATTTGAGTGCACCTACATCCATGTCAGATCTGTTGTTACTTGTCCAGGATGTTTGGAACAACCTCCCTGCCAAGATACTTCAGGAACTGGGCATTAACTAGAAGAACTGATGCTGATTTGAAAGCAAAATGTATTCACAACAAATATTGATTTGATTCTGATTTCTCTTTTGTCCATTCACTTTGCTTTTAGTTAATTGATAAAATAAACTATTAGAACTTATATTTTAGAAAACATATACTTGCAACCAAGAGGGTCTTCCCTTACCTCTTTGAAAGAGATGACCAGAAAGCTCACTGTCATGTAATCTTTTCTCACTGTCACCCAATGCACAGAAGTTGTCTGAAGTCCAACAACACACTATTCCAAATATAGTATAAACCAGCAATAAATGGATGCAGACATCTTTATTAAACTTGACTTTTATTAAAGTTTAGCTTAAAATCGCAAGTTCATGTCTATAAAAAAAATGTGTAACTTGCTTCCATGTGCAAATATAAAAAGACTTATACTTTTTAGACTGGATCCTTGTACTTTTAAGCTGAACTTTATTAAAAGTCAAGTTAGTTATAAAGATTGCTGCGGGCATCCATTGCTGGATTATACTTACCTACAACCCCAATTTGTAAAATGTTGGAACGCTGTATAAATTGTAAGGAACAGAATGTAATGATTTGGAAATCTGTTATAGACCTACTTAATTCACAACAGAATACATACAGAACTTGAAAGTTAGACATGTATCCAGTTCATTTGAAAAAATATAGAAATTGATACAGATGAAGCATAATTAAACAGAACAGATATTGCACCATGATATCCCGGCACAGAATGCTATCTCACCTTTTTCAATGCTTTTCAATGGCCTTTGTTTACAGATCAGAGCAGATAACACAAAAGCTGTGATATCATGGTCAAGCTGTATTCTGATACATCTGCAGCAGCAACACATTTCCAAAGAGCTGGGCCAGAGCCATGTCTACCATTGTGTAGCACCCCCACCCCCCTTTTACAATAGTCTGCAAATATCTGGGCAGTGAGGAGATAAATTGCTGGAATTTTGGGATAGGACTGTTTTCCTATTCTTTTCTGATGTAGGATTCTAGCTGCTCAACAGTCCTGAGGTACATCTGACCACAGAATAGTTTCTCATTTTGCCTCAGACTATTTTAAATGAGCTTTGGCTCAGGTAGGATGGTGTTGTTTCTGTTCAAATATGGCTTCTTCTTTGCATGATAATTTAACACTGCATTTCTGGGTTGCACGGTGATCTGTGTCACAGACAATGATTTCTGGAAGTATTCCTGAGCCCATGTAGTGATTTGCATAACAATTTCTTTCATGTTTTTATGCATTGCTGCCTAAGGACCCATAGATCCAATACTGACTGTCAGCCTTGTCCCTTGTATGCATGGATTTTTTATGTATCTATATTTTATGTACAGTAAATGGTAGGATATTCAAAGTTTATGCAATTGAGGAAAATGTTTCTTAAATTGTTCCACAATTTTTCAAATGCATTTTTTACAGATTGGTGAACCTAAGACCATTGTTGTTTTGGAGAGACTCTGCCTCTCTAACATACTCTTTTTATACAGTCATGTAACTTAGTGGAAAATTTTTATTAGTACCACTTACTTTTATAGCCTTTTTGTTAACACTGTCCCAACTTTTTTTGAGATGTGTTCCCATCAATTTCTAAATGCATTATTTTTTCAAACAGAAAAATGTATCTTTCAACTTCCAAAATGTGATCTATGTTTTGTTGTGAATAAGATATGGCTATAAAAGATTTTCAAATAGTTGCATTTTTATTTTCTGTACATTTTAAACAATGTCCCAACTTTTTGGGAATTTGGGTTGTATATTTAAAAATGTTTGAAAGAAAGGTGTCTCTTGCATTTGTAGATCTCTGTTACGACCTATCACGTTTACTTTTGTTTAGTGCTGAATCTTAGGTCCCATGACAGAACAGTCAGCTGTCAGAATGCATCATTTAATAGCTTGCCCTATTTCAATGAATATTTATAAGCAGCCATGTTCTGTGAGAAATATGATTCATTCATGTGCATGACCTGCATGTGTATGTGTGACCCCATTTATCTGATTATTGCAGGAATTTGTGGACTAATGAAACAGGAACATGGCATCACAACTAGAACTATATACAGTGGGTACGGAAAGTATTCCGACCCCTTTACATTTTTCACTATTTGTTTCATTGCAGCCATTTGGTAAGAACCAAAAAGTTCATTTTTTGCTCATTAATGTACACTCTGCACTCCATCTTGAAAGAAAAAATACAGAAATGTAGATATTTTTGCAAATTTATTAAACAAGAAAAACTGAAATATCACATGGTCATAAGTATTCAGACCCTTTGCTGTGACACTCATATTTAACTCACCTCCTTCTGATCCTCCTTGAAATGGTTCTACTCCTTCATTGGAGTCCAGCTGTGTTTAGTTAAACTGATTGGACTTGATTAGGAAATGCACATACCTGTCTATATAAGACCTCACAGCTCACAGTGCATGTCCGAGCACATGAGAATCATGAGGTCTAAGGAACTGACCAAGGAGCTCGGAGACAGAATTGTGGCAAGGCACAGTTCTGGCCAAGGTTCCAAAAGAATTTCTGCAGCACTCAAGGTTCCTAAGAGCACAGTGGCCTCCATAATCCTAAAATGAAAGAAGTTTGGGACGACCACAACTCTTCCTCGACCTGGCCGTCCAGCCAAACTAAGCAATCGTGGGAGAAGAGCCTTGGGGAGAGAGGTAAAGAAGAACCCCAAGATGACTGAGGCTGAGCTCCAGAGATGCAGTAGGGAGATGGGAGAAAATTCCACAAGTCAACTATCACTGCAGCCCTCCACCAGTCTGGGTTTTATGGCAGAGTGTGCCGACGGAAGCCTCTCCTCAGTGCAAGACATATGAAAGCCGCAGACGGAAGCCTCTCCTCAGTGCAAGACATATGAAAGCCTGCATACAGTTAGCAAAAAAACACATGAAGGACTCCCAGACTATGAGAAATAAGATTCTCTGGTCTGATGAGACGAAGATAGTACCGCTTAGAATTAACACCAAAAAGTTCCATGTGTGGAGAAAGCCAGGCACTGCTCATCACCTGCCCAATACAATCCCAACAGTGAAACATGGTGGCAGCATCATGCTATGGGGGTGTTTTTCAGCTGCAGGGACAGTATGACTGGTTGCAATTGAAGGAAAGATGAATGCAACCAAGTACAGAGATCTCCTGGATGAAAATCTCTTCCAGAGTGCTCTGGACCTCAGACTGGGCCGAAGGTTCATCTTCCAACAAGACAATGACCCTAAGCCCACAGCTAAAATAACAAAGCAGTGGCTTCAGAACAACTCTGTGACCATTCTTGACTGGCCCAGCCAGAGACCTGGCCTAAACCCAACTGAGCATCTCTGGAGAGACTTGAAAATGGCTGTCCACCAACGTTCACCACCCAACCTGAAGGAACTGGAGAGGATCTGCAAAGAAGAATGGCAGAGAATCCCCAAATCCAGGTGTAAAAAACTTGTTGCATCATTCCCAAGAAAACCTAACTTTTAATAAAAATAAATAAGAATTGAGAAAGAAAACGAAAAGACACCCTATACCCTATACCCTATTTTTGGGCGTTTGCATACAGGGCTCTGTGGTAGTCAAAGGTGCTAATGGCTGATACTAATTGGTCTAATTTGCCTTGCTATATATGTGCTTGTGATTCACTGAATTTGTTACTGCTTGGACCTGTCTCAGTAATCAGATAGAGGGGATCTGTACATGACTTAGCCTGGACCCCGTCCTCTATCTTACCTGCCCTGTTTTCCATCATTAAGGGACGTGAGTTATATTTATTGCATACATCTTGTTGATTTTTCCTTAGATTTCCGTATTGTTGTTATCAACTGCAATTTTTCCCTGATGAACCCCAGTATCTAGGGGGAAACGCGTTGAGAATATTGGAATAATTTATGCGTTATTGATCATCTTCCTATGACTGCATCATCAATTCATAGTATATTGAACATCAAACGTATATTAGTCTGTTGTAATTGTTATTTATCACAGCACTTTTTTTGTTTGTGCACTCCATTTGTGGTATATGTGTTTTTCTTTTTTTCATTTAGATGTAGCTAGGGACAGGGTTAGTTTAGGTTCCAGTGTGGGGGCGCCCTTATTGGGGCGATTTCCCCATTTTTGAGGCAGACAGGTCTTTGATAGGGTATATTTGAGGGTGTCTTTTCGTTTTCTTTCTCAATTCTTATTTATTTTTATTAAAAGTTATGTTTTATGTATCTTTATTCTAGGTGTTATACCTGTAGTTGTTTTGGTTTAAATTGTATTGGTATACCCAGAACTTCATTTCATGATATCAAGGGTTCTCTACACCTATACATCGTGCTTAAGTAGAGTACATGGTAGTGTTTGTATCATTCCCAAGAAGACTCATGGCCATACTAGCTCAAAAGGTGCTTCTACTTGATACTGAGCAAAGGGTCTGAATACTTAAAACAACGTGATATTTCAGTTTTTCTTGTTTAATAAATTTGCAAAAATATCTACATTTCTGGGTTTTTTTTTCTTTCAAGATAGGTGCAGAGTGTACATCAATGAGCAAAAAAAAATAACTTTTTTGATCTTACCAAATGGCTGCAATGGAAAAAAGAGTGACAATTTTAAAGGGGTCTGAAAATGAATACTTCCCGTACCCACTGTGTGTGTGTGTGTGTGTGTGTGTGTGTGTGTGTGTGTGTGTGTGTGTGTGTGTGTATATATATTATATATATATAATCTCACAAAAATAAGAAAACACCTATCTCATTTTTGTAAATATTGTATTATAGCTTTTCATGGGACAACACTGAAGATATGGCACTTTGATGCGATGTAAAGCAGTCAGTATACAGCTTGTATAATAGTGTAACTCAACAAACAACCATCAATGTCTAAACCACTGGCAACAAAAGTGAGTACACCAGTAAACTGTGCCTAATTTGCCTTTTCCCTTAACAGGGTCATGCTTGCTAGCGTTACAATACCTCAGGTGTGAATGCGGAGCAGGTATGTTAAATTTGGTGTTATCACTCTCACACTCTCTCATACTGGTCACTGGAAGTTCAACATGGTACCTCATGGCAAAAAACTGTCTGAGGATCTGAAAAAAGAATTGTTGCTCTACATAAAGATGCCCTTGGCTATAAGGAGATTGTCAACACCCTGAAAATGAACTTCAGCACAGCGGCCAAGACCATATAGTGGTTTAAGAAGACAGGTTCCACTCTGTACAAGCTTCACCATGGTAGATAAAGAAGTTGAGTGCAAATGCTCAGTCATATCCAGAGATTGTCTTTTCAAAATGTATGAGTGCTGCCAAAATTGCTGCAGAGGTAAAAGGGGTGGTGTGTCAGCCTGTTAGTACTCAGACCATGCACTGCACACCGCACTGCATAGTTGTCATCCCAGAAGGAAGCCTCTAAAGATGATGCACAAGAATGCCCGCAACCAGTTTTCTGAAGACAAGCAGACTAAGAACATGGAGTACTGGAACCATGTCCTGTGGTCTGATGAGACCAAGAGAAACTTATTTGGTTTAGATGGTGTCAAGCGTGTGTGGCGGCAACCAGGTGTGGAGTACAAAGACAAGTGTGTTTTGCCAACAGTCAAACATGGTGGTGGAAATGTCACTGTTTAGGGCTGCATGAGCGCTGCTGGTTGTTGGGAGCTATGGTTCATTGAGGGAACCATGAATGCCAACATATACTGTGACATACTGAAGCAGAGCATAATACCCTCCCTTCGGAAACTGGCCCGCAGGGCACTATTCCGACATGATAATGACCCCAAACACCTCCAAGACGACCACTGTTTTGCTAAAAAAAAATGAGGATAAAGGTGCTGGACTATTATTACGAATATATATTTTTTTTCTACACATGTCTGTATATTGTGGATAGTCTTAATTGATATATACTAGCACGTGCCTCTGATTTCTGTATACCCCTATGTTGCTGTCTCGGTCTCTATGATTTTCCCTTGTTGGGTATGTTAGGTGCTTTGTTTTATGTGTTTTTTAATATTTTGATTAAATAAAGATATTTTTATATTTTTACTGGCCATGGTAGTTGATACCTTGTTATGAATTCTACTGTATGTAAGTTGAGGATTCCAGTAGCTGCAAATAGTAAAGCTCTAGGTAATAATGGTGGCCACACAAAATATTGACACTTTGAGCACAATTTGTCCATTTTCACTTTGGAGTATACTCACTTTTGTTGCCAGTAGTCTAGACCAGGGGTCTGCAACGTCGGCTCTCCAGCTGTTGGGAAACTACATCTCCCATCATGCCCACTGATATAGATTATAAAAATGCATTATGGGAGTTGTAGTTTCCCAACAGCTGGAGAGCCGATGTTGCAGACCCCTGGTCTAGACATTGATGCCTATGTGTTGTGTAATTTTGAGGGCACACCAAATTTACACTATTATAAAAGCTGTACACTGACTACTTTTCATTGTATCAAAGTGTCATATCTTTAGTGTTGTCCTATGAAAAGATATAATACAATATTTATAAAAAAAAAAAAAAACCTTATCAAACGTCACTGATTACCCAATAATAATCATTTTGATTTCAGTTTTACATGGCATTGTGAAGAAGAGTTTATTCCATTTCTGGATTTGACATTGAGAAACGCCATATTACATGTTAAAAGCATTCCTGTAGGTTAGCTTATAAGGTTCAAAATAAATTGTTTAATTGAAAGTCTGTCCAAGAAGTTGCCATTTGTTCTAGAAGAAGCGGATATCCTAAGTAATGATTGGACCATACCATTACCATTGTGAAGGCTAAGTGAAGATAAAAGCTGCTAAAAGAAAAATAAAACGAATAGTAACACTCTTTGCAACTACCTTCAGTAATGAAGATAAACAGAGATGAGGGATCATCAACAAATATTTATGGTCACATGTATGAACCTGTTTAGGTCTAAAACTCAGTCTGTTGCCCATAGTAACCTATGGGCAAAAAGTGAGTTTTAGACCTAAACAGTTTCATACATGTGGCCCTAATTAATGCTCAAGATCCAACACTTTATGATGGGTTATGATGGATTGCTGTAGATTTTCTACAAGAAAAGCCCCAACCTTAAGAACAGTTTTGTCTCCAAATTTAATGTAAGACTGGAAATCAAATTATACACACATAAACAAATTTGTTGGTACCCTTTTGTTAAAGGAAGAAAAAATGAGTGAATTAAATAACTTGAAATTGTCTAAATTAATAATAAATGTAAAATTACTGAAAATCAACTAATGAAAATCTGACATTGTTTATGAATTGTGGTTGTAATGAAAAATGTTAACAATCAAATTAATAAAACCGGGTTGGACAGAAATGATGGTTCCCTTAGTTTAATATTTTGTTGTACAACCTTTTAGGGCAATCACTGCAAAAACAAAAACACATTTCTGTAGCTCTCAATGAGAATCTTGTGCATTTAAACAGGTATTTGACCCACCCCTCATGAGCTCTGCATGTTTCAGGGATGAAGGTGCCTTCTCCAGACTGCATTTTTCAGCTTCTTCTACAGATGTTCAATAGGATTTAGATCTGGGGTCAATGAAGCCACTTCAGAATAGTCCAATGCTTTGCTCTTAGCCATTTTTGTGTGTTTTTAGCTGTGTTTTGGGCCATTATCCTGTTGTAGGACCCATGATCTGTGACTGAGATCAAGCTTTCTAACACAGGGCATCACATTTCACTCCAGAATGCCTTGATAGTCTTGAGATTTCCTTGTACCCTGCACAGATTTAAGTCACTCTATAATGTCCTGTGTCATTGTATAGTTAAATGGGATGTTTCACTACAAAGATTAGCTTTCAACATATAGGGAATGTTTTTCCAAGTACATTGGTCTTTTGATCTTACCTTGGTCAGGAGATAAGAGATTTTAGGTTTCTTTGCTTACCATCCTGCTCTCCCTTCCTGACTAGACAGAGAGCTGGTAGTGATGTCACCAGAACAGACAACAGCTTGAGAACAGAGTGTGTTATCTCTAACAAATAATGGAGAGTATTCACTTTTGATTGTTTGCTTTGAACTCTGTAGCCTTCTGTACTATAAATTACATCTCCTGCATTCATGTCAGTGCAATAGGAAGAGATGAGAATACAGAGCTGATCACTGCCATAGTACCACCCACAGCCTACCCAGGAAGAGTGAGGAAGTGTAAATCTGAAGCTTCCTGTGGCTCTGTAAAAATAGCATGGTGAGATAACCCCTTTAAAGAGCAATACAGGGCATTGCTGTAGTGCTCTTGCTATATTGTACTTTACTGCAAAGATGTGTTACTAAACTGCCAATCACTGCATTCACTGCAATAAAACAGGTCTTTTAATCGTGAACTACCCATGCTACTTGGCTGCATCCTCTATGAAATCACACTTGCTGCACGTCTGCACTGTGTGTGACACTATATGGTGAGTATGGTTTCCAATTTCAGTGGTCCAGGTTAGACCATCATATGTTGAAAATATTATTACCTAAGGCCATTATAACTTAAGAGACCACTGTATCTGTTTGGGCTAGAGGGGACATTTTCAGGTTATACAGTTCTCTGCAGCTGCTTTGCCTAATGCCATCAGCAGAAGTTAGGAGTCACTGCAGGTCTTCTTCTGGAGAGAGAAAACAGCTCAGATTCTGATGTTCCTGGATTGCTTTCATAAGCTAAAGGGGTTGTACCATTACATTAAATGGTCTTCAGAATAAGGGGACAGTGAAAACAAGGAACTTTGCAATTGGATGTCATTAGCAAAGCTGTCTTGTTTTCACAGTCTCCCTTATCTTCGTTTTCTGTAAACACTATTCCCCAGTGCCGGTCGGATTCCACCTCCTTTCATTTCATTGGTTGACGGCTCTACTAATTTACATTTTGTCTGGCCCCCGGTCGTATTCAAGGGAGCGTGCATTTCTGCCTCTCTCACTCAGAAAAAGGGCCGGCAGCATTTCACTCTGCACAACCAGCAGCTCCACAGTAACAATGCAGCTGCTTCTACAATCAGAAAACAGCAGAATTGTGCTCAGTGCCTAATGCTCCTGCGTGTAAACATAGAAGGGAGACAGATCTGTGCTGCTCTGGATGAGTTCATAGAAGGCTAGATTCAACTGTAACAAACCTCCAGTTGTGAGAGGAGAAGAGATCAGTGCTCTGAGTTCAAAGAAGACTGTCTAGACTGAATGCAGGGCTGTGGTATGTAAACAAACAGCTCTTACAAAATAATACTGCATAGGGAGAAGAACGACACAGTGACATGTGGACTCAGACAAAGAGGGAGGGAAGAGCACACTGACTCGGGAGCGAGCATGAACAGTGAAGGGGGGGATGATGTCATCCCCCTTCAGTTAAGAAACCCCCAGCTGGGAGGGAAGAAAAGCCCCTGGATTTGAAGAGCTGAGAAACTGAGAGTACAATGAAACACACGAACTGGTGAAGTGATAAATCCCCTTTAATGAATTCTTCCCCCTAATAAGCAACATTGTCCAGAAGACATATGGCAGTTCTTGATAATACAAGTATACAATTTACAAGTGAAAGTCTCTACCGGAAGTAGAAATGCAATCTCTTATGTTTTGAACATAAACACGACTTTTATCACAAAGATAACACTGTGCTGTAAGAACTTCAAGTCAAACATTATGCAATTTTATTACATAAAATATTTTATGTCACTTTATTTTTTTCAACAGTTATTTGTCTACATTATAGCAAAACAGTATACATTCATCATAAAGGTTCAGTAACTGAAAATAATGTAGTGGCAAACAGGCACTGCAAGTATGACATATAAAACATACATGTTAATAGAAAAAAACAGCTGTCATGTAAGCGACAATTGAACAAACAATTACCATAAAGCAATGTTTATTTTATCTATAGGATCTAACAACAGTGGCCCCAAGTGTTTGATTTAAAGGACCATTGTAATAGCACCAGTTATGGAAGAAGCCAGTAATGTTCCCCTTTAGGCTTTACTGTGTATTAATATATGTTAATATTTTAACCAGTGATACAAAAATATAACACATTTTGGTGCTAAAACTTGCTGCCTTAAATTATGTAAAAATAAAGCTATGAACCATCGGACAGGAACACATATCAAACTCTCTGACTTTTTTCCAGGTTCCATGACACTTGCTGTTTCCCACAGCTTGCCAGTGAAGAACTTGGTCCCTAAAAACACAAAAAAATAAGCAAATGAAAGATTAATAAAATATGGAGAATATCTGCTCATATGGAACTGTCCATAATCAACTCATAACTAGTGTTGATCGAACCGTTCTAGAAAAGTTAAGTTCTAGTAGAACTTCTCGAATTTAGAACTCGAACCGAACATTATACTGTTCATTCGAGTAAAGTTCTAGTTCGCCACGCCATTTTCAGTTTCGTTTTCAGCAGCTTTCTGCACTTTTGGTGGCCATCCATTCACCTTTCTGCACTTTTGGTGGCCATCCAATCAGTGCAGAGCACAGAGAAGTGTCAAAAACGTCATCGCTGAGGTGTAGGGCTCTCAGTGGCTGCTAAAATTACATGACCATGTTATATATATTTCACTGTATTGCCTTGTGAATGCCATTTTCAGCTCACTCTCTGTACTGTACAGACTGCTCAGATAGCATTTTCCTCTCCATAGACATCAATAGTTAGGGAGTTTGGTATTGCTGGCTGCATCTTTCCCACACACAGAAGCTGTTATTTGACAACATTTAAAGGCTCACATAACACCTAACTCTCATATACATGGATATATATTATACAGAGTGCTTGGATTTGCTAAATCCTACCCAGTGCCCAAAAGTTCAGTTTTTACAATGTTGGGGGGTTCAGGAAGTGTATAGCACATTGTCTCCAAATCTCCTATGTGTTAAAGGGGCTTTCAGGCCCCCTTAGGATGCAGGGCCGCATAGCAGCTGCTACCGCTGCACCTCCTATAGCTATGCCCCTGCCTGTAAGCTGTCCTCATCTTTTCAGTTATCCATTTAAAGGAATGAAGTATTTTAGCCTCTCATTTTTTTTCTGTCACTCTTAGAGCCAAATTTTCTTCACTAATTTGTTCCACGTATCCAGTTTACTGTTATGGATGGTAATTACAGCTTCTCCTCACCTGTATACTTATAAAAATTAAGCAGAACATCTTCTCCCATTGACTTTAATGGGGTTCGAGTTCGAGTTCTAGTAGAACCTCGAACCGAACACACTAAAGTTCGAGGTTCTAATCGAACTAGAACTTTTTACTGTTCGCTCATCTCTACTCATAACAACACCACATAAAACCCTGCTCAGTGCCATAAATGTACAAATTTAGCAGTACGGGCAATACATATAGCTGTAAATATCCAATAAGTATATGCTGTATCTAATTCGAGACTATGTGTAAGTGACTGAGCTAATGAATTTCATGGCTGAGATAGGCTACGCAACAGTTCATAACGTAGAACAAGGTGTCAGACTCAAATACACAGTGAGCCAAAATTAAAAACTTGGAGAAAGTTAAGTCCAACCTTGATATTTATTTAAAAAAACGTCCACAATAGATGAAGTTTTTCCTTCTCATCAGATATAACAATGTACCTTTTCATTAGAAAACTACTGCTCATCCATTTCTGTGTTGCTGTGGCATGACAAAACCCTGTCTTTTCCTTTAATTTCCTTTCTTCCCCACTGGCTTATATCCTGGTATGCTCTTAGGGCTAGAGAAACAGTCCAGTATCCACTTTATTTGTACTAACAGCAGTCGGTTAACTCACTGTGTTCTGTGGTCTACATAATACTTCTTATCTTCTGCATAGTGCAATGTCTCCGTTTGGAGTACCCTGCTGCCTGAAGAGATACTGGGGCTGAGAAGGAGCTAGAAGGAATTAGTGTTGTGGCTCCAAATCCTTGTTTCTCACTGTGAGCTCCTCTTATCTTATCAGTCATCCCACTGTGCCTTATCAGTCTAATTGCTGTCTGAGTTATTTCTCCTGCCATGTAATCCTCTTTCTGCTCTATGAAGGGGGGGAAGGGCTGAGATAGAGCAGTGTAATGACCGCTCCTGACTTCTTCCTATTCTCCTCTGTACACTGCCTGAATGCTACTTGCGGGCCAAATTACACTGCTGGCCCGATTGGTCCTTGGGCCTGAGTTTGACACCCTTGTAGGACATTCAACCTCAGAATCATGACTATGGCTGGGAACTCCTGGATTTTATTTTTATAATTTGCTTTGGTATTCTATCAGATTGAATACATTTCCTTTTCTTTTATATTTGTAATTTTAAATTCAACCCATTTCTGACCCATGACATAACTGAATGTCATGCAGGATAAGCAGCAGGCTCACGAGTTCACATACATGGGTTCCAGATTTTAATTAAAGCCAGCACCTGCTGCTTATGTTCAGATCAGAGATAACTCTCAGATAGGGTATAGTAGGAGAGCCATTACTGTACTCTGTTCTGGTATATATTGTTATGGCAGAATAGTGTACAATCAATCACTCCTCTAGTGGTCAAGTACCTTAGGAGGACTGAAAGTAAAAGTGTAAAATAAAAAAAGTTTTTAAAATATGAAAAAATACAAAAAATCTAAAACACCCACTTTAGCCATGTTACAAATGTAAAAAAAGAAAACAATTAAAAGGTAAACATAATTGGTATTGTTGAGTCCATAAACGTTTGATCTATTAAATATAACATCAGTTGTCTTGCATGGTGAACACCATAAAAAATACCCAACACCAATATTGAAACTTTTAGCCACTGGGATTCCCCAAAAAATGTAAATAAAAATGATCAAATGCAACATGTAGTCCAGAATGGTACCAATAAAAACTCCACTTCAGCCCACAAAAAATAAGCCCATAGATGCAAAAACAAAAAAGTTATTTGTAATAGGACTTAAACCTATAAACACTATAGAAATTTGCTATTAATGGAATCAGCTACTGGCTTGCAGAAAAAAGATAACATGTTATGTATACCGCATTGTAAACTCCATAAAAATGTAACCACCTCAGAAATAGTGCAATTGTGTTTTTTCATGTTCCATCCAAAAGAGAATAAGGTGCCATTATTTCAACATAAATTTTGCTCAGAATGCAACTATTTTATATTCAGAAGTAACATCCATCTTGTGTTCTTTTGTATATGTTTTAAAAGACTTTCAAAGAAAATATGTTTTGTCGAGGGATGATAAAATAAGTCATAAGATTGTCTACGTTTGGTTTCTTAAACTAAAGTATATTTCGATATCTTAGTCTTTGAAAAATGACGTTGCTGTAACTGCTACAACCACAAGTAAGAAGAAAAACTAATTTTAAGAGCTTATCCAAGAATCATATGATTTGCTTTGTATATAAGTATCCTTTCACTAAATAAGATTTTCCAAATATGAATCTGATTGGCCTGTAGTATTTTGTCTATAAGACTTAGCTTCTTAACATTCCCATTGTTTAATTGTTTTTAGTATGTAAGGGGTGTAACGCAGACTTTAGTTAATAAAAAGAGGATCCTTGGGATACCTTGTTCAGCCCATGCCAAGGGCTATGTCCTATCTTTCATCATCCTGGTGGAACCCAGGCTCCTATAGGGGTAAACTTACACTAAAAGATAATTTGAATCCCACAGGTAATTGGAAACTGGACTCTAAGCTTTGAGAGTTCACACAAAGTTGGGCAATGACAATGGTATAGTAAATTATATCATTAAAAAGTACAACCTATCCTGCTATAAACAAGCCCTGATAAGTCTCTGTAGATGGGAAAATAAGAAAAAAAGTTTTGGCGCTTGTGGAGGAGAAAACTAACGTGATGTAAACAAAGATCCCGATGCCAGGAAGGGTTATTATGGTTGTTTTCAAATACACATATATCCTATGATCTAGCTGATTTCCCTAAACCCAGTAGGCCCTAATGGTTTCCTGATATCATTCTGGCCCTCCAGGAATAGTTTTACATTTTCACTTCGGTATATAATTTTATACAGTTGAGGCACATATAGAAATTTGGAATCTTACCTGCTAGCATCACTGCCATCCCCATAGCAACGATGGTTCCTAACATTCATGGCTGGGTGCTGGCAGGCCACGCACACAGTGTAGCCATCTCGGATGTAGAGCATCCAGCGAGCATGTGGGCGATCCTCAGTCAAGCAGGCTGGAGAAAAGGATTCAATCTGGAACTCAACGCAATACCTGATATAAACAGTAGAAAGTATAATCATTATCTTTGATAGCAGCTTATACTTTATAATATGCATATATCAAGTCATGTACCCTAGATTTTTTTTTTTCAATTAATAGACAGTACAAGCTTTTAATACCTTCTTACTGCAGTCACCACTGCTCAGTTTTCAATATGAAGTAAATTTGACCAATCTACCCATTAAGAACTTGCCTCACTCTGGATTCCAATGCATCCACCTATTTAGGATTTGCATACAGTTAATTAGATACAAACTAGCAAGCCCATTAATTCCTTGTTCCACCATTGTTCCCCTATGATGCAGACAGTGTGATGACATCCTTATGCTGCCCATGTTACTACACTGAAACCAGATCTGGTTGACTTCATGGAAAGTCGGGGGGCTTTCAAATTCCAAGCAGCATGTTTTAAAATCTTCATAGGGAAATATATTTTAATATATTCAGGTTGCAGGGTATAGTCTAGTTTTTACAGGAGGTACATTGTGTTGCAGTTTTATATTGAAGGAATACAGTGTGTGGCAGCATTGTATTGAGGGGTTGCAGTATGTGCAAAAATTGTGTACCGTGTAATGTGTTCAGGGGGCATGCTATCTGGCAGTGTTGTACTCAGGGAAGCACCTTGTGTGGCACTTTTCTGTTTAGGTGGCACAGTGTATGGCAGTGCTGTGTTCAGGAGGCACAGTGTATAGCAGTGCTGTGTTCAGGAGGCACAGTGTATGGCAGTACTAAATTATATTCAGAGGGAACATTGTGTGAAAAAGCTATATTCATTGGTGTAATGCATTGGACTAAGAGGAGCTTGTCTTAGTGCAGATAGTGAGGCTGTACTGCATAAGTCAAAGACATATCTGCATTAAACTCTGCAGAGAGGGGTTTTATTCAGTAGATGGAAGAAGACAACATGACAAACCGTATAAAAAATTACCCCGATGGATACCCCCAATGTAATCAATAACATGGTGTAAATCCAACCTTAATTCTGCCTGTGACTGCATCACATCAAAACCTGCAGCAATGACAGGTGGTAGTATTCTTGTTTGTAGGACAACAACTCTCAGCATATCCTTACCATTGTTCAGATCAAACTGATCTAGCATATTTTGACCTGCCTTGGTAATTGCTTTGATTATTAGGATAGGAATAATTTTCTGTGGCGTACCACATTGTGGGCATCCTGGGCTCCAAATAGGGAATCTATTGTTAGGCTATGTCCACACTGCACAGGATAACGATCGTATCTTCAGTGCTTTTCGTTTTTTAAAAGCGCTGAAGATACAATCTTTCGTGTGGCCTCCTTGATGGCAATATGAAAGACTTGCTGCTGTCTTTCCTCTGCTCGTTTTTCAACAGCGGCGTATTATACAACATGTTGTATAATATGCCGGCGCTTCTCGTTTTCTTGCCGTCTTCCCATCCAATACAATTGTATGGGCGACGTCAGGAAAACGAGAAGCGACCGCGGTTTTTGCACAAAGCGTGACAAAAGCCACGGTCCTGCATCAGAGAAAAACGGACGCTTTCAGGCCGTTTGTCCGACGCAGAGTAGACATAGCCTTAAAAAGAGATTTAACTTTCTCTTAGCCCTAGGCCTATAAAGTAAACTCAGTAAAGATAGGGATCAGCTTTATTCCATAATTATCAACAGCTAAGGACAGACGGGAGAAGTACACAACCAAGATGGAAACAGTCATGACCTCCACACATGTAAAGCAAAAAAGAGTTATCACCTCCTAACAACGTGAAATAAAAGGGAAGATGCAAATCTGCTGTGCCTGCAATATAAAAGCTTATAAATATTGCATTTCTGCATATTTCTTAGCTTCTCCATCCTTGTGTTTTGCAGTCCCAGCAGAATTGTACCTGCCCATATAGCTTCGTTCAGAAGTGCTGATTCACTTTGTCTTTTGGAGTGGAATTATTTATACTGTTAGTGGCTGGAGCCTATTACATATGTTAAGTTTTATCCAAATAGTTAACTGGAAGAAGGCAGATACTGTGTATTCAATGAAGGGAATACTATATAATGTTTCAATAAAATATCTTCTAATCCTGCAGTGACATTGACAAGATTCTATATAACAACATATAACACCCACAAAATCTATTGATCAGGTTCAATAATGTACCCAGAATCTTCTGTATGGGACGCCCAGTCTACCGGCACTGCACGCCTCTTTCTTTCTTTGTTATATTCAGAAGTAGTAATAAAAGCAGGGACTATGGAAGAACATAAGTAAAATTACATAAAGAACAATATTATTCACATTTACAGGCTTTACATCTTTATCTGTTTGTTAAGGCTCTGCTAAGAAAGATAGTGGGGATAATAGAAAAGCAAGGTCTTATCATGGTTCTCATATACCAGGTGCCTGATCTTTCCAGACCAGACACTGTTGAGGGAGTCCTGTTATCGCCCTGAATCATCACTTAACCTCAAAAAGCAGTATGCAGTACTATTCAGCCAAGTGTAATGTCAGAAGGTATGTACAGTATATAATGACTGGCAGTAACAAATATGTTGCAGTCACTTACATTAGAGTGAGTTATGAAATTGCATATAATAAAGAATAATTCATTGACTACTGGGTGCTATCAGGATAACGTATGCTTTATTAGGTTTCTTTAATAAAAGTCTCTGTTTTACCATGTAAATAGCCACATTCAATGCCCTGGTTTGTGAAATATTCCAGACATCCAGCCTTCTCCTCTAAGTCTGGGCAAGGCTCTCCTCCATTTTCAGGCTCCTGTAAGACTTGACGTCTCCGCACTCTGTATGTTGGACTGCACTGGATTGCACAGCCACTCCAATGGCTCCATTCACCAACAACACATTCCCGAGCTAGAGGAACAAGCATATTTGTAAGATTAGACCATTATTTTTATTACTTGCATTTTACCTGCTTTGTGTTACTTTTTTGCCATTACAGTATGGTTTCCAAAGTACCAGCATCTTCCATGCAAGCAAAGTTTTGTCATACTCTACCTTAGACTTATTCTTCCCTATATAAGACACCCATTTATTTTGCCAGGACTCTAGTTCTGGCAATTTATGAATTACATAAGAGGGAACAACACATAAGCAGATGAACACAAACAAGGACTTTATTCCAAATTGGCACTGGAGCTTGATGATTACAGTACAATAGTAAATGCATAGCAATTATTGTACTTAGTAAGAGGCACAATTCTTTAAATATGGTGTTAACTGGCAACTCTAATGCATCACAAACTTGAAATAAAGCCTCTATCCCCTGTGCCAGGTTCCTGGCAGACAAAGTTTCTTGCTCTTAAAAGCCTAGCGATGATATAATACTCTACAGTTCAACAATCCATGTAGATAACACTGATGATACTAATTTCACATATTTCCACTGTCACTAATGTCACAGGTGTAACTGACGTTCCACTCTTCCTAAGCTATATCCCTGGCTGCTCCTCACAGTTAGAAATCATACGACACACACTCTGGTCCCAGTTAGTAGTCAGAGCAGGCTTCCTAGGCGGGGCAGAAGTGTGGTGCGCAGCCCATAACGGGAGGCACCACATGAGCTGGCGTGACGGCATGCAGGTCGTGGTATATGGACAACGCGCTCTGCATGCTGTCCGCACCCTGCACAGAGCGGGGCAGACGTGCTGGAAGCAGGAAGGAGAATCACCATTGCGCTCTGGTACTGCTCCTGGAGTGGATTTGCTGCTGGATGAGCTCTGGCAATCTGCCAAAGCTCATGGCCCTGGCTGGCTCCTAGTGCTGGGATATGTTGGGAGGGGCACTCCCCCTTCGGGTAGTGCAGGTCAATCCCCCAGGGGTCGCGGAAGGGATCAACTTCCTTCCAGGCTGAACCCTGTATTCACCCCCAGGGCCCATGACCGCTGCAGTTGCCCCTCCCAGGACCCTTCAAGGTCTCAACCGCAGCCGTGTTACACGATCTGCGAGAAATCCTTCTAGGTGAGTGGGCCTGGCGGAGCAAAGTAGGTCTGGGCGATCCCCTCAAGCCCTGCCTGCTGGGGTTCCAGAAAGCCAGGATTATCAGGAGACAGCAGGCTGAACTGGCGAGGCTCTGGTCGGGAGGCCCGCTTGATGGCTGAGGTCGGTGGTCTGCTCCCCTGTGTTTGAGCTTTCATCGTTGGTCTGCAGTTTCAGGCGTGGATTTGGTGGCAGGCGGTGTAGCGTTAGCCTAGGAGCTTCTACCCTAAGGACGTCAATATTGACATTTCGGGCGACGCTGCCATCTGACACTCTGGCGGGATCCGTACGGTCGCATGGTGTGGCTCCGCTGGACCAGGGTGCCACCCTTGCTCCTTCTGGTGAGGCTGAGGATCAGGAGCGTAACTAGAGAAGCCTGGGCCCCAAAGCAAACTTTTGGATGGGGACCCCCCCTGCCCCCCTCGCTCACCTCCCCAACCACGAACATTTACCAGGACATGCAGTTAGATAATGTAGATGATACATTATTTTCTTGTGTGGTGTTTTTCTCTAAATTTGTGTTTGAAAATACTAGCGTTATTTATCGTGTGGATTCTCAGTCCTTCATTAATTTTGGGGAGTTGTTTTTCTTAGATAATACAAGGGGTAAATACCTCACCATACATCACACTATCATACAGCTACCAAACAAATCCAGTATACCAAAACCAACATTACCAATAAAACTACTAGATAGGGACCTGATTATACCGCCAGAACAAGACCACAAATTACCACCACAAAGTGACTGAATAATACCCCTTCACTATTACTCATCAGTGCACAAAAACCAATAGTACCGCCATATAGTGACCATATAGTGGTATATACTAGAGTACACAAGCTCTACAGACTGTATATTACCCCCATACAGTGACGATATAGTGGTAGACACCAGTACACAGCCTGTGCAGACATATGTGATTAAAGTGTAGTTACATCTTGTGACTCACGGGTGATGTGTCTCTGACGAGTCATTGACTTTCCCTTTTGTTCTGCATCTGGTCCAGTCCACCACCATGATGTTTCCCGACCACTTGTTCCTGGAGATTTAGACACAAATATCTTAGAATCCTGACTTTTCCAGCACCTGCCCCCCTGGCTATAAGGGGTCTATTTAGGCAAGCAGGGTTTAGCTAGGCCAGGTTTTATGTAGGCAACATTTGGGTCCCCATATAGCAGAACAGGTTTAGGTAGCTATAGGGCCCCAAATAGATAGGCAGAGTTTAGGTAGCTATAGGGTCCCATATAGATAGGCAAGGTATTGGGGGCAATTAAATAGTAAGGCAGAGTTTAGGTAGCTATAGAGGCCACATATGTAGACAGGCAGGGCTTAGGGTAGGCTCTATGGGCCCCATACAGGTAGGCAGGGCATAGGGTAGGCTATAGGGGCCCATAGAGTGACAGGGCTTAGGGATAGGTTTTAGGGGCACCTTACAAGCAGGGCAGGGATAGGATAGGCTATAGGGGCATATATATACGGCAGGCAGGGCATATGGTAGACTATAGCACCAGATATAGCAGGCAGGCTTTGGGAGCTATATATAGGCTGCCAGGGCTTAGAGGAGGTATAGAGACTCTAATAGGCAGGGCTTTGGGGAGGCTATAGAGGCTATATATAGGCAGGACTATTGGGGCTATATATAGGCAGACAGGGCTACAGGGGCTATATATAGACAGGCAGGGCTATAGGGGCCAATATATAGACAGACAGGGCTATAGGCGCCAATATATAGGCAAGCAGAGCTAGCGGGGCCAATATATAGGCAGGCAGAGCTATAGGGGCCAATATATAGGCAGGGCTATAGGGGCCAATATATAGGCAGGCAGGGCTTTAGGGGCCAATATATAGGCAGGAAGAGCTATAGGGGCCAATACATAGGCAGGCAGGGCTATAGGGGCCAACGTATAGGCAGGGCTATAAGGACCAATATATAGGCAGGCAGGGCTATAGGGACCAATATATAGGCAGGCAGGGCTATAGGGACCAATATATAGGCAGGCAGGGGGCTTCATTAATATTAAAAAAATAAGAAATCACTCACTCACCTGTGCCACGCTCCCTCGCGGCTTGGCTCCCGGGCAGTCTGTGCTCATGTCAGCACTGTGGGCCGGCGCAGGCTGATTAGCAGAGCGGAGCCACTCTGCTCTGCTAACAGCGGCCAGTCCTGCCTTTGAGCGCTCGGGCCAGAGGGCCCGGGCGTTCAGAGGTAGGAAGCGCTGGGCCAGTGACAGTCTTCAGAAATCTGCAAGTATAAATGGCGGGAACACAGCACCTGCACAGTCAGGTGAGTATGTGTCTGTTTTTTGTCCTTGTCCGTCAGTTTCTTTGTCTCAGGCGGGATTAGCGGGTCCGGTGCCATTTTTTTCTAGCTTGGTAGGTTCCAAAGTGGCGGTAGGGAGTAAGATTCCTAGTTGGCAGGAATTAGTGGGGAGTTTTCAGCATATGTTAACACATTTTCAACAGAGAGAGGATTCCGGCGGGTCACCGTCGCCAGTGGTAGCATGGGAAAACCCTGATTTGAAACGGGGGGATGACCATGAGGGTGCAGGAGGTGTCAGTTCCTGTCATTCCACCAAGGGAGACCGGGGTTATGTTGTCTGTACAGACAGATAAGGAGGGCGTGAGGTTAGACGATAGGGCAAAAGGGAAAGTTTACTTGTGTTTCATGGGGCCTTTAGGGGCTCACTTCAAGATGGAGGTCAAAGAAAATATCCGGCAAGATGAGTATGTGGAAATTTTCTCGCTCCTTCCATTGTAAAAGTTTATTTTGGATAAGGGAAAAAAAGAGGATAGTAAGAAGGAGGAGGAGGAAGACGCGGAGATGGTGTCTTTGCCCACAAATGTTTACTAGAAACACACAACACCCCCCCCCCCCCCCCCCCCCCCCCCCCCCCCCCCCCCCCCCCTCCCCGGTTACAGCCTTTTGCCATTTTAGCCAGCCTGATTGGGGAAAAGGCGCCAGAAAATTGTTCAGCGCTATTCTGTTATTTGGATGCGATAGGTTTACTGGGGCCAAGCTTGGCTGAGGTACAGCGAGCAGTTCCGGCAGCAGAAGGCGGTTTAGCATTAGGTGGGATCATACAGACATTGGGCTTTGGCTCAAGGTTATGGCTTTGAGGCAGTATGGGCATCCCTTTCAGGGGGTGGCTGGGGACACAGGCCATTAAGGAGCCTCAGGTCAATCTGGGACCGGATCTCAGGCGGGGTAAAAAATGGGCACTTGCTGGTAGTTCAGCAAGAATCAATGCCGGTTCGGTGCGGGGTGCCACTTTAAGCATGTCTGCTCCCTGTGTAACGCTGGGTCCCACGGTGCCCTCTCTGTCTGGAATCTCCTGCTTGACTTGGAACTTGTTTTACTGTGTTTGCCCTTAAGTTTGCCCTCAGTCATGGATGGTGGATCGTGTCTCAGCTGGGTGCCATCTGTTTCCTGTTTCCTGTTGTCAGCATATATAAATCCTCAAGCCTGTTCTTACTCCTTGCTTGAGTATTGTGTTTAAGCTCCTGACTGTGCCCGTCTCTAGCTGGAACTTGCATACCCGTTAGTTACTCTCCTTTGCTGTTTACCCTGCAAAACTTCTGATACCTAACGTGTCATTCTTTGTGCTCTCCTGACTTTGCTAGGATCCAGTCTACATCTCTGCTGCCTCACGGTTCCAGTTCCGGCTTGGTCTTCGCTGTGTTAAGCCAGTCCCTAGCCATTGGGATCAGCTGTATCCAATAGTAGCGTGACAGGGATATTCAAGCCTCAAAAATGGAGTCGTGGGGCTGAAGTCGGAAGCTCGCATCAAACGTTTCAGACTGCTATGGCTAACATGCGCACTGAGATTCAAAGCATTGAAAGTCAAATGTGATGCTTATGAGGCCAGACTGGCCATAATATCCAAGTGTATGACAAGCGATTCAGGAACTACGCGAAACGGGTGCAAGCATTATCCGACGGATGGTCCACCTGGAGAGTCAAGCTCTGGTCCACCCACTCGGTGCCTGTCATGAGCCCGAAAATTGCCACCCTTCAGATTTCGGCGGAGATCGCGACAAATTCCGGGGTTTCCTAAATCAAATGTAGGCTATACTTTGACGCAAAACCTGCGCAATTTTCCTACCGACAGAGCGAAGGTCTGTGTACTCATGATGCTGCTGACACACAAAGCATTGCATGGGCTAGTCCTTTAATTGAACTCAAGCCGCCCGGCTGAATCACTGGAAGAGTTCATCGACGCCAGAGGTCAGATGTTTGACGACCCAATCGAGGTGCTACTGGCGAAGCTGCCATACTATCCTTGCGCCAAGGCAAACGCCAGTTGTGAGTATGCCATGGAGTCAAGAGGTGGGCAGTCGACACCAACTGGAATGTTGCAGCTGAAATTGTCTTTTTTAGAAGACTATGCAGTGAGTAAAGGAGGAACTCTGCCCGGTGCAGAGGCCCTTTAGGTTTGGATGCCTTCCTTAATCACTTGCATCCGAATCGATACCGCCTGTCTGAACGCGAAGGGAGAGGTGGGTACTACTAAAATTTCGATACCAAGCAGTCCTCGCCGGTCTGTCAGCTTTCCCAAGGCACCCTAAGGGAAGATCCTCAGAGAGTTCAGGAATTGAGCCTATGCAAGTCGTGTCCATATTAAAGCGTGAGGCACCAGGAAAGAAGGGGAGCACCGGCTCCGGGAAAGTCTATGCTTCTATTGTGGAAAGTTCTGACCACATCCTTATCAAACTGCCCTAGCCGTCCACGGAGAAATGGTGGCAGCCATCATGGATCCTGACTCCTCAGATGAAGAATTCCATTGCTTCAGAGACCGAGTTATGCTGAAAAGCAGTTGTCATTCCTCTCATCAGTGGCACATCATAGTACGAAAGTGAACAAAGACTCTCATTGCTTCCTTTCCCATCAAGTTCCTGGTTAAACTCTCAATGGGTTCTCCTCAGCATGGTAGGCATCTCGGGGGCGAGTGGCAATTCATGGACCTGTCTTTGCTCAGAAGCATGGGGTTAAAATCCAGAAGAAAACTCTCACCGTGGTTAATATAAACTGTAGATGGAATCTCACTGAACACTCCGGCCAGTGACCAAGAGACAGAGCCACTCGAGCATCATTATAACATCCATCATCGTGAAAGTCCTGTCTTTCCTACTGATCTTCTTCTCCACACTTCCCTGTCAGCTAGGCCTTACCGTGGCTGCAAGCCCAGTACCCAGTTATCAACTGGGAAACCAAGGAGATAAGCTTCCAGACGGGGATGTCCTTTTCTCAGCGCACTCTGAACAAGCCCCGAAGATCCAGTCAATGACAACAAAATATTACAGCTACCCTCGGAATACAGGGAATTTGCAGGAGTCTGCAGCAACAACTGCAGACCAGCTCCCCCCACACCGACCCTGGATTGCCCCATAGACTTGCTCCAGGTGCTCCGTATACTTTCGGAAACATCTACCCTGGGGCAGGTCCTGAATAAAAGCCCTCAGGATTTCATAGAAAAAATCTGTGCTAAGGGGTTCACTCCGCCATCTTCACTCACCAGCGGGGGCTCCATATTCTTTGTTAAAAAGCAGGACGGTTCCTTAAGGAACCTTGTATTGATTACAGAGAACTTAATAAGATTACCATCAAAAACCGTTATCCTTACCATTGATCCCTGAAGCTACTGGGAGAGTGGACCTGCGGAAGATTTTTTCCAAATTAGCGATCTTCGAGGCGCCTATACTTGGTCCGTATCAGATCTGAAGATGGCAGTAACGGCGTAGGCCAGCACCAACCTTTTAAGGTGGTGGGGATCAGGTATGGCTTTCTACTCAGAAATTTGAAACTTAGAGTTCCTTCACCAAAAAAATTGGACAGAAGGTTTGTTTGGGCCGTATAGGATTATCAAGATAATCAGTCCAGTACGCTGTTCGGCTCAAGCTCCCATCATTATGAAGATCACCAGTTTGCCATTGTGTTCTACTAAAGCTGCTGTGCCAATCCCTTTCCGGGACGTGTTTCTCTCCTGTCCTGATGCAGTGGAGATGATGGGCATGAACAGTTTGTTGTGGAGCAAATTCTAGACTCAAGAATTTTCAGAACCAGCTACAATACCTCATTAGTGGCAAGGTTATGGGCGAAGAAAATTACGTGGGATATCCAGTGAGTAACATCAATGCTCCTAGACGGATAAAACATTTCCATTCAGAGACATCGGGAGAGACCGAGTCAGGTAATGTCCAGAGGCCGCTCGTGAGGTGGGGTAATGTCCGGAATCTCCTGCTATGACTTGGAACTTGTTTACTGTGTTTGCCCTTAAGTTTGCCCTCAGTCAAAGTTTGGTGGATCGTGTTCAGTGGGTGCCATCTTGTTTCCTGTTTCCTGTTTGTCAGCATATATAAACTCCTAAAGGGCCTGTTGCTCATTGCTTGAGTATTGTGTTTAAGTCCTGCTGTGCAGTCCTCTAGCCTGGAACTTGCTTTCCCGTTAGTTCCTCACCTTTGCGGTTTCCCCTGCAAACTTCTGATCCCTTTACGGTGTCATTCTTCTGTGCTCCTCCTGACTTTGCTAGGATCCATTTCACATTTTCTGCTGCCTCCTGTTCCAGTTGCATTGGTTCTTCGCTGTGTTCAAGCCAGCCCTAGCCTTTGGATTCCAGCTGTATCCACTAGTATCGTGACACTCTCATTGTTTCCAGAAAGGAAAGGGAAAAGATAGTGGAGGGAATTCCCAAGGAGGTGATGCCGGTGAGGCTAGCCGCGATGGTCCCCTTTCTTGAAAGCTGCGTGTTTGCTGAGGGACAGTTTTGGGGTTGGTTTTCATATTCCACCTCCTGCTCACGCTATTCCCGTTTCGACCAAGAATCTCATTCACTCTTTACATCCAGAATGTGTAATGAGAAAATTGCAAAAGGAGGTGCGCCGGCAGGATGTGGGTCTGTTTGCGACTTACTTTGCCTGACCTCATTGTGTCTCCTTTGGGGGTGGTTCCCAAGAAAGAGCCTAATAAATTTAGGCTCATTCACTACCGTTCCTTCCTTTCCCAAGGGTTGTTCTGTTAATGATGGGATAGACTCCGAACTTTTTTCGGTTGTCCATACCTCGTTTGATGCGGCGGTCCGTTGGGTCCGTTTATTCGTCCAGGGGGCCCTTATGGCAAAAATAGATTTTGAGGTGGCTTTCCAGTTTCCCAGTTGTTGGGCTGTTTTTGGAAGGGTTCCTTTTTTTGCGAATAGTTGTTTGGCGATGGGTTGCTCCATTTCAGGTACCTCATCGGTGATACATTTGGATGATTTTTTGTGTGTCGGTTCAGCGGATTCTAGAGTGTGTGCTTCTCTGTTGGCATCTGTGCAGTGGGTGGCGGATAAATTTGGGGTTCCTCTAGCACCAGATAAAATGGAAGGCCAAACCATGTGTATCAATTTCCTGGTGATTTGCATAGATTCTGAGCTTATGGAGTGCTGCTTGCCGTTTGACAAGCTGGTTGGTCTTAAATTAAGTTCATCAGGTCATCTCCTTAAGGAAGATTTTGTAGCGGGACTTGCAATCCTTGCTAGGGAAATTGAATTTCACATGTCGCATTATTCCAATGGGTCGCGTTTTTTGTAGGCGCTTAGTGGCAGCGGCATCCGTTCTGAGGGCCCCATATCATTACTTCCAATTGACTAGCGAGCTGAGAGAGAACTTGAGGGTATGGGGGGAATTTCTGTATCACTATAACGGGCATTCTATCATCTTGGGGATTCAGTCTCGAGTGCTGAGATTGACATTCACACAAACACAGCTGAGAGTAGTGGTTTTGGGGCTTATTGCCAGAGGGACTGGTGTGTAGGCCGATGGCCAGAGGATTGGGTGGCAACAGGATTGGCAGGGAACTTGGCTTTGCTGGAACTTTTTCCAATTATGGCAGTGTTGGAGATTTGGGGTGAGAGATTGCGAGATAAAAAAGTGCATTTTTATTGCGACAATCTGGGTGTAGTGCACCCCATTAATTCTTTGTCCGCATCCTCACCTCCGGTTATTCAGTTGTTATGTAAGTTAGTTACGATGCCTGGAATTTAATTTGTGGGTGGTAGCGGAACGTTCCAGGGGTTCAAAACGGTGATGCCTTGTCTCGTTTACAATTGGACCGTTTGTTAGAACTTGCACCAGGCACCGTGGAGCACAGAGTGTAATTCCCCCGGCAGCTATGGACAGTGGTCTCCTATTGGCAAGCAGGTTGTTTAGGGATTTTAGCGATCAATTTGGTTGACAACGAGTGATGGTCATTGTGGGAACAGTGGTTGGCAGGAATTGAGGGCGCGGTGTCAGATGGGGACAGGGTGGCGGCGTTATTTTGTTTCCCGGGCCATGCAGCTAACGAAGGTTGGTCATTGTCTAGAGCGAACCATTTCGCTTGGCTTTTGGAAAGCTATGGAGATATTTGAAATAATGCATTGAAATTATTATGTGATGCTCTCACTACAATGTGTAACCCAAAATCGGGGAAAATTAAAAAAGCCATTTGAAATTTTAATTTCTTTCACAGGTTATGGAGTTTTTTTGGAAAGATCTTTTTACCCCCTGACTAAGGGGTAAATTTCAATGCTATGTCAGTATTTTGAGTCAAGTAACAACCTGCTGTGAATGTTTTGAACACTGGAAAAGGGGAAACGGTTTCTGAAATTGGGAAATTTTAAATCAGACTGTCCAAAAAAAAAGATCAAATTTTTAAACGAATCTATGAAATTTTGGTGTGGGGAAACTTCTTTATAGTAATTAATATAAACCACTTTGTAGAAATATGTTTTCACTCTGACATCAAATTGTCTTTTTTTGCTCTGATCATCTTAGAATAAAGACTAATTACATCCATCATGATTTACTGTAATTACACAATAAAATCTGAAAGGATAAAGCTCATGGTGAAAATATCATCAGCCACACGAGACCGGCTACATGTCAGGTCAATGCTTAATAACAGCCTAAGGCTTCCTTCACACCTACATTTTTATGGCATTATTTAACCCTTCCCACATTGCTTAATGGTACTAAAAGTCAGGGAAAATGGTTTCAGAAAGTTATCATAAATTTACGATGTGTGATTGTGCGGGCTTATTTATACCACATGGCGAACACTGTAAATATGAATCCCAAAAAAACAATGAAACTATGGCAGAATTGCTATTTTTTACTTTACATTTTCACACCCAATGCTAAAAAAAAGTGAAACATGTGGGCCCATAATGCTCAATACATCCCTAAATGTCACTTGTACTTGGGAGGCTTTGCAAATGTGACATAACACCCACCAATCATTCAGCAACATCTGCATTAGCACTCTTTTCCTTGTATGCCCTGCTATGCGCCCATACAACATTAACAGATTTTGAGATTATTTTTCTCCAGGATTCCTTTTGAAAGTGAAAAATTATCAGCAAAACTGTATATTATTGGAAAAAAAAATTTTCACAGCCCAACGCAAAAAAAATCTGTGAAACATCTGTGTGATCAATATACTCACTACACCCCTGAATGTGTTCCTTGAGGGGTACAGTTTTCAAAATGAGGTCTTTTTAGGGGTGTTTAGTAAGTTTTAACAAAAAAAACAGTTCCTGGCTGGGTCATTTACCCCCCCTTCCTCACCAGGCTCATTTTCTTTTGTACACGCAGGTTTGAATGCTATAATACTTTCTTGAGCTCGATTATTCTACTAATATTTTCTTTTTTTTTCTGTTTTGCATAAGGCTTTATTTTTATATTAGATTTTTTTAATACTAAAATTGAAGAAAAAATTTACTTTTTTAATGTGTTTCACATTTTTTATTTAATTTCTTTTACTGACAAAGTGGAGCAAAAATTTTTGGAATTGTGTCACTCTTGGGACACCGACGTTTATATATAGGGGATATAAAATGTTTGCGCCATCGTGGTTGAGAACCAAAAAAATTACATAAGGGCGGCAGTAAGTGTCATTGAGCATATATCAATGATAGGGGGCTGAATAGTGATAATTTGTCCCTGCCATCTCAGTGGAGAGGCCCCACTACTGCTGCACTCTACCTTGCCATTTTAAAATGTTTGTGTAGAGTTAAATGACCACTGGGCAGAGAAATTTATTTAGTAAACCCCTGCAGTTTTTTCATAGGTTTAGGTCCCTTTGAAAAACCTAAATGGGGGCCTTAAAAGATATTGTAATAAAAATGGGTGATATTTCTAAAAACGGCAGAATCAGAGAAATCAATATTTATTTGGGTTTTTCCCCTTTTAAAACTTCTACTGTACCAAAAAAAAAAATTGGATTAAAAACGGGAAAATCTGCAAAAAAAGTAAAAATTTTTAAATTTACTTAACTTTGTTTCTATTTTGTTTAAATTAATTGGTTAAAAAAAACCCAAATGTTTTTTGGGGAATTACTTTAAAAAGTAAAGGGTTTGTTTTAAAAAAGGGAGTGGTTTTTTTGGGGAGTGTCAAACCCAAAAAGGGCCCTAAAAGTTGTCAAAACCCTGTTACTGGCCCCAAAAAAATTTTTTGGGCAGTTTTTCTTGAAAAGTGTTGAAAATTTTTTAATCTTCCTAATGTCTAAAAAATAATTTTAAATTTGGACTTTGTAGTTATAAACTTTTTTTGGTGTGTTTATAACTACCTTTTTTATGCTGGAATTTATACATTTTGAAAATAGCTTATTTTTCCACATATTCACTTTTTTTATATTTTTCACAAATAAACAAGGAAAGGTTGTCGCCCAAAAATTTATTCCCAAACTAAGCCCACGAGCTTTTAAATGAAGAAAATGTTTAAAAAAAGGGATAGGAAAAACCCTTAAAAATTTTATTCCCAGATAAGTGACACCGTTTAGAAAAAGGGCCCCTCAGAAAAATCAAAACTGGCTGCAGCAGTAAGGGATTAAAAACTGCACCTTTTTTGCAGTTTTTGTTGTGTTTTTAAAAAATAATTTAAATTTATTTAAATTTTTAATAAATTGTTTTGTGAAGGGGATAATTCATCTTTAAATCACATGATTTGTAATGTTGAAAAAACACTACAAATAACACATTAAATATTAAATAACAAATAAAAAAAAAAAACTCGGAACATGCATAATCTTCAGATGATCTTAAAACTATTTCTGAGGATGATGTATTCTGTCTGTATGTGTTTCATCTTTCTTTCTATGCTTTGCATTTTTTCTTTTGCTATGCTTTCCAGAACCAAAAATAATGGATGATTTCAATTTTTTAGTTGAAAGAGGGTCTTTTCGCGATTAAGTAGGGACCACAATGCATTATTTAGGAATAAAAATTGGAGTTTTTCTCCTTCACAAAGCACTGCCCTTTATGAATAAAAAAAAAAAAAAATCAGATATTGTTATACGGATAACCGATAAAGGTGGCACTGTGGGTTTTGGGGTTTGGGTAAAGAGTTCTCCCTTTTAACAAATGTTATCCCCCTTTTATTAGGGCAGGGATTTCTACAAAAAATTAGAACTTTAAACCAACCCTTTTTTTTTCTGTCTAAATTGCAACAATTGGTCCGAGATGGTGTTTCTTTGAATATTCTAAATAAAAAAACAGCAGAGTCTCTTATTAGCAGGGCCGTTCCTAGGCTAAGTTGCACTCAGGGCGAGGTGAAGAAATTTCGCCCCTCCCCCCACCTAACATAATGCGCCCCTTTTGAAACCAGTGATCACCATCAAAAACCCAAAACTAAAATATGCAATATACAACTTTACCACAAAGTGCTACTTATACAATACAAAAAATAGTATACAGTTACCAAATATAACCCGCTACACCAACCCGAATCCCCCCTAATACACCAATACATCTAAGACCACATTCACCGCACGTAGTGACCCAAAAAATTTTCGACACCGTGACCAATGTGACTGAATAAAACTGTCACACCTGACCAAAATATCCCAGCACATAGTGACCGAATAATACAAACTGACCCTTTCTGGTATAAACCCCTTTTACTAAAACCAAAATTTTCCGGCGTACAGGGGCCATACAGTGGTGGATCCGCTGACACGGCTCTGCAAACATTTAAAAATGATTCAGTAAAGTTTATCTAGTGACTCACAGGAGAGTTCTGAAGATGTTCTCTTTCTCTTTTTCTCCCTCGTCCGACCACCCTGACGGGGTATCCCGGCCCCGACCCTTTATTAGAATTTACAAAAACAAACATCTTGACTCCTCCTTACCCGAATAGATCCCCTGTACCCCGTAGATGTCCTTGTGAAGTGATGCCCCCCTTTGCCCGGAGATGACCCCCGTACCAGTAGTACCCCCTTTTAGATAGAAGCCCCCTGTAGCCAGTAATACTCCCTGTGCCAGTGATCCCCCGTAGCCAGTAGGCTCCCCCTTGTACCCCTAGTTTCCCCTGTAGCCATAGTGCCCCCCCCGTAGCAGTAAATGCCCCCGAGCCCGTAAGCCCCCTTGTTTCCGTAGATGCCCCCTGTGAGTAGATTCCCCCTTAGCCCGTAGATGCCCCCCCTTGTAGCAATAGGTCCCCGTAGCCAGCAGATGCCCCCTTGAGCCGTAAAATTTCCCCCCTTTTGCCAGAGATACCCCCCCGTAGCCAGTTTAAAAGGGCCCCCCTTTTGACAGTCGATGCCCCCCTTAGCTGAGATGCCCCCGTACTTTTTAAAAATGTAAAAAAATTACTCACCTGACCACGGTCCCCCGTCCACTCCGGGAGCTGCAGGCTGAAGCGGCGGACGACCGAGGGAATCCCAGATCACAGGGGGCGCGTTGGAAGCCATGTGCCCCCTGGACGCTGATCAGGGGAGGGGGCGGGAACGATCCGTCCTTCCTCCCCCCTGTCCAGCCCCAAGCGAGTGGGCAGCTGTGAAATGCTCGCGCGGTGTTTAAAATGGCCCTGCAGCCCGGGGTAAATCTCCCGGGGGGGCATATTGTTTGGACTCCCCAAAATCCAAATTTTCCAGAATACACCCAAAGAGCCTATTGTATCCGTGAGATTCTTTTTGGGGAAAAATGAGTGAATGGGTTTGGCTCTTTTTTTGCAACCACGGTAAAAAGAACCTGTTTCTTCAGGACACTGTGATGTGTTACGCGCTTACGGATATGTCTGGTGTGTCATTTTTTCCTGGTTAACCTGCTTTTTACCATCATCTTTAAATTGTAAATCGTCACAAATCATGGGAGTCGGGAATATTATTTTTTGCAGATATACTCTTTTTCTGTAAAAATTGGGGGGGAATTTTTTTACAGGTAGCACTTTTTTTTAATCACACATATTTTTCAATTATGATGGTTCTTTTTATCTTAAATTATCAGGTTTTCCCAAATGGGTGCTAAGATGCTAAGATTGGCAAATCTTGTCATGGTGGTGGGAAGGTAGTTTAAACCTTAAAAAACCGATATTTTTTTTGTGATTCAGTGACCTATTTGGGGCAGAGAAGCCTGGGCCAATAGAAAAACTTTGGACCCCTTCCTCACCCCGCCAGCCCTCCCCCAAACCCTGAACATTAACCGGTACGTTAATAATTTTCATGCATTACTAAAAATCAAGGGGGGGATCTCCCAGAACATGACCAAAATTACACCACAAAGGACTGAATAATACCCCGTACTTTAAGAGTAAATATCAAAAATTTCAAAACCAATATAACCCCCATACAGGACCAAATAGGGTAGATACCGCTGTTGAGGGTCTGCAAACTTATATTACTCTTTTACCTCTAAAAGTACCTAGAGGGTAGATACAAGTGTCATAGGTTTACAGATGTAAAATTTCTGCCATAAGTGACATTTAGTGGAAGACCCGGGAAACAGGTTCTGCGTCGTATATTCCCCCCATAAAATTTTCTAGGGGTAGTACCGTTACACAGGCTTAAGACTGTATATTACTGCCAAATGTGACCATATAATGGTAATACCCGTAGAAATATAGTAGTACAGACTGCAGACTGTATATTATCTCCATATAATGACCATATAGTGGTACATACCAGTGTACACAGGCTTTGCAGACTGTATATTATCTCCATAAAGTGACCATATAGTGGTAGATACCAGTGCACACAGGCTCTGCAGAATGTATATCACCACCATACAGTGACCATATAGTACATACCTACAGTGACCATATAGTACATATCTACATACCAGTGTACACAGGTTCTGCAGACATATAAGTGCATACAGTGACATCCGTGCACTCACTGGAGTTGTTCTCTTTCACTTTTCTTCTGTATCTTGTTCAGACTGCCATAATGATTTCTCTTACCACACAAACATCTTAGAAATCTCATTTTCACAGCACCTCCCAACCTGTGATCCCTCTCTGTATAAACAATCTCCTTGGAGGGGTGAGGGCAGAGGACTATCCCCCTGGAGACTGTGCTGTGGCTGTAGTCGGTACCCCCCAGAACCATATTGTGCAGCTTGAACTTGCACCCCCAGAAGGTCAGTCACAGGCATAATGTTCATGGGGTGCAGGAGATGGAGTTTGGTACTGTCATGTTTTTTGTATGGTTTTTATTTCTATACAGGTGTCTCCTTTGTACAATACTAGACTCATTGGACTACGTTGGACCAGTTTTGGATCAATTTAGTTAATAAACTGGTCAACTAGGACTAATGTCGACAAGTGTTTATTTACATAAAATGTTCTTGTGGTGTGTCATTGTTTTTTTTTTCCATTTCATTCCAGTGTTAGTAATGTAGGTTTCTGACAGACGCCTCTCCATTACAGTCGCTTGGGCTTTGTGTCAGCCAGCAGTGGTTTTGTCACCTTAAGGCTGATAACATCTCGCTGTCACTATTACCCTAGAACCCAACACACCAGGGATACTGGGAAGAGCCTGGTTACCATCAGAAGCAGACTCTCTAATGTGATGGTCCACTTCTGGGTCGTCTGCAGGCTGGCATTTTTAGAGTGAGAAAGGACCAGTATCCATGGACTTTCTCATTCTCATAGTATCATCCTTCAGATGCTGGTTTTACTTTGACTGGTTATGAAGAATGAGGGGAAGCCCACATAGTTTTTAATTTCCAATAAATAAATAAATGACATGAAGTCCACCCATTTTTTTAAAACAGCAGCTGCCGCCTGAACAGGAAGGTCCATGGATATCAGCCAATTACCATCCTAAAAATACCAGCCAACAGCCGCCCCGGAAGCGAACCATCACATTAGAGGGCCCACTTCAAATGGTTACCTGGTTCTTCCCAGTACACCTGGTGTGTGGGGTAATAGTGATATGAGGTTAATGTTAACCTTAGGGTGCCGAAAATCCTGGCTGGCAGACACTAATCCCCAGCGTAAATGAAAGGCGTCTGTCAATCTCCTCTATTACTAACCCTGAAATTAAATGTAAAAAAAAAAACATGGCACTAAACACAGTTTTTTTTATTTAAGTAAACACTTCCCTAACACCAGCCCTCTTTAACCATTTTATTAAAAGAATAGATCCCAGGCTGAACCGATTTAGTCCACTGAATCCAAATTAGTCCAAAAGGCAAAACTTGCAAATAATCAGAAACATTACACACATACATAGGCCGGATAGCCTATTCCGGGTCCAGGAAACTGGCTGACGCACAATCCCACACAGATGTCACCTAATTATTTTTATCATAGAAAAGCTGAGCCACTTGTGGGGGATGGGATATTGCCCAGCTTGAGAAAAAAAAACCCAGAAAATCATATTATTTGATTTTGAAAGAATTTATTTGCAAATTATGGTGGAAAATAAGTATTTGGTCACCTACAAACAAGCAAGATTTTTGGCTCTCAAAGACCTGTAACGTCTTCTTTAAGAGGCTCCTCTGTCCTCCGCTCAATACCTGTAGTAATTGCATCTGTTTGAACTTGTTGTAAAAGATACCTGACCACAGCCTTAAACAGTCACACTCCAAACTCCACTATGGTGAAGACCAACAAGGGCTGTCGCTTCCCTTCCAAACCGACACCAGAAAACAAAAACTTTAGCCTGACACCAGGCTGGGAAGACTGAATCTGAATAGGCAAGCGTTGGTGTGGGAAGAAATCATCTGTGGGAGCAATAATTAGAAAATGGAAGACATACAAGACCACTGATAATCTCCCTCCATCTGTGGCTCCACACAAAATCTCACACCGTGGGGTCAAAAGGGGGGACCTAATGAATGACTTACAGAGAGCTGGGACCAACGTAACAAAGGCAACCATCAGTAACACACTACGCTGCCAGGGACTCAGATCCTGCAGTGTAAAAAAAAGACGTGTCCCGCTGCTTAAGACTGTACAATTCTCCGGGCCATCTGAAGTTTGACTAGAGAGCATTGGATGATTCCAGAAGAGTATTGGAGAATGTCGTATGGTCAGATGGAAACCAATGTAGAACTGTCTGGTAGAAACATAACTCTTGTGTTTGCCATGAGAGAGAATGCCGAAGTTGCATCCAAAGAACACCATATCTTCTGTGAAGGGCATGGGTGTGGCAACATCATGCTTTGGGGCTAGTTTCTCTGAAAAGGCACAAGGGATGCGGGGCCCGTCTCTTCCCATTTGGGCCAGGTAGGGCCACTGACGGGGTCCCAAGATCTCGGGCGGCCCTCCCGGGGCAGCCGCCCTACCCTGCCCAGTGGGTGCGACAGCCAGGCTCTGCCCGGGTGGGGCCAAGCGGGTTCGGGCCGCAGCGCCGGCTCTGAGCGTCGACGGGGAGAGGCTGGGTTTCCCCTTGGCCCGGGCCCCGAGTACCGGCGCCCGGTCTGTGGCCCCCCTCAATCACACGGCTGCATGGCCGGGTCACAGACCCAGCATGCAGCCATCTCTTGGCCCGCTGGCCTGCTCCGCGCGGTTGTGCAAGCAGCGGCCCCGAGGATGAACATCTGGGATCTATTGATCCCGTCTGTTCAGCTCCCAGGAGGCCCCGGGGGCAGGCGCGCGATGTGTGTGATGAACGTCATCGCGCGGCCGCTCGCGGCCCTTCACATCCTGCTGCCAGCCGCGCCAACGGCTCCGGCACGTGGAGATGAAGGAAAGGAAAATCTGGTTAAGTAAGATTTTTATTTATTTATTTTTTTAAACTACTCGCACTACTGGCATACAATGGGGGAACTTACCTGGCAACAATGGGCGAAACATTCTACCTGGCCAAACAGAGGGGACATCTACCTGGCAACAGAGGGGGCATCTTCTGGCAACAATGGAGGACACTACCTGGCAACAGAGGGGGCCATCTACCTGGCAACAGGAGGGGGGCACTAACTTGGCAACAATGGGGGGCACTAGCTGGCAACGGAGGGGGGCACTACTGGCAAACCAAATGGGGGCACTCCCTGGCAACAATGGGGGCACTACCTGGCAACAGAGGGGGGACAGCTACCTGGCAACAGAGGGGGGAACAACCTGGCAACAATGGGCGGCAACTACCTCGGCATACAGAGGTGGCACTACCTGGCAATAATGGAGGCACTACCTGGCAAAAGAGGGGGCACCTACTGGCTAACAATGGGGGGGCACCTACCTGGCATCAGAGGGTGGCATCTTACCAGGCTAACACAGAGGGGGAACTTACCTGGCAACAGAGGGGCACTACCTGGGCATACTGAGGGGGCATCTACACATGGCAACAGAGGGGGCACTACCTGGCAAACATTGGGGGCAACTATCCTGGCAACAGAGGGGACATCTACCTGGCAACAGAGGGGACATCTACCTGAACAACAGAGGGGCGCAACTACCTGGCAACAGAGGGGACACCTACCTGGCTATATTGGGGGCACATAACTGGCAAATGCTGGGGGCACTACTCCCGGCTATAAATGGGGGCACTAGCTGCAAACAGAGGGGCACTAGCTGGGCATACAGAGGGGGCACTAGCTGAACAATTGGGGCACCTACATGGCTAACAAAGGGCGGGCACCATACCTGGCTACACATAGGGGCATATACTTGCCTAAAGGGGGGCATCTACCTTGCCGTAAGGGGGCCAATAACTGCTTATGGGGGTTAGCTTACCTGGCTATAAGGGCAATCTACTGGCTTTCTTCCCAAAGCCGTTATTGCTGGTTAGGTGGGACGTCAGCGGGACGTGGGCTGTGGCTTTTGATGGGGAGTGGCATACTGGATAAGATGCGCGTGCCATGCTAATTTTTTGCGGCGAACGCTTGCGCGCTTCGCGCCGCCGTTAAAATATACCATACATGCTTTTTCATTTTCAAAAGTTGGCAAACTATGTACATAACTTACTAAATGTGGGGCGCCATAACAAAGGTAGGAATCAGCTGCGAAGTGCTGATAAAGTGAGGATTCGAAGATGATTTGATGCGTTAATTCTGCAGGGACGAGTGGCGGCCGGGACCAAAGGTCGTCATGTCGGTCTAGACGGAAGGAGAGGAAAAAGGGAAAAAGAACGTTCAGAGAACTGATCTTCTACAGGACGTATCGGCTGAGTCCCAACCTCTCCCCCCATGGTGTCAGGGTTATTTTGCTATTATATTCATCAGTGCTAAGTCTCTGTCATGTAATGTGACCGGAGATGGTAATGTATTATATTTGTTTTTGAGTAGTGTTTTTTTTTTTTTTTTGTTGTGGGGGGGGGGCAGTACACCTCTCTGCCCCAGGGGCCATAGTTGCTGTTAAGACGGCCCTGCCAGGATGACTGATCATGTACATGAAGAATGAATGGGGGCCATGTATTGTGAGATTTTGAGTGCAAACCTCCTTCCATCAGCAAGGGCATTGAAGATGAAACGTGGCTGGGTCTTTCAGCATGACAATGATCTCAAGCACACCACCAGAGCAACAATGGAGCAGCTTTGTAAGAAGCATTTCAAGGTCCTGCAGTGGCTTAGCCAGTCCTCAGATATCAATCCCATAGAAAACCTTTGGAGGAAGTTGAAAGTACGTGTTGCCCAGCAACAGCCCCAAAACATCACCAGCAACAGTGTGTGCCAACCTTGTGAAGATTTACAGAAAACATTTGACCTCTGTCATTGCCTACAAATGGATATTAACAAAAGTTATTGAGATGAGCTTTTTGTTATTGACCAAATACTTGATTTCCACATAATTTTGCAAATATAATTATTCTGTATCATGTGGTATTTTTGGGAATTTGTTTCTCATTTTTGTCTTCATTAGTGAGGGTCTACCTATTGATGTAATTACAGGCCTTATCTCATCTTTTTAAGTGGAAGAAATTGCACAATTGGTGGCCGACTAAATTCTTGTTTCCCACTGTATATGCCAAAACTCTGTATGTTCAAAAACAAATGGAACGGCACCAGCTTTTCATTACACTTTTTCCTATAAGCTCAAGTTTACAGATTTCAAAAAAATATGGTAAAAAAAAAATATAGGATGTAATTGTCAATGAAAAAAATATGATTTAATGGCCCAAATTACCGCCACCAGTGTGCACCACAATACAGAGATAGAGCTAGACTATCAGCTACATCCTTCTCATATTTGCCTTCTTATGTTATATCTTTGCATACACAAATTAATGTCATAAATAGTCATTGCTGTTCCTGATCATTTTTAGGATTCGCTTTCCCGGCAAGTGGTTGCAGTGCTGGCGCTTTATCCACTAATGCCTTATTTTGACTGCTTTGCAATTTGTGGATTTAGACTAGAGCAAATTGTTCTCATCTCATCAGGCTGAAATTCTTCTAACAGCTTCCAAAGAAACTTTACCTAATCCTTTGCCAAGTTTTTTCTGTTTGTCATTTTTCTAGCACTGTCAAAACCAAACAGTAGTCAGTTGTGTTATTTTGAACCCTTGTTAGGAACATGGGAGGTGTACAGAGAATCGTCCTACACTTCCTAAGTACCTTGTCCCATTTCTATGCCATGGTGATAATACAATGACCAAAGGTGAACAATATTGGTTCATTAAGGAAATTTGTCAACACTGTAGGATAATAGATTGAGCTACATTAGATACAGAAATCCTCTAACGAGATTTGAATCAGTTCAGAAATCACTGAGGGAATCTGATTAGATAAGACGTTATAGAAGCAGCGAGGAGATTTAAGAAAATGTTTACCCATATTCTTTTACTAATCAAGAACAGATACTGATACATATTCATTATAGTTTTTTATTTTCTGATTGTTAAAGATAGACAGACAGACAGATAGATAGATAGATAGATAGATAGATAGATAGATAGATAGATAGATAGATAGATAGATAGATAGATAAAGGAAGGGACCTGTCAGGGGCGCACGAACAGACACAGACAGTGTGAGGCCCTGACACTGGTCCCAACCCCATGTCCTGCCTTTTGGGGTGCCCGGATCCCTTAATAGGTCGGCCCCAACCAGAAGACTGAGCACTATACTAATAGCGTGCCAAGAGCGCAGGACAAACAATAAAACACAATGAGGGTAGGTCAAGCAAGCCAATTCGGTAAAACTATCGGAAACGCGGTACAATGTCAGAAGAATAAACGTGATTCCATGCAGGTAAGGTAACCAGGAGCACAGAATAGAGTGGGCAAGTTCATAGGCAGAATACGACCAGGTATAGCAGGTGCAAGGAGATGGAGACAGAAGAGCCTTAAATACACTTCCGGAGAAAATAAGGACAAAGGCAATAGGAGGAAGAAACAGAAGACCAGATAGGAAGGTAGAGCTGTCAATCACCCAGGTGCAAGGAGCCAGGTTAACCCGTGGAGTGCATGGAAGATTCCTAGCCCGGGCGTCGGCCAGGAACAATCAAGATAGCAAGGGAACAAAAACCAGTCACCTAGTAAACACAAAATGTGGACCACTATTGTCAGAAACTACGGATTACACGCTACGGCCGTGGCCGGCGACCAGAACTCAAAAGCTGGGGGGGGGGTTCTTTCTGGCATGATCATGACACAAGGTTAAAAAAAAATCACCAAAGTTGTATTTAACATAAAAATTAGATTTTTATTTGATTTTAAGTTATTGTCTGATGACACATTTCATTTAAATTTCGCTGCAGTGCCGCCACAAGCCAAATTATGTATTACATGATTATGGGCTATCTGGCTAATGCATAGTTGAAACTTAGGACTCCACCATTACAACGCAACAGTGCTAACCACTAGCCACCATAATACAAATCAAAGTACCTTGTTGCTCAGGCAAGGAGTTGCAGTTCTAAACAGGTTTTAATAATCAGAGGTTCTCACCCGTAGTCTCAGAACTAACCAGACTGTCTCTAACAGGACGCTCACAGTGTGTGCCAACCACTATAGAGAAAACGTAGTGGTGAAACAAGGTGATGGACATGGGACGCACAGAAAGACAGTTGATGAATATATTGTACTTCTGTTCATTCTGGCTTATAAGTGTAGGTGCCTGAGGAGGGGTTTGCCTCTATTAACTCAGAATACATATTTGAAAATGGGATCTCTAAACTAGAAGACCCTTTGCAAAAGCAATTGCTATATTTAATATACAATTGTGAGTTCAGTTCAAGTCCACCAATTATGAGCCTACATTTGTTGGTATGCTTCTACAGTGATCCTTTAACAAGCAATATAAATTGGTTGGGACAACCATTGTATGTTGAAACCATAACTCTATGGAAAACTGATGACTGGTTAAGAGTTTCCAACATAATATAAAATGAAGATTAAAGAAAATTAGGCAGATAATTAACACAGATAAAGCAAGTCCTTCCATATAACATTCAGAAAGAGCTGCTGGAAGCTGGAAATTTCTTTCTATATTGAAGATAGGAGCTTCTTTTATACACAATGTACTAGCAAAAAAGAAAATCGGGTGCTTCTAGCATGATGCCCAACGGAGTCGCTCATGTAAGAAGCAGTACAGAACATGTAGTACTATACTGTACTGTAGAGAGGCGCTACTAGACCGCCAATCACTGCATGGACTTAACTGTTACAGACATTTTACAAGTAAAATGTTAATGATAATTGACTGGATCAGTGTCTGGTCCATTGTATGCTGAAACTTTAACAACAAAATCCAATTAGCTCCAACAGGGTGCGATCCAAAGCAAGAATAAAACTTGGTAAACAAATCGAAGCCTCATAGCTAATGAGGGCACTTTTAGTTGTTGTTACGGGTGTCCCTGCGACCCTCTGTGTCGGGTCGCAGGCCAAATCCGCAGTCGCAGCATCACCTGCTGCGGCCGAGAGCCGCAGCCCAGCCGCTCGGGCTGCTCGGAACACCCCCGGCGGACTTCGGGATCCCACTTACCTCGCCATGCTCCTGTGACCGTCCCGGCGCGTACTTCTGCTGTCGGCCGGGCGCGCGCAATGGCACTGCAGGGTAATTTAAGCGCACAGCTATAATACGCAGGTGATGGTCTCTACCTGTGCTGACCCTATGTAAGCTCTGCCCCTTCATGGGCACATTGCCGAAATCGATAGTGCACTGTGCCTAGAGAGGGAAGCGTTACCCGAGTGTCTTTCTTGATTACCGTGTTCCGTTTCACCTTCTGCCTTCCGTCCTTTGACCGAAACTTACGCTGCCTGTCCTGATTTCGTTCCTGTCCCGACTTCGAACCACTACCATCCTGCCACTGACCTCCCTGCCTGTCCCTGATCGAGACAGCTTCTCGATTCTGTACCGTGCAACACCTCGGCTAGCCACCGCCAAGCAAGTCACGTCAGGGGTAGCGACCATGGTAGTATTCACGCAGCAGCAACGTCCACATCCCGCTTTGCGGCAGGCTCTGGTGAAAACGGACCTAATTAGACTCCGCTCCCTGGCGTGGCTTACGCCATCGCTTGTGGTGGTTCAGCTGGATCACACTTCCACATCGACATCCCAGTAAACACCCTTACACGGATCACAAGAACCCTCTTTACCTCCAAAACAGCACAGCAGCTTGAACCCGCACGACCAAGCCAGGTGGTCACTGTTCCTTTTTCACGTTTCAATTTGTTATACACTTTCGAAGCAGAGAAGATGATTAATGCGGCATGCCATGTCTCACGCCTCGATTCTTAGCGGAGAAGAGGAGTATAAGATCTAGCTTATTGTACCCTCCAGACACGTTGATAGTCTGTGGTTCCCGCAAATCACAGGCGCGCACCTCAGGGTAAGACGGTATGTGGCCCAGGCACTCGGAAGAGGGTGCCTGTAACTGGGGACATTGTCACCGATATTCGCTGACACCCAGGGTTCGAAAGTCGTCCTCTATGATTTCCATTTTTTACTGGTGGCCGGGATCTCAGCCAACAGGACGTGAAGAATTCGTTGAAGGCGTGTACTACTTGTGGCTCGCAACAGTCCCCGCGCACCAAACCGGAGGGTCTGCTGCAGCCTCTGCACGTTCCACTAAAGGTCCTTGGGTCCACATTGTCATGGATTTAATCACGATCTGCCTCCTCCTACAGTAATACGACTTATCCTCCTTTAGGTGGTCATGACCGTTTTTTCAAAAATGGCCCATTTCATTACCCTTGCCCGGACTCCCTTCGGCTCATTGACTTTGCCCAGCTATTTTTTAAGAATATCTTCCGTCATACTTGGATCCCCCTCCACTAAGTATCTTGGATCGAGGAGTAACAGTTTGTCTCAAGACTTTTGGAGCGGCCTTTCTGTTCTCTCTAAAGTCGGACTGGACTTCTCATCCGCGTAACACACAATACTAAATGGACAAGTGGAAAGAGTGAACCCAGTCTTGGGTACCTTTCTCCGCCACTTCGGATCCAGCAAGACAAGATGGATTTGGTATCTGGTCTATTGCATCGGGCGGATTATTCATATAAATCCCTGGACTCTGATTCCGCTGGGGCAGCCCCCTTCTTCATCGTCTTACGGTCGGCTCCCGCCCACCTCTTCCGCTTGCACCTCTGCCTCCTACCGATGTCCCTGCAGTGGACTAGTCTGGTCCGGACCTATCTGCCGTTTGGAAGGTAGAAGCGCCAATCCCTGCTCCAGGCCTCGGCACCGTATGAAGGTCAAAGACGGTCATTACAAGGAAAAGAAGACCCCCTCCTTCCTTGCTCCGGGGGATAAGGTTTGGCTGTCCTGCCGTATGTCCGCTTTATAAATACACCCCAGTCTATCAAGCTGGGTCCCAGTTTTTAGGTCCCTTTGAAATTCTAAGTGGGCATCAATCCAGTGGCCTACAAGCTCGGCTCCCATCCGACCTTGCGCATCCAAACTCTTCAAGTCTCCCTACTGAAAAAAAACCGGCATCCGTAAACCCCCAGTTATCTCGGCCTGTGGTTCCACGTCGCCACCAATGTTTTTGCCGTCATAAGAAATTTTGGCACATGAAAGACGGTTAGGGCGGGAGACAGATTTTTGTTTTGGTCGACTGGAAGGGGTTTGGGGCCGGAGTAAAGGTCGTGGGAAGCGGAGTGAGAACATTGGATCGCGGGTCTCCCTGTCTTGGACTTGATGCGAGCCAGACAAGAGGGGGGGCCCAAAGGGGGGGGGTTCAGTTATGGTGTCCCGCGACACCAGTGTCGGGGTAGCATGGCACTCCCGCAACGCCACAGCATCACCTGCTGAGGCCTGTGCTCGCAGCCCAGCGCTGGCTGACAGACACCCAGGCGGCTCGGGTTACCAACATCTACCTCGCAAACTCCCAGTGTTCGTCGGCTGAAAGCTGGAGCGCCGCGACTGCAGGGAAATTTAAAGGGACAGCTACGCAGGTGTTTGGTCACCTGGTTGCTGACCCTTATCTTAAGCTCTGCCCCTCCTGAGGCACATTGCCAAATCGATAGTGCCCTGTGCTAGTGAGAGGCGTTCCAGAGTGTCTTGTTTCTGTTACCGTGTACCATACCTATCTGCCTCTGTCCTTTGACCACGAAACTTAGGGCCCTGTCGGACCTTTTATGCCTGTCCCGACTTCGAACCAACTGCCGCCTGACACTGGACCTCCTGCTGACCCCGACTACGAGCCTGCTTTCCACGATTTCTGTACCGCGCACACCTGGCTGCAAACCGCAAGCAAAGTCACGTTAGGGGTAGCGACATGGTAGTATCCAACCGCAGCAAGTCCATCCCGCTTTGCGGCGGGCTCTGGTGAAAACCTGACCTACTTAGACTCCGCTCCCTGGCATGGCTTATGCCATCGCTTGTGGTGGTTCAGAGGATCCACTACCACCTCCGTTACAATTGTTAGAGACACAAGGGAGTTATTGTTACCATTTGAGGCGCTATAGATGGGGAGTTTGTACAGAGATAGAAATTAGAAGGGAAGTACTGCAACAGTGAGGAGTCTACGATGTTTGTTTTGTAAATTCTACAGGGAAGAGTTGTGGCCAGGACAAGTCGTCATGGTGGTCTGGGAAAGATGGAGAAGAAAATGGGAAAGAGAATGACTCTTAAAATCAAAGAACAACTCTTCAGAGACATTTCTTGTGAGTCCATCATTGTAACTTTTTAGACGGTAACACTTATATGGTGCAGAGCCAGTGTACAAAATGTATGGTCATTGTATGGCGGTAATATTGGTCGTAGTATAATGGTTTATATTCAATAATGGTATGGTGGTATTATTCAGTCACCATGTGGTGATGATATGTGATGATTTGTTGTTATGGTGTGGTGGTATTATTCAGTCAGTATGTGGTGATGATATGTGGTCATGGTGTTGTGATATCATCCAGGCACTATGTGGTGATGATATGTGGCCATGGTATTGAGGTATGAACCAGTCAGTATGTGGTAGTGATATGTTGTGATATTATTCAGTCACTATGTGGTGGTGATATGTGGTCATGGTGTTGTGGTACTTTACAGTCACTATGTGGTAGTTATATGTGGTCATGTTGTGGCAGTACTATTCGGTCACTATGTGGTGGTGATATGTGGGATTATTGGTAATATTGTCCTTGGGATTCTGGTTTTGTGTAGTGGTTTTAATTGATAATTGTCTAACTATTACATAGAACATTGTGTTATAGCTTTTTGTATATTCAGGCGCTGGTTGATGGTAATGCAATGTGTTGCAGAGTGGCGCATCATGTTAGGGGTGGGGGGGGGGGGTGTCTTCACCCCACTCTGAGTGCAACTTAGCCTAGGACAACTTAACTATACTGTATATGCATCCTTAGGATGCATATATGGTTAAAAGGGGTGCAAGTGGAAGGTTTTAATTGTATCACATTTCAATTAGATACATCCCTGAATACACCACAATGGGTAAGTAGGACCAGGAGCACTGTGTTCCATCCACCTGTTAGTTATGTTATTGATCCTGTGTTATCTGCTTTCTGCTTTGTAATACAATTGTTAAAGTGACCCTACACATTAGATGATAGTCTGCCAAATCTGCTGCTTATGGCAGCACTGGGCACCATTGAATGTGTATGCAGGTGTATTCAGGGTTGTATTTTCTACCAGACATTAGAGTGGGTGCCTGTGTGATGCTGGAGTCGGCAAATCAACTGTTTGACAGTAGATGTCAACACTAGAGAAGGGAGAAGAAGGAAGAAAAGCCAGGGAAAGAGTCAGTCCTAAGGCTATAGGGTAGGGCGGAGGGCCTAGAATAGACAATTTTAATTGGACAGAAGTTCTTACTTGCTTACTGGCTATTCACCGCATCATCTTGCAGTGCTGGACACAACACTGTGAGTTTTTTTCTTACTACTATCCCCTTATGGGCCCACGCTATTGTTTATCACAACTGGTGATATGTACATCCCCTTTTTTTTACTGGTTACCACTGCATAATATCAATTAGTATTGGCAGTGTCATGTGTTCAGGGCCGGACTGGGACTAGAAAGCAGCCCTGGCACAAAACGCCCACCAGCCCACATACAATATCCACCTCCAAATTTTCCCTTGGTCCCGTACCTCGCCACTTTCTAAATAAAACACTACTAACACAAGCAAGAAAGTAAAAGAGTGGCAAACAAACACCTAATCACAGAGTCAGGGACTGGGGTGCACTCGCTATTACAATCAAGTGTACGCTGCCACTATACAGGTGCCAATATAGCCTTCAGAACTACAACAGAATGGTCAGACACCAGTTTAGATCCACCACACAGAAGCAAAATAACTCCTGACATTCAGGGCCTCAGAGGTGACGTCTTATCTGATGAGTCATTCTCTTTCCCTTTTTTTCTCCATCCTGTTCAGAACGACATGATGACATCTCCCGGCTAACACTCGTTCCTGCAGAATTTGTCAAACAAATATCTTGTAATCCACAATTTCCCACCACCTCCTTATCTCTCCCTTAACTACCTCTGTACAAACTCCCCATGCTGTGACAGTTGGGGGTAGAAGATAATGGGGTGATAGGTGGGTGTTGTAGTATGTGTTGGCACATAGTCTGCATAACATAGTGGGAGGGTAGGGTCAGAAGAGGTGATACGGGCTATAGCTTGCAGACACAATATCCTGGTGGGAGGGGGGACAGAGAAACAGTCCCCTGAAGATTGTGCTGCAGCTGGAGCCTATACCCCCAAAATAATATTGCATGACCTAAAATCCGTCCCCTGTACTCCAAAAATATCAGCCACAGGCATAATTTTCAAGGGGTGCAGGGATTGAAGTTTTGTACTATCGTGATATCATTTTTTTTATGAATTGTTTTCATTTTTAACCCCTTAACGCCAAAGCCTATTTTTTTCAGGTTCGTTAAAGGGGTTGTCTCGCTACAATGATTGGGTTTTAATTAAAAGAGCTTTAAAAAACAAGCAGCTTTGCAATATATGTTCATTACAAATGTCCTACGATTGTTGAGTAAGCCCTGTTAGTAGTAGTTTACATCAGCTTAAATTCTCTAAAGCAGGCCGACCTGTTGATCTTATCTCACGGCTGTCAGGTCTGTATGACTATCACTCCTCTTCAGATACAGTATGAGCAGAGAGCCCTCCTGCACCAGAATGCTTATGTAGTGGAGAGGAGGGGGAGGGAGGACTCGGCTTCTGTGTCTGTGTGCCTGGATTAACCTGTGTGTCGCCTGCTTCTCCTGCTCTCTACACGATTGAGTAGAGATGAGGTTGATAATAGATGTGACAGCAGTGACCCTGTGTGTTACTATAATATGATTGTGTCTGTGGAGCTGTGACTATTTAATACTATACAGATCGGGGGCATGGTGAACGCTTCATGCTTGCTTTACTAGTGAACACATACTGAGATAGTAACTCTTCACAGCTGCCCTGTTCTGTTCTGACAGGGTCTGTTTGTTGCTGGAGATGTGGGATGTGTTTGCTACAGCAGGGGGTATCTTGGAACACTTGCACCCCCTGCTCTGTAGTAGCATTACCAGTTCACAGACCTCTGGCTCCACACTTCATAGATCAGCCTATCTCTATGTCTCCGTGTAGTAACAATAAGCTGATCAAGGATCCTGCAGCCCAGACCCTGGCAGGCACTCACAGGGTTACTCTGGCTAGCAAACCCATCCCCAACCCCCACTGCTGTATTGAAGTTACTAGTGAGCTAACAAACATAGAGGATGAATTGGACATGGATATAACCTGAAAAAATCAATCTCTAAGATAGATAAATATAAAATAGACAAATCATTTATATGTCCTGGGGTTCCCCATAAGATAAAAAACAAAAAGGGTAAAAACCCTTTTATCCCCTTAAAAACGTCGCCCCGACCTTTTCCCTCCTTCACCCCGAGGGTTCATCAGGGGGTCCAGTATAGTTTTTTCTTTGTTGGATGGTATTCATGTTTTTGATGATATCCTTTTTTGCGATGGCTGCTCTAAATTTATGGGGTCCTGCATTTCTATTTTTTTTTTATCTATCTTAGAGGTGGTTTTTTTCAGGTTATATCCATTCTTTTCATCCTCTATGTTTGTCTAGCTCCCTGTTAGGGGTTTAAAGTTGTATAAAGGTCACTTTCAGGACCCTATTTTTATATTGTATATTTCTCCATATGGTATAGACAACCTTTCAGAAAGAGTGGGAATTATTAGGGACTTTTTTTGGTAAATAAAATTAAAAATAAAGGAGGGACAGAGGGCCACATTAAAATCGGGACGACCCTTTCGGGACGCTTCCCTGACTGATTGATGAAAAAAGAGGGGGTGAGCAAGCATAGGGAAAGACATCCCAAGCGAAGGAATAGCTACCAGTGAAAAAAAATCCCAAAAATTTGTAACAAAATGAAATGACACCAATGTGTATAGATAACACAGGATTCACCAGTCAAATAGGAGATAGTCTAGTTCGCCCTTCCCCCCCTGCCACTGACTTCTTCCCAGGTACAGGCATGCCACAACACTCTCCCATAGAAGTCAAAAGGGGGCTGATCAGTCTTAAGGGGTTGTCTCATACATTTTTAAAAAACTTACCTCAGTCCTTTTTTCTGGTTTCTTTTAAATTTAGGGATGCAACCTCTGGCAGCCTATCATGAAAATTGAAAAGGTCTGTAGCTATAGCAACTAAGGGGTGGTAAAGCCCATACAAGAGGGGTATCTCAGAATGGGTAGGACACTGTTAATGGAACATTTTTTGCAAATTTGATTTGTATTTGCGGGCTTTAACTTAAAAAAAATCCTTGTAGTGAGAAAACCCACTTTAAGGCTCCTTTTTGCAGGGAAGCTGCTGTAAAGCATTCTCTGACTGCTTTTAAAAGCAGTGCAAGAAAAAAAAGAAAAATTGAAAAAATTTTCCGATCGGGGAAAAATAAAAAGGGGTTAAGAAGAAAAGAATATTGATCGGGGTTTCTTTTATAAGTAAAAAAAAGGGGGGTTTAATTCTAAAATAGGGCTACTTATATTAGGTAGGAGTGCCTTTTATAAATTTGGTAAGCACCATATTGGGTATCTAGGTAGGCAACACACCCTTATTAGATATATAGGTAAGCCATTAGTAGGGCCACCAGTAGGTAAGGACCCAGCTAGGTATATAGAGTGACAGGGAAATTACTCGTTAAGTAGGCTGTCTGGCAAAGCCCAAGGGAGGTACGTAGGCAGGCAGGCAAGGTCCAAAGGAGGTACATAGGCAGACTGGCAAGGTCCAAGGGAGGTAGGTAGGAGGGCAAGGCCCAAGGGAGGTACATAGGCCAGCTGGCAAGGCCCACAGGAGGTAAGTAGGCAGGCAAGACTGAAAGAAGGTATGTAGGCAGGCTGGCAAGGTTAAAGGAAGGTAGGTAGGAGGGCAAGAACCAAGGGAAGTTCAAAGGCAAGGTCCAAAGGAGGTAGGTAGGAAGGCAAGGCCCCAGGGAGGCAAATAGGCAGGCTGGCAAAGCCTAAGGGAGGTAGGTTGGAGGGCAAGGCCAATGGGAGTTAGGTAGCAGGGCAAGGCCGAAGGGAGAAAGGTAGAAGGGCAAGGTCCAAGGGAGGTAGAGAGGAGGGCAGGGTCTAAGGGAGGTACGTAGGCAGGCTGAGAAGACACAAGGTAGGTCGCTATGTACCTACCTCAAAAATCAATTAGGCTGTGCACATCCATATATTTTGAAAAACGTAAGCATAGGTGCACACTGAAAAGGCAATAGCATACATCTAATACAAATATCAGTGGCACACTAAAAACTAAGTGAAACATCAAGGTATATAGGATATTGGAATGCACTACTGCTAAGGAAAATATGAAAAACTGGGATTCTTAGTTTACAGTTTTTGATCAAAGATTGTATTAAGCTCACCTCCAATAGCATCAAGGGGATCCCAGCACAGGTGAGTCCCTAACACTGAACATGTTACCTCATAGGAGTCCATTCAGACTACAAATCTCAGGGAGTGATAGGAACCTGCTACTGAATTATCCTGCACTACTTTAAAAGAGGTAGGCGGAGTGCAGCAAGCCAATGAGGTTGCCATTCCTCAAATAGACTTCAAAAATCAATTAGGCTGTGCACATCCATATATTTTGAAAAACATAAGCATAGGTGCACACTGAAATTTGAGGAATGGCAGCCTCATTGGCTTGCTGCACTCCGCCTACCTCTTTTAAACTAATGCAGGATAATTCACTAGCAGGTTCCTACCACTCCCTGAGATGTAGTCTGAATAGACTCCTAGTGAGGTAACATGTTTAGTGTTAGGGACTCACCTGTGCTGGGATCCCCTTGACGCTATTGGGAGGTGAACTTATTACAATCTTTGATCAAAAACTGTAAACTAAGAATCCCAGGTTTTTCATATTTTCCTTAGCAGTAATGCATTTCCAATATTCCTATATACCTTGATGTTTCACTTAGTTTTTAGTGTGCCACTGAAACTTCTATTAGATTTATGCTATGTACCTACCTTTCCTGGGCCTTTTCTGCCTACCTACCAGGCTGACAAGTGGCCAAGGCCCAAAGTATTGAAGTAAAAACCAACTTACCATGGAGGAGAACCCACAGGAGCTGACATCTTGGAAAAGCAGAAGCGCATTCTGCCTGCAGTGGGTGGGGCTGGATGACTCGGGAGGCGGAGCCAGTGCTCTTCTCTGTTGTACACTGTAAGCTTCCTGGCCTCAAACTTCACTGTGTACCCCATGTCTCCTGAACTATGACTCCATGAGTTGTGACGATGACATTAGCGGCTGCTATGGAGCACTGCGGCTTGTGGCGGCTGGCAGCCCTCCGTAGTGGCTGTGGCCCATGGCTTATCTGCTTCCCTGACCTGCCCGGCTGCGGCTCATCTGCTGCCCTGCCCTCTCCCATGTCCGACAGTGATCCCAGGTCGCGGCGGCCCATCACGGCCCATCACAGTCCGGGCCTGCATGTGTCAATCAAGTAAAGGGAATTGTTGGTATAGGTTCCCTATTCGATAGCTTTGTGGGTGTCATCACTGAGAGGGAGGTTATATAACCATTGTATGTTGTTCAGGCAGAGCTTTTGCCCTGTTCCCCTGAATACACCAGTTGCACAGTAAAACATGTTGGATGGGGCCTTAACATCTTTTAAATATAGGTACATTAGGTAGTTCATTAGGACAATTATAATGCAGACGATTGCACTAGTCTAGTCTAGTTCTGACAGTTATCAGCTTTTAAGAATAAATGGTCACTACCACCCATTCTATCAATTTTAACTACTATTATATAGGCCTGAATTAAAAGTTTTGTTTTAGACGTATTGCATCTGAGTTAGTGTGTTAAGGGATAGTTGGGAAATTTTTGGTATTCACCTGCCTATGGCAATTTTGATATTGGGGCTAGGATAGGAAGCCCACAGGTGGACAGACATTGATGTAACAATGTGTGGGTTCCTATGCCTACAGTCATGGCCAAAAGTTTTGAGAATGACACAAATATTATATTTTCACATGATCTGTTCCCCTCTGGTTTTTATGTGTGTTTGTCAGATGTTTTTATCACATACAGAAATACAAGTGCAATCATATTATGATTAACAAAAGCTTTTATTGACAGAATGAGTTACTGCAGCAAGTCAATATTTGCAGTGTTGACCCTTATTCTTCAGGACCTCTGCAATTCTCCCTGGCATGCTCTCAATCAACTTCTGGACCAAATCCTGACTGATAGCAGTCCATTCTTGCACAATCAATGCTTGCATTTTGTCACAATTTGTTGGTTTTTGTTTGTCCACCCGTCTCTTGATGATTGACCACAAGTTCTCAATGAGATTAAGATCTGGGGAGATTCCAGGCCATGGACCCAAAATCTCTCTGTTTTGTTCCCTGAGCCATTTAGTTATCACCTTTTCTTTATGGCAAGGTGCTCCATCATGCTGGAAAAGGCATTGTTGATCACCAAACTGCTCTTGGACGGTTGGGAGAAGTTGCTCTTGGAGGACATTCTGGTACCATTCTTTATTCAAGGATGTGTTTTTAGGCAAGACTGTTAGAGAGCCGATTCCCTTGGCTGAGAAGCAACCCCACACATGAATGGTTTCTGGATGCTTTACAGTTGGCATGAGACAAGACTGGTGGTATCGCTCACCTTGTCTTCTCCGAACAAGCTGTTTTCCAGATGTTCCAAAAATTCGGAAAGGGGATTCATCAGAGAAAATGACTTTACCCCAGTCCTCAGCAGTCCACTCCCTGTACCTTTGGCAGAATATCAGTCTGTCCCTGATGTTTTTTCTGGAGAGAAGTGGCTTCTTAGCTGCCCTCCTTGACACCAGGCCTTGCTCAATGAGTCTCCGCCTCACAGTGCGTGCAGATGCACTCACACCTGCCTGCTGCCATTCCTGAGCAAGCTCTGCACTGCTGGTAGCCCGATTCCGAAGCTGAAACACAATTAAGAGATGGTCCTAGCGCTTGCTGGTCTTTCTTGGGCAACCTGGAGCCTTTTTGGCAACAATGGAACCTCTCTCCTTGAATTCCTTGATGATGCGATAGATTGTTGACTGAGGTGCAATCTTTCTAGCTTCGATACTCTTCCCTGTTAGGCCAGTTTTGTGCAGTGCAATGATGACTGCACGTGTTTCTTTAGAGATAACCATGGTTAACAGAAGAGAAACAATGATGCCAAGCACCAGCCTCCTTTCAAAGTGTCCAGTGGTGTGATTCGTACTTAATTATGACAGATTGATCTCCAGCCCTGTCCTCATCACACCCACACCTGTGTTAATGGAGCAATCACTGAAACGATGTTAGCTGGTCCTTTTAAGGCAGGCCTGCAATGAAGTTGAAATGTGTTTTGGGGGAAAAATTTAATTTTCTAGTCAACTATTGACTTTTCAATTAATTGCTGTTAAGCTGATCATTCTTTATAACATTCTGGAGTATATGCAAATTGCCATTATAAAACCTGATGCAGTAGACTTTGTAAAAATTAACATTTGTATCATTCTCAAAACTTTTGGCCATGACTGTACATGAAACTTTTCTCCCTCCAGATGGGGACTTTGAAGCACAATATGAAGAAAAGGGACAAGTGAGCATTCCTGGCAGGTGTGGTACCGCAGTAACTAAAATGGACAGCTAAGACTGCTGCCTGGGCCAAATGAGATTTTGAGGAATTGTGGCTGTGAGACTGCTGACTAGAATGTGGAAAGTGTGAGTCCAAAAAAACTCCTTCACTACTACACTGTACTACACTATTGCTATACTACAGGGTACACTATTCAACTGCAGAGTATTGCACCTGGGGGCAGTGTATGAGACTGAGTATATTGTGTCCATGACACATAAACAGAGACAGTGTTTGAGTTTGTGTTGCTGCGTCAGAACCACCAGCTGTTGCAAAAGATCAAAAGAGGCAGCAAATCAAAAAGAATGTGGTTTATTAGACCCAAAGAAACAGCAACGTTTCGGCTCTAAACAGAGTCTTTCTCAAGCTGTTTAGAGCTGAAACGTTGCTGTTTCTTTGGGTGGATAAACCACATTCTTTTTGATGTGCTGCCTCTTTCTATTTTTTGCATCATTTTTTACTTTGATCCTGGTCTTGAGGCATGCACTCTCTTTATACCTTATTCTATATACAATTTCTTGGATGCTGCTGAAAAATATTGCTTCATGGAACCACCAGCTGTAACCACATAATATGGACCGTGCTTCTTAGTAAGTTATTCCAGAATTTGTGCACCTGATTGTACGTTGTACTATTGTGTTTTTCCAAATATAAGACAAGGTCTTATATTCTATTCATTTCCAAAAAAAGGGCTAGGGCTTGTTTTTGGGGTAGGGCTTACCCTAATTTACATTCACAATTACTGTTGCTGTGTCAGTGTCTTTTATGGTAACACTTACTGGCACTCTGAAAACACTTCGTGTAGCAGTGGCACTCTTCTTCTCTATATGGCCGGGAGGGGGCAGGAAACGAGAGTCTGAAGTGGGACTCGGGCTGCTTCTGTGGGAGTGAGCAGGACCCGCTGGGAGGCGGGATCTTAGAGGAGGCCCTTGGGAGGGACCCTGGGGTAGCAGCCAAGCCCACACCATAGCACAGTAGCAGCTGGGAGGTGGAACCCAGGAGGCGGGCACCAGGTGACTACACTCAGGGGACTCGGCCACAGGAGCGGATGAGCAAATTTTACCTTGCTATTGTGGGAGGGAGCAGCAGGATGATTTGGCAACTACATCACGCCTATTACAGTGCCTCCAGCGATAGTTATTGTCTCCGTGATGCTAGTGCCATAACCTAGTGCTGGAGGCGCTGACTAACTAAGGCTTATTTTTAGAGTAGGGCTTATATTTAAAGCCTACTCCAAAAATTCCTAAAAATAAAGCAAGGGCTTATTTTTGGGTAGGGCTTATTTTTGGAAAAACATGGTAACTGCCAGACTTCACTGGAGTAAAAGTCTGCTCGAGTTCACCTGCAAAGAGAGTGTCTGTCCTGTAATTGCCGCACCATCTCGTTAACAAGGTGGTCACTGCTAGGCCCCTGATCTTACCAACATTAGCTGAAAGGGGATAATAGCACCACTCAACTCACTTGGCCGCCCTCACGTGTACTTACATGTACTCTTTAGGGGGTTCATGCCAGCAAGAGTGGTGTGATAATTGACTAAGATAACAATGACATTAGCTGAACCTTATATTTATAAAAAAAAAAATCATATTGTTGTGTATGTCCAACTTTTGCTTTCTGAACTTTAATTAGTTCATTTGAAATTCTGGGCATACATGTGTTGTTAGGGGTTGTCCAACTCTCCAAAAACCTGAAAATAGCCACAAATAGTATAACATTAGAGAAAAAATGTTTTATTTATCTTTCTTGTCCACCATCAATCCAGCGGTGATGCCAGTTGAATGGCAAATAACTTTTAAGGCCATTTATTGGTCACATGCCAACTAGAAATAAACACCTAGACAGTAGTCATAGCTTCAACACTAGATCGGTGGTGGAATAAAGCAAAAGTACTTATTTGTTATTTTATACAATTTGGGGTTGTATTTAAGTTTTTTGGGAATTGGACAATGCTGGAAACTTTATATATTATTCTTTCTGACCTTTGAATGATTTGTAGAGGGAAAATAAAAGGGACATGCACTGTGGAAAAATTATTTAGGACGGGGTTAGGTAAGTGGTAAGTAAAATAAAGATAACTTTGCACCCTGTGAAGGCTAAGTTAGTTTAGAGGCAAATCAAGAAATAGTATCTATACAACTACAATATATGTACCTGGAAATACCACACCTGCCAAAAGCTTTTGTGAAAACGATGCAGGTTTCTAGATGGTGACTATTGCAGATGAGGGGTGGAGAAGTAGACATATTTTAAGTGTGGTGCACCAGCGCTTAATAACAGCAGACAATACAGTTTCTCTGGGAAAACTTCAGGCTTTACTCATGGTACTCTTCTTATGGATGTTACATAGCAAATAAGCAAGGCATCTGTCTCTGTAGTAAGTGTTAGACTCCCTCTCTGGACTCATGACACTCCTCACTACCCCCTTCTGGTTCCGACCCAGTCCAGCTGACGCTGACCCCTGTCCCAGCCTAGCTGTACAAGGTTCTGGCATCTGGCGATTCAGTACACTCTCTGTCCTCACTAAAAGGGTCCATTTCTTTTCTGGCAGTCCTCCAAACTGCCCACCTGTTACTCCGAGTTGTCCGTCTCTATTCTCTCTGTGCCTCTCTTACTCAGTGGCACTGCAGGTGTTGCAGTGAGTTGGGCTGCTCTCCTTCACCCCAGCCTGCCCTGTGTATTGCTGGCTAATAGACAGGGGTTTCCTGCTGTTTTTTCATCTTATACAACTCAGCTTCAGAGCTTTCAGACTCTGCCCTACAGTGTCTAAGCCTCTAGCTCCAGCCCTGGCCACTTCTCTAACTGACTACTTGTCCTAAAAGCCTTAACTCTCTTTCTCCTCCCTCCTCTTCAAGACTGTTAACCCCTTCACTGTCGCTAACCCTGACGTGGTCACGATGACGATGACGACTGACATGCAGGCAAGTTACAGATGAGTCAGGCAAGACAGTAGTCCGGTCACAAACAGAGGATCATGGCAGATAGTATACACTTGTAAATGGGACACAGGCACAGGGTCAGGGCAGGCAGAGTTCAGGCTTAAACAGGTTAGGAAAACTGAGGCCAGTGCTGGAAATCACAAACAGGAGGACTAGCCAAACGCAGATAGACACATCAAGATGCACCAACAAACTGGCACTGAGGAGGTAGGTGAGGAGTTCATATGTAGACAGAGGCCCCAGGGTATTAGGTCTGAGAAAGCTAAGTGGTGTGTGCTCGCCCTTTAAATCGGGGGGTACGCACCCACACCCTAAGGGAAATACTGTGGCAGGGAGCTGGCAGATGGGAAGAGCAGGACATTGGGAGTAGCATGGAGGAACACGGGCGTGTCTGCAGCTTAGAGCACCAGCCGCGGCGAGACCTGTGACACATAAGCTCAAAAACTGTATTTCAAAGAGCAATGCCAAGTATCAACTGAAGTGGTGTAAGGGTATGTTCACACGGTATATTTGTGGGGCATACTTCAGAGCGTAACTCAGATTTTCTCTTTCAGCAACAGTTTTTTACTTCACAAATGCTCTTTTGGCTGAATAGGCACATGAAGAAACTCACAAAAATCTTGAAGAAAGCCTCCCCAGAAGAGTAAACGTTATAACGTTTTAAATGGGATGTCCAATAAGGTCATGTAAGGATCATCATCAGATTTCCACACGCTTTTGGCCATATATACTTAATTTTTAAGTCTGTAACTCCATGTCTGTGCTTTCTTCACCAACATGCATAAAATAGTGCAAATGTTTGACACAAAGGGCGACGTATGATTTTTTTCATTTAGATGCCAATTTTTGTGCGCATTATACTAGTGTAGAATGTGCCTGATTTATGATTTATGCTCTACTGCGGGTCATAAATCAGGAGCATTCTAGCTCAGACATGATATTTCTGGGGCTCAGGTAAACCACTTTTAAAGTGGTTTACCTGTTCCAACAGTAATGCGCCTAGTATTGCTGTACTGAAGCTATAAATCTATAGCTTTATACGATTCTAGTGCACCCCGCCTTCTGCATGCCCTCTGATCTCAGGTGCATTACAAAGTGCTGCGGGTGCTCTGTAATGCAATTGATATTGGCATGCGGCAGGTTTAAAACTATAGCAAACAGTGCTGTGCTAGTCCTCAGGCTGAAAGATGCCAGACTTCTGGCAGAGCCCCGTTCATACATGTGCAGAAGAATGTTATCTGTCACAGGTCCACTCTTTTAGGCCCACCCCAACAACCCTGTTTAAACTTCCTCTAAGCCAATGGGCCCTGCAGGGGTTAACGCTGCCCCTTCACGAAAGCTTATGGGAACCAACCTAGTAAATGGCTTGACTTTGGATGCCAACTCAGTGTCCACGTAGAAGCCAAATGCTGGCTGGCCTCTGCTCTTAGGTATTCGGGGTTGTAGGCATAAGAGGAGCTAGGTGTCCAAATACCCCCTCGGATGGGACATCCCAACTTGGCAGCGCAACCTGATCAATCTTGTGACAAATGTGACGTGAACACACAATAAACAAGGGAGCTGTTGTAGTACAACGAGGACATCCAGTGGGGATTCTATAATTTTGTATATATGGTTTGGTATAATAGAGATGTGTGCTTTGGGGAATAGAAAAGAAATGTTTGTGCAAATGTGCTTAAAGGGGTTTTGCCACGATCTCCTTTCATACCTCCTGCATCCAGTTCTTCAACTCTGTGTGCTCGGAAGGGGGCGTATGTGATTTGTTTGAATTGCATATCATGTGACCTAGCAGGATGACATCACCAGGCCTTTCCTCTCTCCAGTGAAAGAAAGGTCTGTTAATGTATCGAATAGCAAATAGCTACACTGTAGCTCAGAGGTAATATTTTTGCTTTACAGCACAAGTGTCCTTGGTTCAAATCCCTGCAGGAACCAAATCTGTGGATTTTTTTTTCTCTTTATCAATGCACATACCTCATTGAGGTTTCTTTTTTATTTATTTGCACTGTTTGACTAATTACTAAGCAGTACAGAGGACGGGAGTAGAGTGACAGCACCTGGGGTTGAACACTCAGTAGCTGCCTGAGAGGAGAGGTGATGTCTGAGCATGTGCGACCAGGACGGAGGAGCTCTCAGCCCTGGCCGTATCCCCTGGAGACGAGCTATAAACAATGGATCACTAAAGGAGCAGCTGAAACAAAAACGGTACAGAATTTTTAATAATGATGAATGGTGAAAATGTTTATTATTTAATATCAAACTTCCCACGTCAATTTTACATTGTGGCAAAACCCCTTTAACTGTATGCTGTTCTCACACCCATTGAGTTATTGTACCACATCTAGGGCACATCACATTAATTCCCTCCCACCTAATGACATGGATCTAAAGGGTCTGGATCACATACAGGTAGCCATTGGCCAAATGGAATTATTTTCCATAGCCTTCTGATATATTTATAGTATGGCAGTTGTAGGTGTACTCTATATTTTCCAGATTTCTACATAAGCTTATTGTTACTCTGAGCCCCCATAATGCACTGTTATACTCTAACCTGAAATTTCTGAATTTACCTTTTTTATGTAAACAGCCAATAAAAAATATGTGATTAAAAAGTGGTAAAAGATGAGTTTAGAAAACCATTTATAAAATGCCATAAGTTTCTCTGGACTATCGTAAAATATTATTTAAGACTGGAATTTGAATTTAAATGTCACTTTATTGAAGTAGGGCTTGTTAGAACTAGCACCCATAGTGCTTATTGCACATACTGTCAAAACTTGGTCGTTGAGAGCTTATCATGGAATGTAAGGTGAGGTAGGAAAACTTTTTAATATAGGAATGTAGCAGTATGGGGTGCAGAAGTAGCAGTCAGACATGGCTCTGATCTCTGAAGGGGCTGAAAGGTCTATCTGACAAATACAAAGATGCCACATAAATGGCATATAGATTTTGCATTGGTTCCCAGGATCTTAAAGGGGTTTTTTGAAAGTGGAATAAGACAGGCTGATTAGAGGAAATGGCATAAAATAGCAAAAAATTATATAAGCACATCATACATTTGCTGTTCCTGTGGTGATCCACACTGGTCTTGGTTTTTTGTGCCTATATATTCATGTGACTGCTGAAGTCAATCAACGACCTCAGTGATGTACGGCATCAGACCACTGAGATCAGTGATTGGCTGCATCAGTCACATGGGTATACGGGCACACCATTGCTGCAACAAACTAAAGAAGAAAAGCAGGGGCCTTCGGAGTGGCGGCACTGGAACAGTGGTGCATTCATTAGGTAAGTGTAGGTTCTTTTTTTATTTTTTTGCCATTTAGTTAATTTTGTTCCAATGTCAGTAAATACCTTTAGGTTATGCCTCTAGTTGTATTCATAAATGGGGATTAGTGCAAGCAATGTGCACAGAAGTGGCAACTCTAAGGGAGACATCAGGAGCGTAACTACTGGGGTAGCAGACATAGCAGCTGCCATGAGGCCTAGGCTCTTAGGGGGCCCGTCTGCCTGTCTATCACGTCTACTACCCCAGTGGTTCTGCTCCTGCGGCCACCGGCAACGAACATAACAGTTCACTGCCGGCGGACGCGGAGCTGCGGGGTAAGGCGCGTACTGCATCTGAACGCCCGGGCCCCCTGCTAATATGCTACCAGGCGCCGGTGCTAAGTGCTGCCGTGGGCGACGTGATGACATCATATCATCGTGCTGCCCACTCTAGCACAGACTGACCGGGAGCTGAGCTATGAGGAAGTGAGAGACAGGTGAGTAAGGGATTTCTTATATTTTCTAACATTAAAGTAGCCTGCCTGGCTACCTACCTGACCCTGGCTACCTCCCAGACCCTGGTTACCTACCAGACTCTGGCTGGCTGGCTACCTACCAGACCCTGGCTATCTACCTGACCCTGCCTGGCTACCTACCAGACCCTGCCTGGCTACCTGCCTGACCCTGGCTGGCTACCTACTTGACCCACCTATAGCCTACCAGACTCTACCTGGCTACCTATATGACCTCCCTATAGCCTATCTGGCCCTGTCTGGGTACCTATATGACCCCCTATAGCCCATCTGATACTGCTTGCCTATATGACCCCCGATAGCCTACCTGAACACTGCCGGCCTGCATGACCCTCTATAGCATAACTTAACACCTGTCTGCCTACCTATATGGCTCCTATAGCCTACCTAAACCCTGCCTGCCTACCTATATGGCCCTTATAGCCTACCTAAACCCTGTCTGCCAAACTATATGGCCCCTATAGCCTACCTAAAGCCTGGCTAGCTACCAGGGGCCTAGCAACAGCCTACATAGCTACCTGGGGGCTGCCTGCCTAGGGTCAATCTACCTACCTACCTGTAGCCTACATACCTGGGACACACCTACAACCTACCTGTGGCCTGCCTACTTAGTTACCTGGGGCCTACCTACAGCCTACCTATCTACCTGGGGGCTTCCTACCTACAGCCTAACTATCTACCTGGTGGCTGCCTACCTAACTGGGGCCTAACTACTGCCTACCTAGGGCCAATCTAACTACCTACCTGTAGCCTACCTACGTAATTGAGACCTTAAGGGCCTACCAACCTATCTAATGGGAGTCTACCTGATAACATGATTCTGTGGGGTACAGGCGATAGCTGTAATACAATCTCCAGGGGATGAATCCTCTGTTCCTCCCCTTTAGGAGACTGTGCCTCTAACCTGTGGCCTGTACCCGCTCTCCCAAGTTTCTACAGAGGTGGGGGGCAGGGAGTGAGGTGATGGAAAAGTGAGAATTCTGATATCTGTGTCTAAATCTGCAGGGACAAGTGGTGGCCGGGAGAAGTCGTCATGGTGGTCTGGACTGGATGCAGAAGAAAAGGGAAAGTCAACGACTCACCAGACTCACCACAAGATGTAACTGCACTGTAATCACTTATATGTCTGCAGAGCCTGTGTACAATGGTGTCTACCACTATATGGTCACTGTATGGTAGTAATATATAGTCTGTAGGGCACCTGTGTACACTGGTATATACCACTATATGGTCACTATATGGCGGTAATATAGGTCTTTGTATACAGATCTTTATTCAGTAAGAGTTTAGGGGTATTATTCAGTCACTGTTTGGTGGTAATTTTTGGTTGTGTTCTTGCGGTATAATAAGGTCCATATGTAGTAGCGCTAATGGTAATGTTGATCTGGGTATAGTCGGATTTGTCTGGTAGCAGTATCATGGTGAAATCTATGTGTTTACTCCTTGTATTATCTAGTAATTGCATGATCTAAGAGGTTCTGGCAAATTTTTGTGGTTGGGGAGGCGGGGCCCCATACAAAAGCTTGCTATGGGGCCCGGGCTTCACTAGTTACGCCTCTGGGAGACATGTATGAAGGAAGGCACTTCAAAGTGAATTGTTGAGTCTTGCTTTCTGTGTGTAATGCCTGAATGTATGAAAGTGGTTTTTGTGTGATTATAAATGATCTAAAATTCGACGTGTCTCACCGGACCTCTATCCCCTGATGAAGCCATTTAATTGGTGAAACATGTTGGGGAGGTCAGGCATGACATTTTAATTTGTGATTTCTCACCTCTTTCTGTGGTGTTGCCCGCTGCAGGGGGTCTCACGGGGAAACCTTATATGTTTTATGTCCATTGGATTAGGGATGACTGCCCAAGTAGGATGTTTTGGATCCCTTATTGTTAGTAAATGACTGTGAGGTTCCCCTGTTAATAGGTGGTGTTTCACCAGACTTGATAATAGAAAAGGAGTTATTCCTTCACAATTAGAAAGGGATAAATTGAGAGGTTAGAAATCAGGTTTTTAAATAGTGTGTATCAAGGTTAAGTGTTATATATAATTAAAGATAAGTTTTAGTGCTTTATAGATTGAGAACTGATAGATTTTAAGTTTGCCTATGGCAAAATAGTAAATATCGCCTATGTGTTAGGCGCATTACGAAACTTAGGCACATTAGTAATGCACTAACCATGTATAAAGGCTATAGATAGGCTGGAAATAAGAGAAAAGTCAGTAGAATAGCATGTCAGTGAATAGAAACTATGGTACTGATCTTGCTTGGTGGACCACAGGTCCCAGCAATACCTGTGATGTTCTGGCTCTTGCTGTATGTAGAATAAAGGGTGAGAGCAGCAAAAATTTATTTCAAATTTAATGTAGTGAATATTAAAAATTGTAAAATCTGGACAACAATATCAGTGGGTTATTTAATGTAAAACTAGTTTCAGATTCTATTAAATTTAAATGCATTTTATAGAAGATATTTTTATATTTTAGGGATGTTATATATTTTTATATTATTTTTATATGATAACATTTTTATTAAATTTAAATAATTTTATACAGTTTGATAATTATTAGAAATCACTTTTTATTATTGCACTGGTGTAAGTTGAGAAATATTGGACATTTTTTGCCCTAACAGCAAATCTAGCTTCACTTCGACTCCTCAGGCTCAGGCAGACCACACTGAAATAGGTCTGCCTGTCGGAGCAGTAATGCGTCTAGTTTTGCTGAACCACATTCATATATGTGTCTAATAGGATCATGGGGTGCATTAAAAGGGGCATAGATGCACATGATGAGAACATTATTCTCCCATTATACAAGTCACTGGTTAGACCACACATGGAATATTGTGTACAGTTTTGGGCACCAGTGCACAGGAAAGACATTGTAGAGCTTGAACAGGTACAAAGGCGGGCAACAAAAATAATAAAAGGACTGGGTGGACTACAGTACCCAGAAAGATTGGCAAGATTAGGGTTATTTAGTTTAGAGAAAAGAAGGCTTCGGGGGGACATAATAAATATGTTTAAATACATCAAAGGTCAATATAGAGATCTCTCCCAAGATTTATTTATACACAGGGCTGTATCTAGAACAAGGGGGCATCCTTTACGTCTTGAGGAACGAAAGTTTCTACATAAACATAGAAAGGGATTCTTTACTGTAAGAGCAGTGAGACTATGGAATTCTCTGCCAGAGGGACTTGTCATGGTGAATTCAATAACCGAGTTCAAAAAGGGTTTGGATGCATTTCTGGAGCGTAATAATATAACAAGTTATAGTGTCTAGGATTCAGGAGAGGGGTCATTGATCCAGGGATTTTTCTGATTGCCAGATTGGAGTCAGGAAGGAATTTTTCCCTAAAATGAGGACAATTGGCTTCTACCTCATTGGGGGTTTTTGCCTTCCTCTGGATCAACACCTTAGCACAACAGGCTGAACTAGATGGACGACGTGTCTTTTTTTAGCCTTACAAACTATGAAACTATGAATATTACGAGTGTGGTGTGACACGCCCCCAGAACACCCCGAGAATGCCCCCTCATGTTAGGTGCATTAGAAAGTGTTGAGTCTTACGAACAATGCGCCTAACACATTCATTAGGCGCATTAGAAATTGCAGACTGCTCACTTAGGCGCGTTTTACGTCATAGAAGGGTGAAAAACCCGATCATACATGTCTCCCTTAATATTCAACCCTTACATGTGGTCTCCAAGATCTACTCTTGAGGACTCATCGTGGTGACCAATACTTGAGAAAATCTAACAGATACTTGTCATGTTTCACATAGGGGTTTCAATTGCATTCTTCAGCACCAACAAGACTGAAAAAACAAGGGGCCATATGTATGAAAACGGTTTCGGTCTAAAACTAACTTTGTTGCCCATAGGTTACTATGGGCAAAAAAGTGAGTTTTAGACCTAAACAGTTTTCATACATGTGACCCATAATGTTGTATCAACTGCTAAGAAGGCATTAGTCTTAAGGCTAGGTTCATATCTGTGTCAGAGGTTCTGTTCAGTGGCCGCACTAAATACATTAAACGACAGATACCAACAGCGTCCGATTAACCTGATGATTATAATGAGGTCTAGCGGGTTTTCATTGTGGTGTCCTTCATTGTAACAGAAAAAAGGGCACTACATGCTGCTCTATTTTTTCTGTCATTTTTGGTGGAATCTGCACCACAGGCTTTAAACAGAACCTCCAACTCAGATAAGAACATGGCCTAATATGTATATTTTTATCTGTATATACATATTATTAACTAATTAATGTGTAAGTTTAAACCTCTACTGTCTCCAAACATATCATACATACTGTCCATCCCTCTAGAAGTCAACTTTTCAATGCAATTCTGAGTGGTCATCTCTAAAAGGTTTTACTTTACTTATAATGACTTTACACATCTGTTTCCATTATTTTTATTAGGCCTATTTTCCTTAAGTTGATAAGGAGTAAGCACAAAAAAAATGAAATCAAAGAATAGAATCAATTAGTCATTTCCTAAAGTAGCAGAGCCAAGATTTATCCACCCAGATGAGGATATTAAAAGGAATTTCTAAATTGTTCCTTGTCTTCCTGAATTGCTTGTGATATAATGACAGCCTGGAGTGTACAAGAAAGATCTAGAGGGAATCTATGCAGGTTTTGTGGGGATAAGGTTAATGCTGAACTACAAGTCTCAGCATTTACTAGACTAACCATTTATTTGTTGTACTCATGTATAAACCATGGATATATTCCGTAGCGCTGTACAGAGATTGTAATTATTCACCTTGTCCCCATCGGAGCGCACAGTTTAACCCCTTAACGACCGCCCACCGTCTTTTGGCATTGGGCATTGCAGATCATTCGTCTTTAGGCGTCGCTGCAGACATCATTGTGGCTTCCAGTGCTGCAGCTGCGCTGAGAACAGAGCTGTAATTTACAGCTCTGTTCCTAGTGCAGCCTCTGCAAGCGCTAGGAAGCGGACGAAACCTCCACTCCCTGATGCTTAACCCTTTGATTGCCGCTGTCAGTGACCGCAATGTTATCCGAGAGTTTAACCTGAACGAGCTCCCCTGATCTGTCGGATGACCAGGACACCTGGTGACCTGACAGAGCTCGGGGAACGGCTGCACAGTCAGCCCCGAAAACCTATAATAGCCCCAGGACTGTCTGTGTAACAAGCCAGTGATCAGGGCAGACTGTGTGCTGCCCTGACTGCTGCCTGTGTGCTGCCCTGACTGCTGCCTGTGTCAAACCAACACAGATTATAATGTATTAGCATATATGTATATACATTACGTGTAAAAAAAAAATTAAAACAGTTATCCCTACATGGGATTTAAAAAAAAAAGTAAAATACATAAAAAGTGTAATAAAATCAATAATAAAATAAAAATAAATATTTAATACAAAATAATTGTGCATGCATTACACACACAAAAAAACCTAAACATACTAGGTATCCACATGACCGTATTAACCTGTAGAATTAATCTAACAAGTTATTAAGTGTGAAATGTGAATGGTGTAAAAAAAAATGAAAAAAAGTGAAAACAATTCTGCAATAATTTATAAGGGAACTTAAACTATTCCCCCAAAAAGTACAACTTGTCCCAAATAAAACAAACCCTAATACAACTGCGTCATTGAAAAAATAAAAAAAGTTACGACTGTTGAAACGCAAGGAGGCAAAAACTAAAAAAAAAATTCTGCTTATTAAGTACTTTTCAGGTGTTCGACTTAACGGGTTAAATTCCAGATTAACCTATCTGTATGTTTTTTGGAGTATGGGGGGAGAACATATAAACTCCTTGCACGTACAAACTCTGGTGGGATTTAAACCTAGGACCCCAGTGCTGCATTAGAGCATCAGGTGGCCAAGCCTTTCAATGTCTTATTAAGGTTAGTGATACAATCAGCATTAAAGATTTATGGAGAACAGAAACTCACCTTCTGATTTTCTGAATTGTACAACAGTTGTTCATCTAAGTAAGATGATAAATAAGGCTTGCCAGATCTACAAGTGTCAAAAATCGGCTGCTGGATCATTAAATAATATTTTCTCAACCTTGTTCACACCACATGTATGCCTGGTGTATTACCTGGAAAAATCTCCTGACCACATGCTGAATGTATGGCCCCAATCTATGCAGTTGTATGCCAGCCTCATGGGTTACATAGTAACATGTTTTGTAAAATATATATCCATTATGATTAAAGAGGTGTTCCCACCATAGTCTTGGATGGCACATCAATAAGATATGCAATCAATGTCTGATAGGTGCGGGTCCCACCTCTGGAACCAGCGCTTATCTGGGGAATGAGCCCTGAAAGTGGCGGCTCAGAATGAAGAGCTGGTCGCGCTTGCACAGGACTCTCCATTCTGTTCTCTGGGAGTTCTGAGTACAGTTGAACACACTGCTCACTTGTGCATAACTCTCCATTCTGTTCTCTGGGAGTTCTGAGTACAGTTGAACACACTGCTCACTTGTGCAGAACTCTCCATTCTGTTCTCTGGGAGTTCTGAGTACAGTTGAACACACTGCTCACTTGTGCAGAACTCTTCATTCTGTTCTCTGGGAGTTCTGAGTACAGTTGAACACACTGCTCACTTGTGCATAACTCTCCATTCTGTTCTCTGGGAGTTCTGAGTACAGTTGAACACACTGCTCACTTGTACAGAACTCTCCATTCTGTTCTCTGGGAGTTCCGTGTACAAGTGCGCCCAGCTCTCCATTTTATGCTGTGAGGGGCCGTTCTGAGATAAGTCCGAGTCCCAGTGGCGGGGCTATCAGACTTTGATGGCATATCCTATCCCTTACGTATGCTTTTAAGTACAGTGTATGCCAAAAAATCTCTTTTGACGTGTGCTTGGACCATTAGACCCTGGGGATAGACTTTCAGCATATACTTTAGGACCATTTCCTGACCTATAGGGAAAAAACAAGGTCTGAATATAGCTGTAGTGTTATTTCCTTACCTGGACATGCCTGGGTGTAGTCATGGCAGCAGTCCATGGTAGATGTGCAAGCTTGATCACAGAAGCAGGTCCCAAATTCCCTGTCCATTCTCCAGCCCTTGCTGACACATGTCAGATCTCTTCCTTTGCAGCACTTTCCAGCCTCCACACACCCGCCCTCGGCCATGCCACTGAGTCCCCACAGTCCCATCAAACATACCCAAATACAGTATCTTCTCCTGTTCTGATCCATATCTGCTGTGCAAGAAATTCAGCAGATTAAGGAAGGTCAGTTCTTATTTAGATGATGAACTGTGGTGATGACATTGCGGCTGCACTTCTCCTGGTGTCCTGTAAAGATGCTGTACTTGTCATGCACTCTATGGACTGTTACCGGTTAAATAACTTTGTATATAACCTTGGGGCAATGCGATGAATTTCCCAGATCATCCAAATGTAAGCACTGACAATGAGCCAGGTGTATAGGAGAGGAAGGGATTGTGATCTCCAGTGCCCTGATAGCAGGTGAAGAAGTGTCCCTAGACAGTGACAGCCAGCAGCGAGCAGTTGAATCAAGAGCTGTGTCCCTCCCAGGCTTCTCACTGGGTGGAATGTGAGTTTCGCCTCCCTCCCTGTGCAGAGTGGAGGATGTTGTGTGTACAAGTATGCAATGAGTAGTGGTAAGCAATCTTCATGGAACACATAGGCACTTGTCCCACCGCTCATTCCTACCGGATCTCCCAGTCCTATGTTCTATAACCTATTGGGATCAATAAACATTAATATCCTCTCATTTCCTGATGTGAGGATCTAGATGAAGAAAGCTGCTTTATTACTCTATGTTAAATGCCAAACAACACTGTCTACTTAAAGGATGGGCAACCTTTGACCCACAGCTGTTACAAAATGTTGTTCAACTCTTTTATACGCCAAAATAAATCTTTTTTTTAAAGAGACACTTTCAAATTATATCTCTCACATAGTGCATGAACTTTATATTTTAGCCCAATTTTAGTCTACTTTAGTAGAGATGTTGTATTTTTTCTATGGCGTATTTTCTTGTTGTATATGCTGCAGAATGTGTTCACATAAATAGAGGACCATGACGGACCCCAGGAGGGGAACACAGAAAAATTTGAGGGTTAGCATTTTAGAGTTACTGAGACATAGGGTTATCCCAATGACCAACCATACAGCATCTGTGGAAAACACAAGTAGAGCCTACAGTACACAAAGTGACCCTCACCAATCAGATATTGATGGAATATCATATATACATGTCTTGTGGCAACTCTTTTAAAGGGTTTTCTCACCATGTGGTTTCACAGAACCACAGCCAGCTTTATAATCACACATGCTGTTCAGGCTGTGGGTGGTTCTATAGTAGTGATTGACACATCAGCTTTGCTGTTCCTAGCTGTTCCTGTTTTACTTTATAAATCTCTTGCACTCATATTAGTGTACAACACAGGCTGCGACCCTCTAAAGAGTGTTTACTTAGCTAAATGTGAAGCTTTCAAAGTACACAGCTAGAGATACGACTCTGCAGGAGTGACTTATCATGGACAGACTGAGTGACTGAGCTATAAAAGGTAAGAGAGAGCAGAGAGAGGTGGGGAGAGATGGTCGGTAACCAGAGAAACCTGTGTACTATAAGAAGAGATAAAAATTTCTTTATCTCCGGACCAAAGAAAAATCAACCAAGCAATGTATTTAGAAAAAGTCTTCAATTAGATGTCCTTGTTAAAAGCCAATCATTGTAGTGAGAGAAAAATTACATTAGAGAAAATGTGTCAAACTATTCAACTGCAACGGTCTATCTGAACTAAATGAAGAATGTTTTGGGGGGCCAGCTCTTGTCACCTGTTGCTTAATATGGAATTGCTCCTTCTTCTCTGTGCAATGGAGAATTGAAGCTGGTCTTACAAATCTGTCGTTTGCAATTCATCCACATATCTCCCCCTGGCTACCAGGATAGAAATGAAAGGGATCAAGGGCGGCACCTGGTTCTCTGCCAATAAGCCTTTCGGGACGCTGTGCCTCTTATTGCACAATCAAGGGCAATCCTACCAATACTGGATCCATTCATTAAATCCACTCACCTGGAGTGGAACTAGTACTTCTTTGTTGCACTTCTTTTCATTGTACTTAGCATTATTACATTATTACATTGTACATATTTGTAGAGACCATGGGCAATCCAAGTAACGGGACCCAGAAGGTAAAAGGTTGTTTCTGAAATCCCAGCATGAAGCCAGCAGGTCCACTGCAGCCCACCCAAACCTGACTGGCAGAAAGCTGCCATGGTAAAATAATAAGTATTTAAAATAAATACTCGCAAAATTATAAGTCCTCCAGGAGCTTGGGAACAGAGGCCTTCTTTCTCTAATCATTACCAGGAGCAGAAGTCCTAGCGTGGTCTATAAATATATGAAAACAAGCTCTTCTTTAGTTTATTTCATAAAATGTTGAAACTCCACAAGACCATTGAGCTCGATAATAGTATCCAACATTGTTCAGATCCACTGAAGAAGCCTGAGCGGCGAAACGCGTCGGGATGGGCCTATAGCGGTTATTACTCACATCACTTTTCCAACATGGGCAACCTATCTTGCTATTTTATACCTATTCTCCTTTTGTATATTGATATATTTTTGCACATGCATGCCCAGGATTGAGTGTTGGAACATTCATCACAGATAGTTATACTTGATGGGAGTTTGTATATATAGTGATAATTTGTATAGACCCATACGATAACTTTATATATTTATATATGACAATATTTGTGTATTGGGATATGCATTATCTTTGATATATTGACTCTTTATGTCCCATCATCTATATAAGTCTTTTTGATACTATTATACCGCTGTTGTTCCTTTTTTTATCGGTTTTCCTCTTGTTATTATGGTTGTTTATTTATTTTTTGTGTATTATGTGTAATTATTATTATTTTGTTTATATTTAATAAAAATGTCGTATTTTTTGAGATTAGTTCTCCATTTTTTCTTTTGTTGTATATCATGTTTTTGGGAGTTTCTCGTATTATTACAATAGGGATTTTGGGAGCTTTTTGGATAGTATCCAACATTTGTAGCATCTTTTGCACATGAACAATCTCATGGTGTATCTACCGAAGTACCACTAATAAATAATTTAAAAAATGGAAACTTCGGCTTTTAGTGGAGTTTTATGGAGTTTTTCTTACATTGGTTTTCTAAACATTTGATCTGAAATGTTGTTGATCATCTCTGCCCACCATTTAAGCTAAGCACACTGACTTGTGCACTGCACAGATGTGGCTTTTAAGTTCTGAGAGGCCTGACCCTCCACATCCACCCTCTACAGTATTATCAGCATTATTCCCATGGACTCTAAGACTTATCCCTTGCTTTTTCCTTCTGAATTCTGCTCCATTGTGTCAGTAAACAAAGGTGTCTTAGATACATAGTTGTACAAGACTTGGAGAGAGGCTGTAAGTACTTGGCAAACTCAGGTTTAAGCAAAGTTCTATCTATGGTAATTGGCAAAAGTCTTAGAATTTAGATTCTACTTTTGTGGTCAAATACATTGTTTAGCAAAATAGAATGGCTTTCTTCATCAGTACTAACACACAAAAGGCATTTATCCAGGTATTTCCCCTAATTACAAATAGGTATAAAAACAATCTCCACTGTATTCAGATCGGTTTGGTATAGTTTTCTATCTGTACAGAGTACTGTTTCGTTAGGAGGATGTAACTGAGGGCAGTCATTCACTGTATTACAGATGACCCACATTCTTGTTGGTGGAACACAAGCATTGTGGCTCTGTAATGAACAAGAACAAAATGTAAAAAGAAAAAAAAAGTATTTCCTCTTTCTTATAAAAAATAAAAAAAAAGTTAATTTCTACGGAGCATAATAAGTTATTAACAAAGAGGCATTTGGGGGGGCCATAATAGACTTTTCACAAAGAAGAAATTGGGGGATATAATAGATTATAGAAGGAACTGGGGGCATAACAGTTAATAATAATATTTATAGTAGTAATAGTAAGAATAATCTTCATCATTATATTAGGTTACTAAAAGAGAAGAATTTTGAGAGAGGGCATAATAGTTTTCTTAGGGTTTTAGGCTCCATCAAACATATATGGATTATCAGGATGTCCATTAGCACTTCAAGATCGCCATCTCCTTGGTTAGATGGATTCTGGCACATCAATAAACGTCACTCTGACCACCTCAGCCAGTTTGATTCTGCATTCAGCACACAATTAGACATCAGTGTGCACTAAACATAAACCCCAGGCCATCTAGCCTTTAGGTAAATATTAACGTCTCTCACTAACCATGGTCCACACCCAGTGTCGGACTGGGGGGTCTGGGGCCCACAGGGGAGTTGATCTATGGGGGCCCACCCTACTGTACATGAAAATATTACCGGCCTCTCGGACATAAACGCGCCCATTTTACCACATAATACAGTGTGCAACAACAGAACTGTATTGTGTGAGTACAATAGAAAGGGAGTCACATATATGTACAGTCTAGCATTCGTAGGACACAGGGCTAAGTAGCTCATCCATACCCTCACCCAATACAATGATCCCCTCACCACACATACAATTCCCATCAGCAATACAATATCCCTCCAACGATAATATCTCCTCACCACATACAATATCCTCCTCCACCCACTCAATTCCCACCCCCACATACAAAATATCTCTCCACCCACATACAATATCCCCCTCACCACATAAATATCCCTCCACCCACATACCAATATCCCCTCCACCCAGCATATAATATCCTCCACCACATACACTATTCCCCTCCACCCACATACAATATCCCCACCACCCACATACAATTATCCCTCCACCCACATACAATTCCCCCGCCGCATACATTTCCCCCTCCACCCGATTAAACATTCCGTCCCCCACAACATATCCCCCTCACCCATACATTATCCCCCTCACCCACTTACAATATCCCTCCCACATACAATATCCCCTCTACTCACATACAATATCCCCCAGCACCCAATACAATATTCTCCTCCACCCAATACAATATCCCCTCCACCACGATACCAATTTCCCCTCACCCGCCGAGATACAATATCCCCTCCACCAGCATATAATGAATACTCCTCCACCCCGCATACAATCTCCCTCCACCCGGCATACAATATCCCTCCACCCGCATAACATGAATCCCCTCAACCCAATTACAATATCCCCTCCACCCACATACATCCCCTCCACCCACATTCAATTTTCCCCCTCCACCAACATACACTATCCCCCGCACCCACATTACAATAATTCCCTCCAGTTTCCCTTTTTCACGCCACTCACCTCTTATAAATAAACACCAGCAAGAAAGAAAGTGTACTCCTATCACAGGGTCAGGTGTTCCCTCACTCTTACAATCAGGGACCACTTGTACTCTGCACGACTATTACTAACGCGATATAACCTACAACACCACCTTATAGAGTACCACTAGTGGTCAGACACCAGTAAATAATTAACCTACAATCCACATAATAGAGACCACATAGAGGTCAGACACCATCTCAGGTATAACTACACAGCGCCATATAGAGACCACATAGAGGTCAGAACCATCTAAGGTATAACTAAACACCACCATAAAGAGGATCCAATAGAGGGTCAGACAACGCCAGCTCAGGTATAACTACACACTGCAATATAGAGAACCACATAGAGGTCAGACACAGCTCAGTATAACTACAACACCTCACATATAGAGAACAATAGAGATCAGACACCAGCTCAGGTATTTATTACACACACATTTAGAGGACCACATAGAGTCGACACCATCTCAGGTATAATTACAACCCACGATATAGAGACCACATAGAGATCAGATACAGCTCAGTATAATTTCAACACCTCCATATAGAGACCACATAGAGATCAGACACCAGTCAAGTATAACTACAGCACCCTCATATAGAGACCACACAGAGGTCAGACACCAGCTTAAGTATAACCTACAAACACGCCATATAGAGACCACATATGAGGTCAGACACAGCTCAGAGGTTTAACTACAAACACACCATATAGGACCACATAGAGATCAGACACCAGCTCAGGTATTAACCCTATCAACACCACCATATAGGAGACCATAAGAGATCAGACACCAGCTCAGGTAAAATCACATTACAATATAAAAAATAATCCCTGAAGGATGAGGGACTCTCCGGAGAACGTCTTGAATGAGGGTGTTCTTTCTCTTGTGTCGTTCTTTTCCCTTTATTCTCTGCATCGTTCCAACGCATGAGGACTTGTCCGGCCCACAAACTTCATCCTGCAGAAATTACACACAAATATCTTAGATCCTCATTTTCCAGCATCTCTTTAACCCATTCCCACTGCTGTACAAACTATCCAGGATGGCGAGAGCGGGTACAAGCCTAGTATCTAGGGTTGGAGGGTGGGAGAGGCAGGTAACTTAGATGGCCTTCTTTAGGTAGGTATGCCCGCTGGATAAGTTTGGTAGGCTCAGCCCCAGGTGGTTGGTGGGTTCCTAGACACGGGTGGGTAGTAAATAGCCCCCAGGTAGATAAGCTGGTCTACAGTTAGGAAAGTAGATAGGCTACAGTTAGGTTGGTGGAACCCCAGTTAGGTAGGTGTAGGTTGTGTGGTGTGTCAGTTTGATAGGATGTAGGGTAGGTGGTTTCCCCAGTAAGTAAGCTGTAGGTAGTTAGGGTCCCTTGTTATATAGCTGCAAGCAGGTTATGGAACCCCTTTAGGTAGTATACAGGAAGTTTGGGTCTCTTTTAGGTACTATACAGTTGGGGTCTCCTTTAGGTAATATCAGGTAGTTAGGGGCTCCTTTAGGTACTATACAGATGGGGTCTCCTTTAGGTAATAAATATACAGGTTGTTAGGGGCCTCTCTTAGGGTACTATACCAGTTAGGGGTCTCCTTGAGGTAGTATACAGGTAGTTAGGGGCCTCCTGTAGGTAGTGTGCTGGAAGTCAGGGGGCCCCCCCTTTAGCTACTGGTAGGTAGTCAGAGCCCCTTAGTCCCTTAGTATTTAGGTAGCCAGGGCCCCCTTTAGTTAGTTAGGGCCCCCTGTAGGTATAGTCAGGCCCCTTTGTTAGTCAGGGCCCCTTAGGATTGCCAGGGCCCTCCCATGTAGGTAGCAAGGGGACACCCTTGTAGTCAGGGCCCCCTGTTGTAGATAGCCATGGCCCCCCCCCCTGTAGATAGGCTGGCCCCCTGTATGTAGTCCAGGGCCCCATGTAGTCAGGGCCCCTTTGTTAGAGAGGGCCCCCCCCCCATTGTAGGTAGCCAGGGCCCCCCATGTAGGTAGCCAGGGCCCCCGGATATGAGGTAGCCAGAGCCACTCTTGATAGCCAGGCCCCCTTGTAGCCAGGGGCCCCTCTTTTTGTGCTAGGGGCCCCCTTTTGTAGCCAGGGCCCCCCTATGTAGCCAGGGCGCCCCCCCCCCCCCCCCCCCCCCCCCCCCCCCCCTACCCCCCCCCTAGTTTAGCCAGGTCCCCCTTTTGTAGCCAGGGCCCCCTTTTTGTAGCCAGGGCCCCCTCTTGTTGTCAGGGGCCCCCTTGTAGCCAACGACCCCCCCTTGTAGTCAGGGGCCCCCAAGTAGCCAGGACCCCCCTAGTAAGCCAGGACCCCCCCTAGTAGCCAGGACCCCCTTGTAGTCTGGGCTCCCCTATAGGTTAGCCAGGGCCACCTGTAGTCGGGGCCCCTTTGTAGAGAGGGCCCCCATGTAGGTAGCCAGGGCCCCCATTAGTTAGCCAGGCCCCCTTGTAGTCAGGGCCCCCTATAGGTAGCCCGGGCCTCTGGTAGCCAGGCCCCCCTTGTAGCCTGGGCCCCCTGGTAGACAGGGCCCCTTTTGTAGCCAGGCCCCCTTTTGTAGCCAGGGCCCCCTAGTAGCCAGGGCCCCCTTTTTAGCCAGGACCCCTTTTGTAGTCAGGGCCCCCATTAGTAGTCAGGGCCCCCCTCTAGAGTCAGGGCCTGCTCTAGTAGTCTGGGACCCCCTTGTAGTCAGGGCCCCCTTAGTTTAGTAGGGCCCCCTTGTAGCAGGGCCCCCCTAGTAGAGAGGACCCCTTTGTAGCCAGGGCCCCCTAGTAGTCAGGGCACACTTGTAGTCAGGGCCCCCTTGTAGCCAGGGCCCCCCTTCATAGCCAGGCCCCCTTTTGTAGCCAGGGCCCCCTTTTGTAGCAAGCCCTCCTTTTGTAGCAGGCCCCTATAGTTTGTCAGGGGCCCCCCTTTGTAAGCCAGGGCCCTCCCTTGTAGGGTAGCAAGGGCCCCCCTGTAGATAGCCCAGGGGCCCCCTGTGGTTGTCAGGGCCCCCCTATAGGTAGCCAGGGCCACCGTTGCTAGAGAGGCCCCCATGTAGTAGCCAGGGCCCACCATGTAGTTAGGCCGGGCCCCCCCTTGTAGTCAGCGGCCCCCATATAGGTAGCCAGGGCCCCCTATAGGTACGCCAGAGCCCGCTCTTGTAGCCTGCCCCCCCTTGTGGCCAGGGGCCCCCCATTTTGTAGCAGGGCCCCTTTTGTTAGAGCCAGGAGCCCCCTAGTAGCCAGGGCCCCCTTTAGTAGCCAGGCCCCCTTTTGTAGCAGGGCGACCCCCTCTAGGTAGTCCCCCCTAGGGCCCCCCTTGTAGCCAGGACCTCCCCTTGTAGTCAGCGGCCCCCTTAGTAGCCAGGCACCCCCCTAGTAGCAGGACCCCCCCTAGTAGCCAGGACCGCCCCACTTTTAGTCAGGGCCCCCCCCCTATAGGTAGCCAGGGCCCACATGTTGTCGGGCCCCTTTGTAGAGAGGGCCCCATGTAGGTAGCCAGGGCCCCCCCATGAGTTGGCCAGGGACCCCCTTGGAGTCAGGGCCCTATAGTTAGCCAAGGGGCTAAACCGCCTCTTGTAGCTGGTAGCGCCCCCCCTTGTAGCCAGGCCCCTTGTAGCCAGGGCCCCCTTTTGTATTTAGCCCAGGGCCCCCTAGTAGCCAGGGCCCCTTTTGTAGCAAGGACCCCTTTTTGTTGTCAGGGGCCCCCCTCTAGTAGTCCGGGCCCCCTCAGTAGGGTCAGGGCCCTGCTTAGTAGTCAGGGCCACTAGTGAGTCAGGGCCCCCCTCTAGTAGTCAGGGCCCCCTCTGATTAGTCAGGAACCCCTTGTAGCCAGGACACCCCCTAGTGTAGCCGGCACACCCTTTTGTAGCCAGGCCCCTAGTAGTCTGTTAAGGCCCCTAGTAGTTCAGGGCCCCCTGTAGCCAGGCCCCCCTTTTGTAGCAGGGCCCCCTTTTGTAGCAGGCCCCCCTTTTGTAGCCAGGGCCCCCCGAGTAGTCAGGGCCCCCTTTTGTTGCGAGGGCCCTCCCATTGTAGAAGCAAGGGCCCCCTTGTAGCCAGGGCCCCTGTAGGTAGCCAGAACCCCCTTGTAGTCGGGCCCAGTAGATAGCCAGGGCCCCCCTGTAGATAGCAGGGCCCCCCTGTAGGTAGTCAGGGCCCCCCTATAGGATAGCCAGGGCCCCTTTGTAGAGAGGGCCCCCAATGTAGGAGCCAGGGCCCCCATGTAGTTAAGCCAGGGCCCCTTGTAGAAGGGCCCCCTATAGGTAGCAGGCCCTCTTGTAGCCAGGCCCCCAGAGTCAGGGCCCCCGTGTAGCAGGCCCCCTAGTAGTCTGGGCCCCTTGTAGCCAGGCCCCTAGTGTCAGGCCACCCTTTTGTAGCAGGGCCCCATTGAGCATGGACCCCTTTTTTAGCCAGGCCCCCCTAGTAGCCAGGACCCCTTTTTTGTAGCAGGATTCCCTAGTAGTCAGGGCCCCCTCTCAGTAGTCAGGGCCCCCTTTAGCCAGGACCCCCCCTAGTAGTCAGGGCCCCCCTTTTTGTAGCCGGCCCCTTTTGTAGCCTGGCCCCCACTTAGTAGTCAGGGCACCCTTTTTGTAGCCAGGCCTTCCCTTTTGTAGCAGGGCCCTTTTGTAGCCAGGGCCCTCTTGTAGCAGGGCCTCCTTGTGCCATGGCCCCTAGTAGTCAGGGCCCCTGAGGGTAGTTTAAAAAAATTAATCCAACAAACAGCCAAACTTACCTGGCTCCGGCTCCTGCTCCGGCCGCTCCGAGCTGCCGCCAGCGCTGTACTGCCGCCCTGCATAGGCGGCGCGGTGAAGTGACGTCACTGCGCACCTACATCACTAGTAGGGGCCGGCGCCCGGCAGGCTGAAGGCCTAACGCGTTCAGCCTACCAGGGAGAGCAGCGGAGCGCAGCGCTAGTGGAGCTGTGCTCCGCCAACACCGCGCAGGTCCCGGGCGTTCAGAGATCGGATGCGCGGCCAGGCCCCGGGGAGCGACGGCACTGCCTCCGGGGCCCACAGCAGCTCAGGGGGGGCCCACCGGGGGATTCCCCGGTCCCCCGGTGGCCCAGTCCGAGCCTGTCCACACCTACTATCAAGCACCACAAACAACAGTGTTCATACCCGTTTTCTCTGATTCAGATTTCCACAGGTCAGCACCACCTGCTTTTCTCCAGGATGGGAGCAAGAGAGCAAGTAAGGGTTAATCCACACAGCACATTTTTCAGGCGGTTTTCGGATTTGAAAACCGCCTGTTAACCATCCCCATAAACTTCAATAGAAAATCCAAGCTGTAGTCTACACAATTCGGATTTTCTGATAGTTGGATTTTAAATCCGAAAACCGTCCAAAAAACTGGGAAGATGCACATTCTTCTGCCTGGTTTTCGGGTGGAAGATGTACTGTTCAGTGGTTAAGGGGACAGCCGAATCTGCAAACCGTGGAAAGAACCATCCCCCAAAACCATCCAAAAGATGATAAAATACGAGACGGATTCTTTAAACCGAATCTGACCGGCATTTTACCACTGTCGTGTGGCTGTAGGAATTGATCAGTTTTTTCCTCTTGGTTTTCGACGAGGTTTTCCAACACTGTTATCCTTCTGAAACATCCATACAAATGAATAGCCAGGGCAAAAACAGCACCAAAAAACAATAATCTTTATTGTTATATTTGGATACTGAAAAAGAAGGCATAATAGGTACCTGAGGAATTAGATGTTTGGTTAATCCATTGGCCATATAATGTGGATGTACACATGGAGAGAAGGTTTATTATGGGTCAACCAATACAGTGTTCAGTTGAAAATAAGTCGAGTGGTAAGAAAGATGCAATTGCTCTAGGATCACATGTAGACAAACCTTTCACTTCAATTATATTTTATAGAATATGGGCATACACATTAGCTTTTCTCAAGCAGGAAGAAAACTAACTCATGGCAGCCAAACAAGAGTGTCCTCCAAAAGGAAGGGTCACCTATTTATAGGCAGTTGTTTCAGGGTTCTTGCCCCCTTGTTATTACAGAGCAAGGAACTGGTGGGCTAGGTTTGACATACAGTACTCACAAAATCTTAGAGATATTTGGCTTTCGGTTGAAATTTCAGGATGAACATAAAAAAAATTTAATTTTTTTTCAAATTAAGTAAATGAGACCATCTCTTAACTTTAGAATGCACATGTCCAACTGTTCAGTGTTTCAGTAGTTTTTGCACAACTTGCTTTTCTCTAACAAGAAGCTTAATGGCAAAATTCACAACAGGTGTGTGATCCCTCAATCACCTAATAAATTTAGGGGAATTTAAGTTGGAATTTAAACAGTCCTCCTCATCATGCTGTTCACTTTTTGACATCATGAGACCAAGACAATACCTTACAATAGATCAACAGTACCTCGCCATTGCAAGGCTTAAAGCAGGATGCTCTCAGACGGAAGTGGCCACTGAACTTAGACTGTCATGGAGCGTCATCAGCAGGTTGCAGCACAGATACAGAAGAGTCACAGAAAGGCAAAGAAGTGAACATCCTTTGGCTACATCACACACTGATGACCGCTTCATTGTAAACAATGCCCAGCGGAAGTGGATAATGAATGCCACACAACTCCAGGCACGTTTTAAGGGAGCTGACAGGCACCCAAGTGTCACATTAGACCATTCGTAACTGCTTACATCAACTTGGTAAATAGGCAGTCTTAGTTTTGATGGTATAGCAGAATATCCTTTTGACATATATAATGGTATTTTTTGTCTTTCCTATATGTTTTGGCAGTCTTAGCTTTTGGTAACAGTAAAATGTATGACATAAATAGAATAATATACAGCATTTATATATTTTAGAACATTATATCTGCGTGTCTGCAAATATCTGTAGTATCTCTGTTTTTCTAATAACAGGATACCATCTTCATCTGTGCTGTATATAATAACAGGTTTAAATTACAAAATATACTTTAGATGCTTGCTACAAGGATAATGGGAGGAATCAATAGCCTCCTTCCTATTCACAGTGAACTTTATGTAAAACCAGCAGGCAGCAAAGACACAATGTTCTAAGATTCTTCACATAGAAATGTACTACTTTTCTCAGTTATCATTTGGCTCACATTAACCCCTTACTGACATATGACATAACTATACATCATGATGTCAGGAAGGGAGTATGGAACAGGCTCACCTGACAATTACCGCCAGAACCCACTGCTAGTGACCACGACATCTATCACCCCCATATGAAAAAAATCAGCCCCCAGCCTGCCATCATTATGCTCCTGGTACACCCTGCCTCAGCTGGAGAGCCATAATTGTACATTATTCTGCAATATAATAAACAGTTGAGTCACATAATGATGACCACTTCCTACTGTCGACAGTGACAGCGTGTTGTTCATGAAGACTGTCTTACACACACAGTGTGTACAGAAAGTATTCAGACCTCTTTACATTTTTCACTCTTTGTTTCATTGCAGCCATTTGGTAAGATCAAAAAAGTTCATTTTTTTGCTCATAAATGTACACTCTGCACCCCCCTCCCCTCCATCTTAAAAGACAAAAAACAGAAATGTAGATATTTTTGCAAACTTGTTAAACAAGAAAAACTGAAATATCATATGGTCTTAAGTATTCAGACCATTTATCAGTATTGAGTAGAAGCACCTTTTGAGCTAGTACAGCCATGAGTCTTCTTGGGAATGATGCAACAAGTTTTTCTTCCTTGCAGATCCTCTCCAGTTCCCTCAGGTTGGATGGTGAACGTTGGTGGACAGCCATTTTCAAGTCTCTCCAGAGATGCTCAATTGGGTTTAGGTCAGGGCTCTGGCTGGGCCAGTCAAGAATGGTCACAGAGGTGCTCTGAAGCCACTGCTTTGTTATTATAGCTTTTTGCTTAGGGTCATTGTCTTGTTGGAAGATGAACCTTCGGCCCAGTCTGAGGTCCAGAGCGTCTGGAAGAGGTTTTTATCCAGGATATCTCTGTGCTTGGTCGTATTCATCTTTCCTTCAATTACACCAGTCGTCCTGTCCCTGCAGCTGAAAAACACCCCCATAGCATGATGCTGCCACCACCATGTTTCACTGTTGGGATTGTATTGGGCAGGGCCTGGTTTTCTCCACCGCTGACAATTAACACCAAAAAGTTCAATCTTTGTCTCATCACACCAGAGAATCTTATTTCTCATAGTCTGGGAGTCCTTCATGTGTTTTTTTGCAAACTGTCTGCGGCTTTCATATGCCCTTTGCACTGAGGAGAGGCTTCCTTCAGCCACTCTACCATAAACCCCTGATGGTGGAGGGCTGCGTGATAGTTGACTTTGTGGAATTTTCCCTCCCATTTTTCCTACTGCATCTCTGGAGCTCAGCCACAGTGATCTTAGGGTTCTTCATTACCTCAGTCATCAAGGCTCTTCTCCCATAATTGCTTAGTTTGGTTGGACGGCCAGGTCGAGGAAGAGTTGGGGTCTTCCCAAACGTCTTCCATTTAAGGAATATGGAGGCCATTGTGCTCTTAGGAACCTTGCCCAGATCTGTGCCTTGCCACAATTCTGTCTCCTTAGAACTCATGATTCTCATGTGCTCTGACATGCACTGTGAGCTATGAGGTCTTATATAGACAGGTGTGTGCCTTTCCTAATCAAGTCCAATCAGTTTAACTAAACACAGCTGGACTCCAATGAAGGAGTAGAACCATCTCAAGGAGGATCAGAAGGAAATGGGCAGCATGTGAGTTAAATATGAGTGTCACAGCAAAGGGTCGAATACTTATGGCCATGTGATATTTCATTTTTTTCTTGTTTAATAAATTTGCAAAAAATATCTACATTTCTGTTTTTTTCTTTCAAGATGGGGTGCAGAGTGTACATTAATGAGCAAAAAAAATGAACTTTTTTGAGCTTATCAAATGGCTGCAATGAAACAAAGACTGAAAAATGTAAAGGGGCCTGAGTACTTTCCATACCCACTGTATATTCCTCGATGCTGTCATTGGTAAAATAGGCAATTTATCAAAGTTGCAAAAAAGGATAAATATTGGCTTCCAGTATTTCTTAAATTGTACAGTTTTTGAACTGTTCCCATACTGCTGCAGTGAAAGTGTAGCAAGAGTCGACAAATGACACCATTGCAAATAAACAACGTTGAAACTGCTGAGCAACAGGAGTCATGTTTTATTCTTCTTGGAACAGATGTACATTGTCATTTCAGGTGAGACACATTGGAGAAAATACAACCTGCAATCATTGTTGGAAGAGCACAAGCTGGTGGCTGGTAGCAGTGTTATGGTCCGTGGAATGTTTTCATGCATTCTCTGTGGCAATCATCCATGAGGAAGGCATTCTCAACCCATTTGGGTATGAATTCATACTTGCAAACATGTCACTCAGCTTGAAATGTCTGACATTGGTTATAAAATAATGACCAAGCCTTCCAAGTTCTACACTTGCCCCCTAATTTTCCATGCTACTTTTGATCAAAAAGTGATCAAAAGTAGCATGGTACCAATAAGACTTATATATCAGCCTACAAAAAGCAAACTCTCAGGTGTGCAGATGGAAAAATAAAAAAGCTAGCGTTCCCAGAACACGGCGGTGCAAAGCAAGTTGAAAAAGTTGAATTTTTTTTTTATTTTTAATTTTGTTAAATAGTGAAACATAGCAAAAACTATATATATATTTAGTATCACCAGACCAACCTTTTTTTTTGATAATGAATTCTCGTTAGGAATATATTATTTTACTTTCCAATTCCTACATTCATTGCAAAACTTTGCGACTACCCAAAACTTATTGCACATAACCATAAATCACTTGCGGTTTAGGAAATTTCCTCAGGAATATTCCTAATATTCCTCAGGGCGACATGTATGAATTCGAATGCGTATTTTTTTTTACACTTGGCGCCGACAACCCAGTTCTAAATAGATATAGATGAGTGTAGAATATGACAGTATGAAGATTTTTGACGTATTACATTTTTGCCGCTTAATGCGCCAAACTTCTCTCAAAGTTCGGCACATTACACTCTATGCGCCAAACTGCGCCAAATTTTGAGTTATTGCATTATTGCATTCATTATATTCAGTCTATAATACACCTGAATGTATGCAAGTAGATTTTGTGTGATTTAAAATGGTGTCTAAAGTAATCACGCTGCATGTGTGTTTGGCGCATAACGAAACTTTGGCGCATTAGTTATGCGGCAAACATGTATAAAGGCTATAGACAGGCTGGAAATAAAGTAAAAGTCATTAAAATAGCATGTCAGTGAATAGAAACAATGGTAGTGGTCTTGCTTGGTGGACCACAGGTCCCAGTAAGACCTGTGCTGTGCTGGCTCTTGTATGTAGAATAAAGGGTGAGAGCAGCAAAAGTAAATTTAAAAGTAAAAGTTATGCGCCAAAGTTCCATAATGCGGCAAACACACAGGCAGCGCGATGAACCTTAGACACCATTTTTAATCAAACAAAATCTACTTTCATACATTCAGGTGTATTATAGAATGAATATAATGAATGCAATAATTCACTTTGAAGCGCCTTCCTTCATATGTCTCTCACAGTTCGGCACATTACACTCTATGCCCATACAAAGTTTGGTGCATTACATAGAGCTTAATGCGCCAAACTTTGTATGGGCATAGAGTGTAATGCGCTGAACTCTCAGAGAAGTTTGGCGCATTAAGCTCTATGTAGTGCGCCAAAAATCTTCATACTGTCGTATTCTACACTCTTCTATATCTATTTAGAACTGGGTTGTTGGTGCCAAGTATAAAAAATACGCATTCGAATTCATACATATCATCCATTGTATGCATCTCCTACTGTCCAGCATAATTGTCAGCCAAGACTCCACAGAGTTGCTTAGGGCGACTTGTATGAACGGGGCTGTGCCAGTTATCTGACGTCAAAAAGCAGTAGTAGACTTGTTCTATAGATGTATGAACAGACTTTGGTGCGAAAAGCGCCTGCGTGACATTTTTTAATGCATCATAGATTTGGGGGCATATAATACCACATTCATAGAATTAGACACATTTATGATTCTTTGATGCCAAACCTAGGCGCATAAAAGTTAGGACAGCCAGACCAGGTTAAAGGTGGTGCCAGAGCCAAACTTGTCGTATTGGCACTAGACTGCACCTCTATGTATGACCTGCAGAAGAACAGGTTCACACATTCTGGCTCATTCTACACTGCCTTAAAGCGATTTAGAACTGGCCTGTCAGTGCCAACGTTCATACATGTCGCCCTTAGACTTTACACAAAGTAAAATAATGTATTCTTAACAGGGCCGTTCCTAGGCTAAATTGCACTCAGGGCGGGGTGAAGAAATTTCTCCCCCACCCACTCCAGTAACATAATGCGCCACAATGCGACACAGTGCATCACTATCAACCAAAGCCAAAATATGCAAAAAGCTTTAACACAATGTGCTATGTATAAAACTACTAAATAATAGTTATACAGTTACCAAATAACACTGCTACACAAACCAGAATCCAGGCTATAGTACCCAAAGTCCTACTAACCACCAACAATCACTAGCACATAGTGACTGAATAATACCACCACATAGTGACTGAATACTGCCACACCATGACCTCATATCACCACCACAATGAATAATACACCATACCATTACTGAACATAAACCTTTATACTACAACCAATATTACCGACATATAGAGACCATACAGAGATGGATACCAGTGGTACACAGGCTCTGCAAACATATAAGCGAGTACAGTAAAGTTACATCCAGGCACTTATCTGAGACGTCTCTGAAGAGTTGTTCTCTTTCTCTTCTTCTCCTCCATCTGTCCTAAACACCATGACAACTTCTCCCGGCCACAACTCTTCACTGTAGAACTTACAAAACAGATATCTTAGACTCCTTAATTTATCAGCACTTATCTACTAATTCCTATCACTGTACAAACTCCCAATCTATAGCGCCCCAAATGGTAATAATGACTCCCTTGTGTCCCAAACAGTAAAAGTGCAGCAGGTACACCCCTAAACTAGGAGGATTAACCCTATGAAAATAGCCCCCATAGGTAGGTAAAAATGTATAGGTCCCCATGAGGTAGGTATCCCCAGTCCCATATTTTAAATGGATAGGAGTTTTTTTAGGCCCCCCCAATAAGTAGAAATATAGATCCCTATGATGTAGTTATATAGGCCCTTGTAGGTAGTTATTTGCCTCCTGGTAGCCATGTAGTAGCCCCCTTGTAGCCAAATAGTTACTTGCCCATGTAGCCAGGTAGTTATATGCCCCCTGTAACCAGGTAGCTATATGCCACCTGTAACCAGGTAGTAACCCCCTGTAGCCAGGTAGTAGCCCTCTGTAACCAGATAGTAACCCCTGTAGACATTTAGTTGCCCCCTGTAGCCATGTAGCAGAACCCTGTATCCATGTAGTAGCCCCCTGTAGCCAGATAGTAGCCCGCTTCAGCCATGTCGCAGCACCCTGTAGCCATGTAGTAGCCCTCTGTATCCAGGTCATTGCCCCTGTAGCCAGGTAGCAGCCCCATATAGCCAGATAGTAGCCCCCTCTAGCCATGTAGCAGCCCATGTAGCCAGATAGTAGCCCCATGTAGCAACCCCCTGTAGCCATGTAGTAGCCCCATGTAGCCAGATAGTAGCCCCCTGTAGCCATGTAGCAGCCCCCTGTAGCCAGATAGTTGCCCCTGTAGCCATGTAGCAGCCCCCTATAGCCATTTAATATCCCCTGTAGACATAAAGATGACCCCTGCAGCCAGATAGTAGCCCCCTGTAGCCATGTAGCAGCCCCCTGTAGCCAGATAGTTGCCCCTTTAGCCATTTAGCAGCCCACTGTAGCCATGTAGTAGCCTCCTGTAGCCAGATAGTAGCCCCCTGTAGCCAGATAGTAGCCTCCTGTAGCCAGATAGTAGCCCCCTATAGCCATGTAATAACCGAGACTCAGCATCGCAAGGGGGTGATGAAAGCTGTGCGCCCCCTGCAATGCTCATTAAGCTCTGTACATACAAGGGAGAAGGCAGGGGAGTAATGATCTGTCCTGCCTTCTCCCTGTAGGAGCAGCTGCACAGCGAGTGTGCAGCCGCTGACTGACTCTGCGTGGCCGTTTTATTACGGCCACGCAGAGTCAGAGGCTGAACGGCGGGCGGCCGCGGCGCCCCCTCTGGTGAGCTGAGCCCCGGCACCCCGGGGGATCACCCGCCTCGCCCACCCCTAGAAATATCCCTGATTCTTAACAACTAATAAGAAGGCTTATGAGTATTCATTATAAAAAATGGTCATGTTGTGTGTGACTTTATGTACTATAACTCCATAAAAATACCCCTCCCACACAAAAAATTCACCCTATGACCCTGCTGCGGTATATAAATAGTATCCCAACAGATACAAGCGACAAAGCCCCAAAATGTGATGTGAATGAAAGTTAGGTGGAGTTAAAGGGGTTGTCTCATCTCAAAGTTTCATATGATGCATGAATGAAATAATGCTGCTTTGCTCTGTCACTTCCTGGTCCTGCTGTCTGTAATTAGCATATGAGCTCCATGTATTCAGACTTCTGCTAATTAGATAAATCTCATTCTGTCAGGACCAGGGAAGCTTCTGAGGTAAAGTAAACAGTAATAATTACTGACTTTTGTCTGAAGGATCAGATAACAAACAAGCTGATCCAGAGTTCTGTGCTGCATGACCTGTGTGATGACCTCACTCCCTGCTATCAGACAGAACAAACAGCGGGGGATAAGGAGTACACAGGTCGGTCACTTGGGGAACCAGAGAGAGCACAGAAGGTGATAAAATCACTTGTAGCTCCTTAACAAAAAAAAATGAACAATGCAATATATTTGGAAAACATCTTCATTTAGTGATCTCATCATGTTGAAAGCTAATCTTTGTAGCGAGACAACCCCTTTAAGATAAAAAGCAATACAAAGGATGATGGGACTTGTAGTTTAAAGACACACAGTGACATCTGCTGAACATAATGAAAAATTCTAATAAAACATGACAGGTCGAATAAAGAGACCTAAAACAACTTATTTAAAGTATTTTATTTTATCATTTAGGGTTTCTGGACAACCCCTTTAAGTAGAAAAAAACATTTTATGTAATCGGATATATCAGAATTGCCAGCACTTTTGGTTAAGTGTGTATATATATATATATATATATATATATATATATATATATATATATATATGTAATATAGAGATCTGAAAAAGTGGTAAGCATAATGCTGTGCATCAGAAAAACAATACATAACATAGTGATTGGTGAAAGAGTCAGAATGTAGCACACAGCAATTCTCCACTCCTACACTCCACTAGTCTGGTGTTTGGCTGAAACATCTGCCATCTGCATGTGGTTGGAATGATTGCATTTAGAGTCCATTAATAATAAGTGATGGGATCCCTGGAATGTGTTTAAACAGTTAACAGACTGTAAGTGCTAAAGCTGGATTATTTAAAGTGAATCTGACAAGAAAGCCCAAATCTGCCTGCAGCTCCGCGATTCCACTGTCAGCTGACATGTTACATTCATCATGTTGGGCATCATTTCTCATCTGGTGTGTAAATCAATGAAGAAGGTTGTATGATGAGAAATTAGTAAGAATATACCGTATATACTCGAGTAAAAGCCGACCCGAACATAAGCCGAGGCACCTACTTTTGCCACAAAAAACTGGGAAAACTGATTGACTCGAGTCTAAGAATAGAGTGGAAAATGCAGCGGCTACTGGTGAATTTAAAAAAACTAAAATGGATACCAATAAAATTACATAGGCAGGTATAGGCAGTTTAATGTCCCACATAGGCAGGTATAGGCAGGTATAGGCCAGCTGAATGTCGCCCCATAGGCAGGTTATTGGCATTTTAATGTCCGCCATAGCAGTGTTATAAGCATGTATAGGTCGAGGTATATAGTTCGCGCATTGGCTGATATTGGCAGTATATGTCCCCCACAGGCAGGTCATATCTCCCCCATAGGCAGTTTATCAGGCATATTTATAGGTAGGATTTTACTGTCCCATTTTTGGCAGATTACTACGCAGGTATAATTGCCATAGCAATAACAGGCAGGTATATGGCCCCATAGGCAGGTCTAGGCAGGTATATGTCCCCCACATCAGGTATAATGTCCCCACACAAGGGCAGGTTAATACGCTGGCCCATAGGCAGGTACTAAGGACAGGTATATTGCCCCATATGCAGGTACTAGGCAGGTATATGGCTCCATAGGCAGGTCTATGCCCCATAGGCAGGTATATGTCCCAATAGGCAGGTATATGTCTCCATAGGCGCAGTATAGGCCCACATAGGCAGGTACTAGCAGAGTATATTGCCATCATATGCAGGTACATGGCAGGTGTATGGCCCCATAGGCAGGTACTAGACAGTATAAAACCACACCTCCACCCATAGCCAGTGCTAGGGGGGGGGGGCGTGCAGGTACTATGTAGCCCGATAGGCAGTATGGGTCAGTTTGAAAAAAGATAAAATAAGGACATACACCTTACCTGCACTCCCTCGCTGCTCGACTCCGCGGGCGCTCTGCTCTGTGTTCAGGCATAGGCAGGGTGATGTCATCAGGCTGCGCACGCAGTGGGATGACACACGCTGCCTGTGCTGGAAACTCTGGACAGTCACGAGTCTGCAGCCGTCCGGCGTCCACTGCGGAGCAGGGAGCGCTCGCTCTCTGCTCCGCAGTGGTATCTTCACCTGTATGCGCTCTGGGAGGAGTTGCATACAGGTGAAAGATATTGCCGTGACAGATGCCGGGCACGGCAGTGCCGAACGCTTTCAGCGATACCTCGATTCTGCTATATGTGCTCCTAGAGGAGTCGCATTTAAGACATGGATATTCCCCCGCGGCCCCAGGGACCATCGCAGCACCCAGTTTGCATAATGTTTTTCTCAAAGTGGTTTTTATCTGTTGCAAACGCATACGTTACACTTGTGTGTTATTGATTTTAACCTATATTAGGGAGGAAAGGGTGCCTCCATTTTGGACATTGCTGCACACTCCCACTTAACGCTCAACAGGCCGCAATCAAGACAGTGCAGCCAGCAGGTTGGTTTTTTCATTTTTTCTTCTCTGATAAAGGGAGATCGTGTTTGACGCCGCGAGAGCCTGGTGTGCTCATTTGCAGAGGTAAAAGGAATAGCATAAGAGACTGCCCATTTTGAGATCAACGTGCAAAGCTCCGTCGGGCATCTGTAAACAATCTTGTGATCATAAATATGTGCAACTCGAGAATCTCAAGCCTTTTTACATGTACGAGCGCTGACAACGTGACGATCGAGTATAAGCAAAGAAGGATTTGCTTTTAGCACATTGTTTGTACTGAATAACTGTGGCATAATACTCGAGTACAATAATATGGTATTCAGACACCAGTGTGCAAGCAAGTATAGTAATATTATATCAAGCCGCATTACCGGGGATGGGGGACTAGTGTCATTTCAATCTAAATCTAATCTAAAATGCTAGTCAAATTAAGATCGTACTCAAACCTAAAGGGGTTTCGAAGACACTTTGAAATCTCTTCTACCACCTCACCACTAGTGCATAAACTAGAAAAGAACAATATATTTACACAATACATATTTCTCTCATCACTACTGTTCCAGTGCACAATTTCCTCGTCGAATCACATCACTGAGAATGACAGTCATGGTTTCATGGGTCGACATGACATCTGCAGGCCATTCACTGACCTTTGTTACATGCAGGCATGTAAACAACCCCCCAACACGTCCCGCATTTTGGCTTCTTGCCCATGCACGATACCAGCAAGACTGTCCGGGGGGTTACATCCTGATTTTTCCGGGTGTGATCCATCCAAGGATTCCCCCACAGACGCCACAGGTGCCCTGAATCCCCGGAACTTCTAGCTAGTGGGCATACGCTGTTATATGCCGTCCGCAGGACGCCGAACAGTGTCCGCAATCACCGGCCTTGCTGACAGGCAAATCTCTCTCCGCTCACAGAGGTCTCGGTTAACAAGAGAGCAGGGACGCAGTAGCCGTGTCATAGAACACTCTCTCCCTGACCGTACTGGCTGTAGGAGGCTGAGGACACCGCACCCGTAGCTCACACTGATCAGTGTTGACTGCAGGGCCAGTGCGGCAGCAGCAGAGAGAGCGAGGAGAAGAGCAGCACAGAGGTATGTAGCACTCCTCAACTCCATAGCGCCCTCACGGCCCACCCCCTTCCCATAGAGCACGGCCATTTATCTGCTCGAGCCACATGTCTTCCCAAAATTACCCCCTCCAACTCCTGACCACCTCTCACACCCAATATTATAAAAAACCCCCCCCACCCCCCCAAGGGAGAGCCCCCCCCCCCCCCCCCCCCCCCTCAGCCCTCTCTCCCCTGTCACCCCAAATCGCTCACCCATTCCCTCCCTGACAACTTCACTCAGACCCCTCGCCTCCCTGAACCACCTGACCGACACTTGACACCCCTTCTCTTCCTGACCCCTTCACACGATGTAAAACTATACATCCATTACTACATATCGGTAGAAAGAGAACACTATTGAAAGGAATAAATAGTAAGTCAAGCACAGATACGCATGATAGTAGAAATGAGAAAACGCCGCCTCCACCTCCACTACCACCTCCGTCAACACCCCTGACCCTCACAACCCACATGACTGTTTCCCTCCTTTTCCACCCCACTATTCCCACACTGCTGAATTGAGCTATTCCAGCACCCGGAAAGCTGAGTGGAACCCATCCGCCTCATATCAGCTAACCTAGCTTTCACGTGTGGACTCCTATCGAGCCAGTGACCCATGTCACCAGGACCTGCTTGTTCCAGATCTGAATAAACTATCCGGGCATTGTACGGAAAACTGGTGAAACCCTCTCACACGCGGATGTACCTCAGGAAAGCTAGGTGCTTTTCTGTGGCAGATTGGAGTGCCACTCAGCTCTACTGATACCTTCATTAGTGATTGTTACCCAGCTTTCCAAGGCACATCTGTAGGCCCATCAGCACGGGAAAGCTGGTGACATCTCCCACAGCAGCATCAACTCAACTTCCTAGATGCGTGCTATGGGGGATGTAATCAGTGTTTCTCGGCACTAGAACTAGCTAATCTGCAATCCGCGGAAATCGGTGACATCCACACCTAAAGTCAGGTGTCCCAGAAAGCTGGTGATGTCCCCATTTGTAGGGTTGATGTTTTGTGTTTTTACTTAGCTGGCCCATTTGGACTATTCAACAGATTCTGGTGGACTATATGCATTATGTTCTATAATAAAATGGTTAACAGAGGGCAGGGTGTACGGGGGAGTGTTCTTATATTAAATCAAGTGTTTTACTTCTGTTCTGATGATGTTTTTTTTTAAATTTTATTCGCTAGAGATATACATAGCACTTATACCTGACAGGATGCCTTCCCATTTACTATCAGCTCGGGGTAAGCTTCACGGTGTCAGCCATGCATTGTTCTTGCCCAAGCTACCCCTATACTAACGCGCTCGGCATGGGCTGTCCGAGCCAGCAGTGTTTCTTGTTGCCAAGGCTATACACTAACCCCCTGTCACATACCACCAGTACCCAACGCATCAAGGTACTGGAAGAGTCCAGGCTACAGCCCGTCTGGAGCGGACTCCGTCTAAATGATGCAGGGATGTAAACACAGTTAACCCTTTTATCTGTATGCTCTTGCCAATTGCTACCCTCCTCCAAATAATGTATATATTTGCTGTAAACAGACAGAGGATCCCCAAGGAATACAACCCCAGCTCCAAGGTGATGGGTAATACAACACCTGTTAAACTACAAGTACATAAGGTTTTATATCATTTATACCGTAAGACATTTGTCATAACATGTGTCTTTTTTGACATTGGTTAATTGACTTTGGTGAGACAAGTTAAATAAAGAAATTCAAATATAAGTTTATATATGGTGATATACATCAATCCTAATTTATGCATGCTTGCATGAATGTTACACAGTTCATCAAACAACTCTATTTATGGAGTCTATATTGTTATCTCACAGCGGATATTGGATAGTTGAACAAGTGTCAATCGCGCCATCTATCTGTGCTTCGGCTTAAACTAACTTCTTAGTAAGCACACTAGACGAGTTCCATTTTAATGTCCTTCAGCGTCTTCAGACAGGTCACTATTCCTGAAGGTAGTTTATCCGTTGCATAGCTATGCTCCAAGCGTATAATATCTGAGTGAACTTGGTCAGGTGATAAGAGATAGAGATGGTTCATGCAAACGTAATATAGCACAGTTTTCCAGATATAATCAATGGATATAAACATTATCAACAGACTTTAATGTTTTCAATACATACCTGCTGCACCTGACAAGGGTCCACTTCTGCAGCAGCTGCAGGCTAGTATTTTTAGAATGGGAAGTTACTAGTATCGATGGTTCTTCCCATACTGATAATATCAAGCTGCCACTATCGGTTTTACCCTAGCTGTTCTCGAGGAAATTGCGGGGTACCCCATGTTGTTTTTTCTGAAATTTTTATTTATAATGTGAGAATCTAGACTTGGTCGATTCCACTTAATGATTCCAGCGTGCCCACAGTAGGATTCTCTATTAATTAATGATTTTCAAAAAAAAAATAAACCCAACGTTTGGGGGTCCCTCCATATTTCCCATAACCAGTCAAGGTAAAACGACCGCGGCAGCCTGATACTATCAGAATGGGAGAGTTCCATGTGACTACTGTCCCTTCCACACTCTAAGAGTACCAACTCACAGCCCCCAGAAGGCGGACTTCACATAGGGGTCACTTCTGACGTTCCCAGCTCTTCCTGGTACTCACTGGTGTGTGTATTGGGATTACAAATAGCTGATATAGGGTTTTAGTGTTGGCCCTTGCGGTGACAAAACTGCACTGGCTGAAACAGTCCGCAGCGATTTTAATAGAGGCATCTGACATCACTCCTATACTATCACTAGAAAAAATGGAATTTTTTTATAAAGAAACAAAATAAAAAAGCATCTTATATTAAATAGACTCCACCCTGGACTACCAGGGCCCTTGGGACCATGTTAGTTCAGAAATAGATGCTACACTTGTCTAACGTAGTCTAATGAATACAATAGTATTAAACTCTATTCCACTGCAACCTCCTGAAGGGTCTGCTGGTGGTGGCAGGTCATGAAACAGGCCAGAGACCACACCATCAATCTCCAGGGGGTTGGTCTTCTGTCTCCTTTCAGCAGATTGTGCTTGTAATCTTGGCCTTTAAACTCCTCTCTACCCCTGCGGCCTAGGATGATGCACACACAAAATGCAACCGCTCACCTGACTCTACTATAAACCCCCTGACCACTATGTATTGCAACATCCTCCCGTACTCCACACCTACACCATAATGAGAATTTGTACAGAGGGTGGAATTGGAAGGGAGGGGATGGAGAAGTGGTGATCTGGAAGGAATGGAGAAAGGGAACGATTCCCAACACGAAGATGTCAACCTGTTAGTCCTAATTTAGTTTACTGTAATCACTAATATGTCTGCAGCGCCTGTGTTACAACTGCTATCTACCCCCATAAATGTCACTGTATTTCAGGAATATTGGTAAGTAGTGTAAAGCTGGGGGTTTTTTCATAATTTATATTCAGGAACAAGTGTGGGCTGTAATATACAGTCACTATTTTGTTGGTGATAGAGTGTGTCATGGTGAGGTGGTGATTATTCAGTTCACCTTGATGTGGAGGTGTTATGTGGTCTAGCGGTTGGTGATAGGTATGATTCAGTCACAAGAGTGATGGTGATAGGTGTCATTACTGTGACTAGTATATCTGAGTATATGTATTGATGGTATTTAGAATATTGACGACTCTGTTTGGTCAGTAACGAGTACGGGATAATTGCTCCTTTTACAGGCAGTTTATGTGGTCACTGTACAACATTAATAGGCGGTATCAACCATATAACATTCGTCTAAAGCTGTTATTGGTATGCATTTCTGCAATATACTGTTAACATTACCTTACATAAAGACATATTTAACAGACCCTAGTGTGCGCGCGGTTGTGTTTGACTGCTGGTCATGCTGGAGGTGCAGGCATTATTATGATTGGTGGATGGGTTAGCAGACTGTCCTGGGTTGTGACGTATTTATTACTATTACTGTAATAAAAGATCAGTATGCAAAGATCAATATTACACCCAATACAGTGACATAAGTGGTAGAATAGCGGCAGTTTTACACAGATCTCCTGTATAACTGTATATTACATCAGTACTAGTGCGAGAATGAAGTGTAAGATACCGAATACACACACGGCTCTGGTAGACTTGTATATAACCTCCACTACATGAGGCCCATATAGGTGGTAGCACACTCAGTGTATCACAGGCTTTGCAGACTGTATGGTTCGCCATACAGTGACCACTAAGTACGTGTGTAGATACCAGTGTACACATGCTCCTGAACTGTATAATTACCCCTGCACGCATGACTATACGAAGACACAGCCCTCTAGATCACATATATATACCCCATCCAAGTGACCCCATATAGTAGCATACCAGTGCACACAGGCTCAACAGACCATGTGTATTACCTCCATACTTAGACATATAGGGCAGGTCAGCATACATTTGGTACATAGCTCTGCAACTGTAATATTACCCCCATAACAATGACCATATAGTGGTAGATGCTCAGTTGTCAACACAAGCTCTGCAGTACTGAATATACCTCAACAGTTGACGCCTTGGTGTGCTAAAAGATTAATATAACAAAAAGTATAATAATAGTGTAGCTACCAGTTGTACACAGCTCTTCGACATATAGTGATGTATTGTGCATTTTTACATCCAGGACACTTGTCAAGTAGACTTCTCTCTGTGGTTCACATTGCCTTTTCTTTGGACATCCTGTCCAGAACATCATAATGACTTCTCCACAGCACCACATATTACCCCTGAGCAAATTTCGGACACACATTATATAGTAATTCTCACATTTCCACACCTCGCCTCACTTTTCCTACACCTATGACAAAACGTTCGCAGGGTGGGAGAGCAGTGTAATATTACCATAACCTTAAGGCACAGTCTATTTCTAGTAGGCATAGCGAAGAAAAACAAAGTACTATCCTACAGGTTTGGGCCTGTTAATCTCTTAGAATCCATAGTTTACCAGTAGTAGGTAGAGAAACTTCTAGTCAGGTAGGTACACATGTGCCTCTGGTTAGGTAATAGATCATGCCCTAAGTAGTTGCGGTAAGGCCCAGTCGTAGGTATAGGCCTCATGAAGGAAGGTTTGTAGCCCCAGGGTAGGTTGGTATGCCACGAGTAGGTAGATTTATAGGCTCCAGAAACGGGAGGATTGCGACCCAGGATGGGAAGGTTGGTAGCTCAGTAACAGGACCGAGTGGATTCATAAATCAGCCCTGGCACTAAGCCCCCAGCAGCCCACATCATATCCGCTATAAAAAATTCCCTTTTCTCGCACACTCACCACTTCCGTAAAATAAACGACACGATAAAGGTCTTTCACTACGGAGCGTCTATTTGGGTGTGTTTTTATGGATTGTTTGGTGTGTTTTTATGCAGAAAGGCAGAGCAGTTAATGCTATACATTTCTGCACAAAAAAACACACAAAAAACACAACAAAAAACATTCTGTGTGAAAGCCCCCTACACACAAGGAAGAAAGAAAATGTGGTGCAGAAAGACAACCCCACAAGCACCAGAGTCAAGTAGTATGCATTTGCATTTACTGAAATACAATCAGGACAAGCCTACACTGCCAATCTATACGAGCAGCCATATAACCTTCAAAACAACCACCAATCCATCACCAGATAATCAGGTCACCATCCCACATTAAATAACAGCACTGATTCAACACAAATAAAATTATCCCTGACATCAGACACACAGGAGACGATCCATCTTCCCTGATGGATGATTGTTTCTGGCTTCCTCCTTTCTCTCTCCATCTGAACTTCTAAACCTCACAGGTCGCCACAAATGACCATATCAACATAAGAATAAGCACAACAAACACTAACAACCAGAAGATGAAAAAGCCACCCATAACCATTACTCCACCCCAATCGAACCAAGAGAACAATACATAATGAAAGTATATGCTCCAACTAAAATAAGAAAAATCGTAACACCATCACAATGCAAGCCATCTCCATAAGATTATTCTATCTTCTTCCACTTTATATTTATTCACTGTTCCAGTACAGCATGCAAATGACTCAATATCTCTCCCTAGTATCCCACTACTCTACCTTGTAGACATATTTCCACAAATATCATCTTAGACTCCTCTCTATTTCCAGCACTTACCTATCCATACCCCACACAAGATACAACGCACCCCATATCCAAAGAGCCCCAAATATGTAATAGACACCTCAGATGTATGCCCTATACAGAGAATTGTACCCTCAAACTCGCGTATGCTACGTGACCCCTCTTCAGACAATTAGAAAATAAAAAAACAGTATAAGTGGCATGTAAAGTAGTAGACGTCTAATAGGTAGTACACGCAAGGCCTACCTCCATTAAAGATTGGTTCCGTAAGATAGGGGCTAACCCTCTTGTAAATTTGCCAGGAAGCGCTAGGGCTGCCCCAAGTAACAAGTGCCAGGTAGACAAGGGCCTGTCCCCAAGTAACTAGCCATGGAGAGAGAGGGTTGGCGTTTTTCTTAGTCTAGTAGGTAGCTAGGGCTAGCCTCCAGTAACTTAGCCACTGAGGAGGAGCAGGTAAGCTAGGGCTGCCCCAAGTAAGAACTAGCCAGGTAGCTAGCGGCCTGCCCCCAGTAATCTAGCCAGGTAGCTAGGGCTGCCTCCCCAGAAAGCAAGCCAAGGTTAGCTGTGGCTGCCCCGAATAATTTTACTACGCAGGTAGGCTACAGGGCTGGCCCAGTAACTAGCACAGGTAGCTAGGTCGCCCCCAGATAATTAGCCAAGTAGCTGTGGCTGCCCCGATGTATTATAGCAGTGTAGCTGGGCTCGCCCCCAGTCACACCAATCCAGGATATCTCAGGGCAGCACTTCCATTAACAAGCCAGAAGCATGGGAGTCCTACTCAACAAGTAACTAGCCAGGTAATAGGGCTTCCCCAGTAACTAGCCAGATTTAGCTCAGGGCTGGCCCCCACGTAACAAGCAAGATAGCTAAAAGCAGCCCCCAGCTAACAAGCCAGATAGCATAGGGCCCTGCCCCCTATAACTAGGCCAGGATAGCTAGGGCTGCCCCCAGCAACAACACAGATAGCTAAGGGCATGTCCCCTCACAAAAATTAACATAGCCAAGGAGCTAGGGACTGCACCCAGTAACAAGCCAGGTAGCTGGGCATCCCCAAGATAACAAGCACAGGTAGCTAGGATTGCCCCGTAACAAAGCCGGTAGCTAGGGGGCTGCCCCAGTTACAAGCCGCGGAGGAGGTTAGCTGGTCTGCCCCAATAACTAGCCAGGTAGCTAGGGCTGCTCCAGTAAGCAAGCAGGTAGCTGGGCTTACGGCCATTATCGAAAAATCATATAATCTATCGGAAACTAGAGATATATAAAATACGCAAAATCACAAAACATCAAATAAAAACCACCACTCAGACCAACCAGTAAGCTTATGGTGCATCCCCAAAAAACAAGCAAGCTTAGCAAGGTCTGCCCAGAAACACGCCGAGTAGCTGGGTAGCAGTCCCCCACTACTAAGCCCGCGTGAAGCTATGTGGTCTGCCCAGAACCTCGCCAGAAGCAGTGCTAGGCCCCATATAACCGAGTCATAACAGCAAGAGCTGCCCAGTAACTAGTCCAGGTAGCAGTGCTGACCCACCACACCTGTGTGGTTCGACCACACACGCAGCGCCCGGGTCCACACCCCCCAGTAACCATGCCTAAGTACTGGGGCTGCCCAAGTAACATCGACAGTAGAAGGGCTGCCTCAGTAACTAGCCAGGTAGCTACGGCTGCCCACCAGTAACAAGCCCACGGTAGCTACGGCTAGCCCCAGTACAAGCAGTAGGCTGGGGGCTGCCAAGTAACTTAGCCAGGTAGAAAGTGCTGCGCCCATCATTACGCCAGTAATGGGCCAGGCACATAATTAGCCAGGTATAGCTCTAGTAATATAGCCAGTAATAGGGCTAGTTCAGCTGCAGTTAATTATGGCCAAAGTTAGCCAGTAGATAGGCAGTTAGCCAGGTAACTAGGCGGCCAGCCAGTAGCTAGGTAATGGGCGTCCAGCCATTAGCGCACGGTAACAGGCCAGTTAGCTAGGTAGTAGGCCAGTTACCATGTAATAGGGCAGTTAAGTCCAGGAAGAAGGGCAGGCTCAGATTCTAGCCTAGATTAATAGGCACAGGCCCACTTTAGCCAGTAAGGGGGCCAGGGCGAGAACTAGCCAGGTCAATAGGGCTAGCCGTTACGCCAGGTAATGGGCCAGTGCCATTTAGATCAGTAATAGGACCCGTTTGCAGTGGAATGGTCCAGTTAGCCAGTAATAGACGCAGGGCAGCCTAGCGCAGGTAATGGGGCAGGCACAGTTAGCCAGGTAAAGGGGGCACAGGTCAGTTTAGCTAGGTAAAAGGGGTTCAGGGCCAGTTAGCCAGAGTAACTGGGGCCAGTAAAGCCAGTAATGGGGCCAGGGGCCAGTTAGCCAGTAATAGTGGCCAGTTAGCAACACATAATGGCCTCAAAGGAGCCTATTTAGCAGGTAATCCGGGGCGCTAGGGCCAGTCACTAGACCAGGTTCATGGGCCAGTGCCAGGTTTACCATGTAATGAGGTGCATAATTAGTTTTTATAAAATAGAATTATACATAGAATATACACTTACGTGCATTCACCTCTTCCTCTCATTGTCCGGGAGCGTGAACCACTAGCGCAGCCGAGTGAAGGCTATCTAGGAGACAGCCACAGCACAATTCAAGTCCATCCCATCGTGCGCCATAGCGCCCGTAGGACTTCCTCCGGGGCTGAACGGTCCGTGATCAGAAGATCCTGCTGTTCTCTGCCTCGCCACTGCCTGCCCCCCCGCGGTGACAGGCGCGCTCGTTATTCGCTGCGCATGCGGGTCTGTGACCCAGCATTAGCAGCTCTGTGTGGCGAGGGAGGCCTGTTGGCCCCCTGGCACAGGGGTCTGGTCGCCGTGTGGTGACTTTTGCGCCCAACCAGTGAGCTGCACCGGCAACTTGGGGGTCCCGTCCTGGGGGAAACACCGCCCATCCCCGGTGAGGGACTCTGTTCACTGAGCCAGCTGCCGCCGACTCCGCGGCGCAGCAAGCAGGCGGGACACCAGGTTTGCCCTATAGGCCAGTCCGCGGGCCTGCTCAGTGAACGGAGATTGATATGCTAAGGTAGGGTAGGTTCGGCCACCAGGTATTAAGCCCCATTAGTTTAGTGTAGTACAATAGGCCCCAAATTTCAACATTTTGGCTGCATACAAAATATATCTAATTTGGTATGCAGGTTACTTTTGCTCACATGCGTTATGGCAAGGATGTATGTGGAGTCTTGTCCATGACATGTCATGTCTGAAAAGTCACTTTGCATCATCCCTACAATAACCTTCTCTGTCTCCTAAGATACTACTCATATCGATACGATCCGCAAGTTGATAGCAACACGACAGAGATAAGATAATTCTGATGCCGCATAGCAAATAAGGCACAATAGCGCAACTCAATGGAAACATTCAGGCCCACTCCATACCTCCCGCAAGTCCCTTTTTCTCTACTGGAATAATAGCGGCTTAGGCGGTCGCCTATCCCTCAGCTCTACTCGTCATCCCGACCCTGGACATAAACACGGTTCCCAATAGTCATCGCAGGATTAATTGCAGAGAGATATTTGGTGGTGGACCTTGATGATGTTTCAACAAATCATACCACTCCAGCCCACCAAAACAAGACAAACTTTCACCAGGTCTGTCGACAAGAACAATAATCCATTTCGGCTTCAGAATACTTGAGATTTTTATTTTACAATTTTTTATTTTTTAAAAATATAAAAAAAAAATAAACACCCCCTCCCACCCGCGGTCATGGTTTTGATGTATAGTAGGACATTTGTTATTCCCCCCACCGCCCCACCCCCCCCCGCCCCCCACCCTCGCCCCCACCCTCTCAACAAGGACAGGGCAGACAGTGCTAAAATAACGCAGAAAGAAATCAACTGCTAAGTACTTTTGCTGTCTACGCGCCCAGGATTCAGTTGCCGGTTGTTGGTCACATTTCAGTCACGTCATACTGTCCGCTTGCAGCCAATAACTCAATAGAGACTCAGTTGTCAGTGATCTCAACAAAAAAGTACCGCTAAGTGCCTAGTGACCAGCTAACAGTGATGTCACGACCGGGAGTGCAGTGATGGCGCAAGGAACAGAGCCGGTACTTTGAACGGTGCGTTTGTTTTTTTACATGTTACTGCCCTTCAGGTTTTCCAATAAAGGCTTTTTTAAACAGGGATGTCCACCATCAAGACTTCTTGAAGGCATATGGATAAGGAATGTCCGGGGTCAAAACTCTCAATAGGTGGCAGGTCTCACATCTCTGTACGCGTTTCTAATGGGAACTTTCTGACTAGAGCAAACACATCGCATCACCTGTAACATGGATCTCATCTAGAACGAGAATGGATAGTCGTTAGAGACAATTCAACAGGCCTTCTTTCTGAGACAACCTTTGAGTCTCGTCCCAAACACACGAGGGTCTAGTGGTGGGAAAGATACCACCACATCCAATGACCCCATCATCACCAAGACCTACGATCTGACCACACCAACAAACAGAAATCTTAGCTACTATTTTCCATTCATATATACCTATCAAAAAATTATAAGTTTCGTAGTAAAATGGGTAGCATGAAATGGTAAAGATTCTTCACTAGGGCGAGATACCATGTACCAGGCATAACATCCTAATATTGGTAAGAATTGTAGATAGTTTATATATCAGAACAGTATGGTTTTATCTTATCAGTCACTAATAGGGTGGTAATATGTGGGGGTCATGGTGTTGTGTATTATTCTTCTCTCTATCTGTGGTGAGATGATGATGTATTATTCCCCCATCTCGATTGATGTGGTCGTGATACTGTGGTGGTATTATTCAAGTCCTATGTGGGTTGATCATTGATGAATCATGGTGTTTTGGTATATATTCAGTCACTATGCAGTGGTGATATGTAGGGCTATGAATGTGGTATTATGCCGTAATGGATTAAAATCCTGCAGAGCCACTGCTAGATCCCTTTGCTCAAGATGGTCTACATGTGGCAGCTGCGTCTGACGATTGCCAATGAACCATACTGGGATGGATTCTGTGAGTGAAGCTGGGAAGAAGGTGCTGTTGGGCTAGATGAGACAAAAATTGAGCTCTTTGCATTAACCTCACTCGCTCGTGTTAGAGGAGAGAGGAATTGCTGCTTATGAACCCACAAGAACACTGTCCCCACTCCGTCAGCATCGGAGGTGGAAAGCATTGGGCAGAATGGTATGCAACGGACACTTTTCCCTGTATTTTGTGAGTAAACGAGCCTTCCGACCCGAATCCCCACTGTCGTGGCGCTAGGGTGATTCGCCAGGGAAGTACGAGTAAAAAAGCAGAAAAGAAGGCCTGATTGGCTCTATTCGGACAGATATTTATGATTTATCAGAAGGTTGAGCTCTATTTTCAGAGAAAGTATTTACAACTAAAAGACAGTGAGGTTTTTTTATTCATACTCCTGATCACACGGCGCTGAGCGACAGAGATTGCATTGCGCCATCACTCTCATGAGACTGACAATGGGAGAAGTAGCTCTGCGATCTGATTGGCTACTGGGTGAGATGAGCCTTAAGCCACCGTTAGCTCAGGCAATCAGCATCTGTTTCTGCATTTTTACTAGTATTATGAACAGTCCCACCTTTGATTCTGGATTGCGTCAATAGTTCTCATATGTTTTTAATGGTTCACTGTCGCTCCTATTCTGACATTGCCATGTATGTCTGCCTAGTACAAGAAAAAAAAAAAAACTCTAACAACAAATTTAAAAACAACCCGACCAAAAAATCTTGAAAAACACCACAACCATTGAGAATAGCTTTCAAGAATTTGAATTACTGTATTCCCGGCAAACTTCACAAGACTACCAAATTTCTGAGTAGGAATATTGAAAGTGATTTTGTTCTTTATGTATTTTTTTATTTTGTGAGGTTTGAGCATCTTTTCTGCGAGATATGTTTTTGAACGCTTATTATAAAGGTCGATTTTTTGATCATACTCGCGCACCGACATGTTGGAATGATTTCTCTGCTGTATCTCCCAGCCTGTCTCGCATCGGTACATAGATTTTCGTCCAGTCCCTACTGCGCCTTAAGTCCCTTTCTTGCGCGCCATGTCCAACCGCTACTGTGGGCCACCACATCAGTTCTGGCGAGAACACACGCACTGCGAACTTAGTTTCCCTGCTGTATCTGTAGCGCTACCTCTCGAACGGCGAATACATAGGCGTCAGCGTCCGAACGCGCCCATTGTCCCATTGCACTGCGCCCCTCCACACTCGCGAGAGGACGCGGCGGCGACATATCATTTGCCCACTTGTCTAGAAGTGTCACTACCTCGAAGCGCGATCATAGGCACACGCCGCACTGACGCCTTAAGTCAAAAGGGTGGGGGGGGGGGGGGGGGTGTAAAGGAGGGGGGGGGGGGGGGGGGGGGGGGGGGGGGGGGGGGGGGGGGGGGGGGTAGAAAAAATAACTCAAGCCATTGATAGAGACAACTTGCGACTGACGCCTCAAACACTGGCGAGGCGCAGCGGACTCACTCACATAGGATTATAGCGCTGTCCCAGTGTCAGACATAATCTGCGCATAATTTTCGCCAAGCGACATAAGTGCGCCCACGTCCCCGGCTAGGAGTCTTACATTTCGCCCATCTGTGTTTTCTGGGTGTTGCTCTGCTAAAGGTGCACAGACACTTACAACCGCATCAATCGGAGAGAAAGGATGGAGCTATGTACTCGTAAACCTTCGACGTGACAACCTACTTCCCCTCTGTGCCAGACATTAAAAATGTAAACGCATGTCGTGCTGGGTCTCCAAGCATGCACATGACAAAATCATACAGCAAACGGCGAACAAAGGAGTGCTCAGAAACAATATGTCACATAAGTTAATGGAATTACCTACCAGATCTCCAGACCTTTATCCAATGAGAACCTTATGAGAGAATTAAACAACTCTGAAGTGTGCCTAACGTTGCTCTTCAATTTGGGGGGGGGTGGTGGGGGGGGGGGGGGGGGGGGGGGGGGGGGGGGGGGACCTAAAATGCTTCAATGATACTCTAGAGTGATCTACAAGGAGGATGACAAAAATTCACTACTCTACATTGTACAATAAACTCTAATATCACTACAAAAAATGTGCTGACGCTAGTGTAATCAGCCAACATGGGTTTTGCACCAAGTATTAAGTCGTTATTTCCAGAGTGGATCAAATACTATATTTCTCACAGTAAATATGTGCAATAAAATGACTATTATATAACAAACAGGATTTTCTGGTTTTAATTATTAGGATATTCTATCTCTCAATAGTTAAAAATAACCTGCCCTTAAAATTATAGACTGTTCAATGTCTATTGTCAGTAGCTAAATCTTAACATAATTATAACATTGGGATCAAATAATTACTTTCCATACTATGTCTCATAGATAATAACACCTCACTCAAGACCCAAATAATAATAACAAAAACCTCTCAGGTCACAGTAGAAACATTTATATATTTATTAATCCAACAAAAAAAAAAAAAACAGTAAAAACCACAATGTTTCAGGCAGCTCAGTAGCAGTTTTTGTCTTTGCTATCCAGTGCATATAAAATATCTAAAGAATATATAAAGAGAACGAGGGACAGTTAAGCAATTAGTAAACACTAAATGATCTCCATAAAACTACCATTCGATGAGATATTATCTAACTAGATGTGATAAAGATATATAGAAGATCAGAGGCAGATGTCAAACACAGTCACCAATTCGCCGATTCTGTCCCTGGTACTCCACCGGCTTTACTCCAAGGTGTTGAGTCGTAGCGCAGGCGAAAAGCCTGAGGCACACTAGAAACTTAAGAAAACACAACGGTGTAGAGGAGATCATAAGAGAAGACAATGAGCTTTGGTGGAGTAAATCACAGCGGACTAGCGGAGTAGAGGACAATGCATGTGGCGCCATACAGGGGAGTACAACCGGTACTCCTAATGGGTTCCACGTCTAGACCATAAAAGGGGGGCCACCAGCGCAAGCGAGCCCCCTTACTTCTCACGGCAGTTAGCGTGCCCAGCGGCGCAGCCGCTCGAACCCAAGGCTACCGCCATTGTGCTCTACAGGTTGGCACCGTGCTCCTGCGTGGCGCCGAGGCAGTGCCGACGTACGCTCCCCTCGTGGGCCCAGCCCGCCTGCAAAGCCGGTCTCTGAATCGAGCCCTGGTGCCTGCGTCCCGACGAGGCGTCAGAGACCGGAGCCCGGGAGTTTGGGGGACTGATGTCCCCGACTCCCGGCGGGGCTCCGCGTTGTCAGCGGAGCACAGCGCCACTAGCGCTGCGCGCTCCGTGCTGGATCTAGCCTGCAGGCTGAAGGTGATCAGGCCTCAGCCCTGCGCGGGGCGCCGGCCCCTACTGCTGACGCTTAACGTAGGCCGCGCGATGACTCACATCACCGAGCGCAGCCTATTGCAGGTATAGCGAGAGGGGGGGATAAAGTAAAGAGTCCCCCCCCCGCCCTACCCCCTCCCCCTCCCCCCCGCCCACCGTATACCCCCCGCGCCGGCAAGACACGAGCGCCGGTAAGCAGGAGCGAGCGCTCTAGGTTAGTGACTGATTGGTTTTTCTCTATCTTTTTCTTTTATATATAAGGGGCCCTGAATGCTGCCTATATACTAAAGGGGGCCCCCCTCCCCACAGACTCTGACTGCTGCCTTTATCTCAACAGTGGGGCCCATGACTAGCTGCCTTTATCAAATGGGGGCCTGACTGCTGCTTTATCTAAAGGGGGGCCCTTGACTGCTGCCTTCTAAAGGGGAAGGCCTGACGCTTGCCTTTGATCTAAAGGGGCCTGATCTGCTGCCTATATCTAAAGGGGCCCTGACTGCTGCCTATATCTAAAGGGGGGCCCTGACATGTCTGAGCTATATCTAAAATGGGCACCTGACGACTCTTGCACAGCCTATATCTAAAGGGGGCCCTGACTGCTGCCCTCATATCTAAAGGAGGGACCCTGAGGCTGAGCTGCCTACAACTAAAGGGGGCCCTGGCCTGCTGCCTACAACAAAAGGGGCGGCTCCGCTGCTGCCTACAACTAAAGGGTGCCGGGCCTGCTGCTTGCCTAACCTCGTAAAGGGGTGGCCGCGCTGCTAACCTACTAAAGGGGGCGGCTGGCTGCTGCGCTAACCTTCTAAGACGGGAGGACCTGCTGCTGCCTAACCTCTAAAGGGGACACCCTGCTGGCTGCCTAACCTCTAAAGGCAGGCCTGCTGCTGCCTAACCTCGCTAAAGGGGGCCCTGACGCGTCTACACCCAGAATCAGGGGGGCCCCCTGACGCAGCCTAACTGCTAAAGAGGGGGGCCACTGACGCCTGCCTAACCTCTCAAAGGGGGGCCCTACGCGCCTAACCTCTAAAGGGGCCATGACGCTGACTAACTACTAAGGGCCCTGACCGCTGCCATAACCTCTTAAAGGTGCCCTACGACTCAACACTAATCGCTTCTAAAGAGGGAACCATGACCGCATGCTACAAACTAAAGGGACTCATGGCTCAGGATACCCCACGACACGCTCCTAGGTATGCTGGCATCTACCAACATTATCGGGCGGTGTACTACCTACCTAAATATCGCTATCTAAATACCTGAGGACTCTCGCATTTGTCTACGTACCTTGCTAAATATAATTGATTAGGGGAGCAGCCGCATAGCTGTAAGCATTTATCTGGCAGTGGTTTATGTTCCTCCCGGCCCACCTGCTCAACTCTTCATCTTTATTTAGAATACTTAGACCTTGTTACTGTTATGGAACTTGTTACGACACCGTCTCTACAATCCCCGGACATTATAGCTACAGAGTGGAATAGAGGTAGAAGAATGCATGTGAAATTGAGGATTCATAAGATTTGTGTGTAATTCTGCAAGGTGGATGAGGATTGTGGCCGGGACAATCAATCAATGGCGGATGTGGGAAAACAAAAAAATGGATTGCATAAGAATAAGGGAGAATAAGAACACTCAAGAGAAGGAGAACGACTCCTAACATAGGACGCTCTCTGGTGAGCACCCACCCGTCCCCTGATTTTTCAGCGGTTCTTTGCTTCTAATTTCGGATCACTGCTCGTATTCACTGTCTACTGTGATGTATAACCTCTGAGCTGAGGTGTCTGCCTCTATGCGTGTCTCTAATCTATGCAGTGTTGCTAGTTTATACAGGAGCTGATGTGTCTGACCTCTATGTGGTCTCTACAATGGGCGGCGTGTTAGTAGGCTTATACCTGAGCACTGGTGTCTGACTCTCGGGAGGCGGGGGGAGGGTTTAGAGGAGGGGAGGGCGGGGGGGGGGGGGGGGGGGAGGGGGCGGGAGGGATGGCAGTGTTTAGTAGTTATAACCTGATCTGGTATCTGACCTCTCGTGTGGTCTCTATATGAGCGGAGTAGGATAGGATATACCTGAGGCTGGTTTGACCTCTATTGGTGGAGTGTAGAAGTTATGTCGGTTCGCATGTGATGATAATGGCCAGCATACATTTGTCCCTGATTGACCCAGTGATATGGAGGAAACAACTTACAATCTTAGCTTGGTGTTTATTTAGAAGGTGGAGGAGAAAGTCGGTTATAGACCAAGTGCAAACAAGGAGGTGGAAGTGTATCGGGTGGAGGGATAGTGTATGTGGGCTGGTGCGGTGGGTGGAGATATTGTATGTGGGCTGGTGGGGGGAGCGATATTATACTATTGGGCTGGTGTGGGGTGAGCTGAAAATTGTATGTGGCTGGTGGGGATTTGGATGGAGCTACTTAGCCCAGGTGGTCAATGATATGGAGTGAGACAGACAGACATGTGACTCTCTTGCTATTTTGTACAACACAATACAGTCTTTTTTTGCACACTTATGTGGTAAATGTGCGCTGTTTATGTCCCGAAGATGCCGTTTTAGTTTTGCTGGGGGCTGGGGGGCGACCGGGAGAGTTGCGTGGGTGGGCCGGGGTTCTTACATGCGGGGGGGCCAGCATGTGGCTTCAGCTGAAGAGTGGACCCTGAAATGTTCTGGTTTGGCGGCCCTGGAGACAATGATTTTAAAAATCTAATGTTAAGACAGACTCAATAATCGGCTACGGGAGAATGAAGCTACAGCCTCTGCCGGAGTACCCCGTGGGTGTACCCAAACACAAGGGAGTCCCAATCTGAACACCTCACAAATCCCATAACACAAAGATATTTGGCTCCCATAAAACAAGTAATGTGGAATGATGACACCCATGATATAGGAGACTGTAATAGATCACAAAACCCTATATCTTAGTCTGGATGGGCGGCTCGTCTTATTCCTATTAGTTGTGTGGCTGACGGATAAAATACAATGTGACATGAGATATAATATTATATTCCAGCATATTATATAACAAATCATATAAAAGGCACCACAGACAATAATAATGTTTAAGGTCAAACTCGTCATCTACATCTTCTTGATTCTGGCTTCCGCTTTAGCAAATAATGCTCTCCACCATCTCCTCCTTTGTCTCTAGCAGGAAATACAAAAAGAAACAAAATCAATAGGAAATAGATGTTAGAGCTCTAATTAGAATAAAATAGCAATCAGGTGTATTTTTCAAAAAGTAGACGACAATTGTTAAATAAAATCAGCATCATTATTTCTGGACTTATCCACTTACCCTTTCTATGTTTCTCGTTCCTCCTCAACTTTTTTTCTTTTCCTGTTCTTTCTTTTCCTCCTCTTGTCTCTAATTGCTAAGTTCCTTTCCTCCCGTTTTCCTCCTCCTTCTCCATCTTCGTTCTCTATTGTACATAAGATATAGAAATGCCTCATATACCAATAAATTTCATGATTTTAGTAGGATCAATGAGCAACACTGAAATTGGGAAGAGCTACTGGTTTCAGATGGCAGGAAATAGTTGGAGAAGTAGTTCTGTACAGGAGGTAGGTCCTCCAAGATCATCAAGGGTTGTGGGTCACTGGGCTTCCAGCAGCATAAACCCTTTCCGTGCTTTGTTATAATCTTACATGGTACTGCATCATGCCAAGATGGTTTCGAGCCTCTTAATGGTTCCTCTCCTACAAATATAAGCACAGTTCTCTAGTTACCATGGAAAGCCCTGTCGACACAAGCTACCCCAAGATACCGCTCAAGTCCCCTCTGTGAAATGTACAATATACTACAGGGTTAGCCCCTTCTTATAGTAGTTCTATCTGTAGATACCAATAATAACAGTAGATCTAATGTCTACATAAATCAGTTCAAATTCATCTGTTCTCCTCCCACAATAAACAAGGTCTCAGCTGCAGTCACATAGTTTAGGATGCTGAATATGTGGAGAGCAAAAATGAAAACAATAAGTTCCAAAAACGATTATCATGGAGTTAATATAAAGATAATGGCTCACGCTTAGGACTGCACCCCTGAAATCCTAAACAAAAAAATCGTGATCCCCTCTACAGAAATATGGGAGAAATACTATAATTACCGTATTTGGTGGCCTGCGGCCATTGTACTTTCCATGACATTCCAAGTGGACGAAAAATAAGAAGACAAACATTTCAGATACTGTTCATAGAAATTCTTACTAACATAAAATTATACATACCAACAGTGGTACAATATTTCCTGGTATCCCATAGATCAAGTTTTTCTATATGTATAATTCACACTTTAGCCCTTATGGGTGAGCCTTGTCCATTGCTGGAATATGGGATTGACTAGGATAAACCAACTAAAGATACAGACAATGTTCTTAATTATCTTGATTAATACCGAGAGATATACTTAACATTATAGTCAACAACAAAAAAACCGAATATCCTCAGATTTCTTTAATCATCCTCCTCCTAATTATCTCTATGCCATCTATTTTAACCTCCTCTTCCTCCTGATATCCCTTGCCTTTTCCTCAGCTATACTTTCCATCTCTAAATTTAAGTTCCTCTCTATTGGACATAAAGGCATAAACTGATCTCATATACCAATAAATTCCATAATTTTAAAGAAATGGGGACATATATTAATGACGAGAGAGCTTTAGTAAGTGAGAGGGGTGTCTTAAACCACCAAGGGTTCGGGGGCAATGGGCTCCAGCAGTTTTAAACCCCTGGCCCTGTTTTTGGTATAAACTTACTTTGGTCCCCAATGACCCCAAGGTGGTATCCATCGTTTTGGGCCCTTTCTTTACAAAAAAAATAGTTTGTTATTTGGAAATTTCCCTCTAAAAAGATCCCCCATATGGGGACTTATATTTAAATTAGACTTCGGGATTATTTCCTTTATCAAATCCTAAAAGGGAGAATGTAATACTGAAAAACCCCCACGGGACATTAGGTATATCTTTTACTTAGTTTTAGGGCCGGGCCCAATTTACGCACCCCTTTCCCACCCGCTTTGGAGATAACAAAAGGTTTGTTTATACAGAATAAGAAATTTTTACTAACGGGAAATGATAAATTTTTTATCATTTTTCATAGGGGTTTTTCCCAGAACTTATTCTTAATACTGAATAATAATATACATACAGGGAAACCAGGAAGCTCCATTTCATTTTTTTTTCTATTTCCCTCTCATTGTTTTTGCTTTTTGCTTTGTTTGTTTTTTCCCCCTAATCTTTTTTTTCCCTTTTTATCCTTCTGTTTTTTTCCCCTCTTGATTAGTGTTGAGCGATTTTTATCACAAAGTTGAAATCGGCAAGGTTTTTTTTGGTGATGGGAAAAATTTTTCAGTTCATGGAAAAATTAAGGTTAAAATCTGTGAATCATCTTTTAAAGATCCGCCTTTTTGGCGTTTTCCTGCTTTTTGGGGGCCCAGCAAATCAGATTACAGAAAAAGAGCAGGGGAGATGTGTTGGAAAGCCCATGCTGGGATGTTTTATGGTTTGCGTTTGGGTGGAAAAATTTAAACGGGCCCTCGTTTTAAAAAAAACACCCCTTTCCTTTTTCAGTTTAGTGTCTTTCAGAGGTTCTTTAGGAATAGGACTGCGCTCTGCCTGTGGCCAAACAGCCCCAGCAAAAATTAGTTTTATTTTTTTTTTTTGCACAGAAAAACCTTTTACTATTAGCTGTGATCCCCCAAATTTTAGTTAGTTTAAAGGTTTAAAGATTTTATTTTGTTAGCTAGAAAATTTTTAAAGCAGACCCTTACCGCTGTAAAGTCACGGGGGGGGGGGGGGGGGCCCGCGGGCGAACCGGGACAAGCTCTATTATAAAGAACACTGGATAAAGTTCACCAAGATTAGTGTAGACATTGCACTGCAATACCCTTTATTATTAACAGTTTGCTTTTTAAATATTTCCGGGGATATTGGGCACCAAAACTTATTTTGGATACCCCTCATTTTAGAAAACTGCAGGTCTCTTTGTTGGGTTTGCAAAACTCCCCTTTTTTTTTTATCAGTATAATTTCAGATGGTTTTCCCTTTTTCAATTTACCCTTCCACCTGTTTTTAATTATCCCCCTTTGGGCAGTTAAATTACATCCAGCAATTTGTAGTCAGACAGGTTGTTTTTTGGCCAAAAATACGTGTATTAAGAAAACATAACAGATACGTTTTTGGGACTTTTGCGCACCAGTTTTGTCTTGCCCAAAGCATCCACGAAAAATCTTAAAACAGCAATTTATATTCCCCCACAGGTAAATTGAAGGTGAAAAAAAATACCGGTATTATACGAAAACATAACAGATACGTGTTTTTTGTATTTTTTCCCCAGTCCAGATTTGTTGATGGGACACCTTGCATTTAAAATTTTTAAATCCAGCAATTTTGTTTTGAAAATTTTGGGGCTGTGATTTCCCGTTTTTTAATTAAGAGATTTTCCAAAACTATTCCAAAATTCTCAAATTTTTATTTTTAAACCCATGGAGCGAAATGAGGGGGGAAAGCGGCAAAGAGGGGGGTAGCACTGGAGGTGGGGGTCCCGAGAGAAGGTGCTCCTTCCATTTCTGGGCAAAGGCTGCCAGGGTGTCGTTGGGGGGGACCGTCAGGCCTGTCATCGCTGGGCGGGGCCCCTGTGAATCAAATTTAAACAAAAATTTCGTCCCCAATCTGTCCTTCAGTGGTTAATGCAACCTGCATCTAGCAGTCTTAAACCCTCGCCCTCCCAGTCACGGCCCAAAAAGGGCGTATCAGCTTCATCAGCACCCGTCCAACATAAAGCACCCCAAATGTCAACTCGTGAAACCCCCACTGGGGAAAAATCCATTTTGAAGACCTCTTTGATGACAAAATGGGTTGGGGTCAAAAGGGGGCATTTTAAAAGATCAAGAGGATGATTTTTTTGCTCTGACCCCATTTAACTGATGCCATAGAGGAGGTGAAGGAACCCGGGTAAATCGGAAAAAACCCCGGGCGGTCGGCAACGCCTTGCAGTCCCCCTTGCTTTTTAGCCCGCAGTTTTGGGATGCAGAAAGTCAGGACGACCAAGTCACCTGTGTTGATGTGATGACGCATTGCGGATCCATCCGGGTTTTTTCCCGCAGAATTTGCTTGCGGGCTTAAACCAGTGGACGGGAGGAAGACGAGGGGGTGTGGTCAATAGGGTCCCGCCAAAAAAAAAGGGAGAGGGGGGTTTTCGCAGAAGTCCGTGATATGATTCCGAAACCCATGGCCCAGCAAAAACCCCCGGGCCCCTCGTTATCCCCGTCAAAAAAGGTCCAGGACCTCTCAACCCTGGGCCTTTTGAGCAACCCTCTGATTCACCCAGGTGCATATGCCCCTTTTGGGCCGAAAAGCATAATAGGGGGCAAAAACCCTTTTAAAGGGGTTTAAACCCACCAAACAGGGTTAGTCACATGCAGCGAATGCATGAGTTAAAAATGGAGGGAAACACGGGCCCAAAAAAAGGCCCCAGCCCGACCCCCGGGCCCCCAAAACCACTGCACCCCCCTCTGTCTCCCCTCCTCCTCCCCCGCCACCAAAAAGGGTTTCCTCAGCTCCCCATGTCTCTAAAGATTTCATGATAGGGATCACCCTTCGCTTCAGCCCCCCACCGTCGCCGAGTACCACCCAAAAAACACCCCCTCCCCCTTTCCCCTTCCCGCCAGTTTGACGCCTGCACGCCGTACAGCTGCCATTCTAGCAGCCAGCTTTTTTGGTCTTCCTTTTTGGGGGAGAGAAAAAAAACCCCTTTTAAAACCCAAAAACCTTCCCAAACCCAAAAAAAGCCTGAATGTGGGGATTGCCCAGGTTTTGGGCCCTTTGGGGAAAGTTGCTTTCCTTTCTGGGGGGACAAGAGGGGTTTCCCGCCACGTCATGGGCCCTGGGCCTCCCCCCCAATACCAGATGCCGAGCAGGCTTTTTCTTTGCCAAAAAAAGCCGTCCCTGCCCGGGCCGCCACGTGCCCTCTAAAATTTAAAAGGCTTTGTCTGCATCTGTGCCCGGAAAAAGCCCAAATCTCACCCCGACCCCATGGGTAGTAAGCCCCCCCAAAGGCCACATATCTCTGTGACAGCTCCTGGGTGAGCTGGGTGGATGTTTGGGGGGAGGGGTGGCTCTCAGGCTGGCGCACCTCTTAAAAAAACCGCAGGGATGGTGCGGGGGCTCTTTCCCCCAAAGGCCCTCTGGGGGGCACCCAGGGTCCCCAGAGCACCGGGCCCGTGTTGAAATTAATCTGCCTTGGGGGGACCGCCCAAACACACAGGACAGGAGTGTGGGGGCTTCTCCGCAACGAAAACCGAGCGGGGGCCTGGGTGCAAAAAACCTTGGGCCAGGAAGGTGGTGTGCGATAACGGGCGAATTTGCTGGCCCCCCTTAAAGATCGGAGGCGGGAAAGCCATCCCTTCCCTTTGGCAATGTCTTTGAACCTTGTCGTCCAAAAATTTCTAAAGGGGTCCCCGGGTTTTGGACTGCCTGGGGAAGAAGGCTCGAGGTCTGGGGTTGGGGGCCACTTCCGCCTTTCACACCCTGCTTCGCCCCCCTGGCGGGTTTGAAAGGTCGCTCGGCCCCCCCCGTAAACCCGCCCTCATTGTTGACTTTGGCAAAACGCGGGAATTCCCCCCTCCACATGCTCCAGCGTTTTGTGGGAGCGGAAATTTCCCTTACGCAGTACGAAGTGGCAAAAGGGCTGACAAGCAGGGGTGCGGCCCTGGGGGTTTTGAGCCCCCGAGGGGTGGGGGCGGGGAAAAGAGCTCCCCCACCATCCTTGCCATTTTTTGAAAAGCCCCCCAAAATGGTATGCGGACGTGCCCCCTTTTCAGCATGAAACATTGTGGTGATCTTAGTTCTGGAACGACGTTGGAAACCTTGAAAAAAATCAGGTCCCGCCAGCGGGCGGAGGAGGAGGGGGACAAAAGAGCAAGGGAAAGGGCCTTTCTCTTCAAATCCACAAGGCCCCCAGTTTCTCAATTTTAAACGGGGCTTTTCCCTTAGGGGGGAGTGGTTCAGGGTCCAGAAGTTTGTGGGAAAGGGGGGCACCTCAGTTCTCAGGGTGCACATCTGAGGCAAGTCAGGGGTGTGTTGAAGCTTGCCGGGGGAGGAGGAGGGGGAGGAGGTGGTTTCCTAGACACCGGAAATTTCCCGCCTTGGAAAGGGTTGGGGTGAATTTGAGGGAGATGAGGAATGAGTTTGCTAATTTCCCCTCAACCCCGAGGGTTGGGAAATCAAGGTCCATCTTTTCAAATGAGTTTCTTGGGGGTGTCCATTTCCTCCCAAAATGTTCCCCGCATTAAAGGGCCCTCAAAATGAAAACAGTTACGGGTTTGGGGGCCCCCCTGGTCCCCGGGACAAAAAAAAAACTCAGCACTTTCCCTTCCCCCCACCCAAAAAGAGAGTAAAATGCCGGGAAAAGGAGACCTTTTGAATTTATCAAAAAAGGGGGACAACTGTTTCGTCCTTGCTTTCACTTTTCCTTTTTTTTTTTTTAAACCCCCCCCCCCCCCCAAAAAAAATAAACAAAACCCCGCGACGTGGGCAGCAGTGAGTTTCCAATTTGCCATAGCGGCAGCAGCGGGAGCAGCAGGCAAAAATGGCAGAAGCCCAATTTGGGGGACCTCTGGGAAAACTTTTTTTACCACCTCACCAAGATGCAATGCAGGCACAACATACAACCCCCAGAGGGGCCAGCTTAAGTCATGGTGCACGACTATTGCGTCTCAAAACCCAGGGTTTTTTTTTGTGTTCCGGGGGCCCCAAAAAGACTTCTGGGTATCCCAAAAAAGGCGAATGGCCCCGGTGGGCCCCCACGCCATAGAAGTGTTTTGCCCAGCAGCCCGCGTTTATATCTGTCGGGGCCTTCAGCACCGCCGGAGGAGTCATTACAGACAAACGCTTTCCCGGGTTTCCCCCAATTTAATTTTGGATGTTTGACTTTCATCAAGATGAATCAGGGATGGTTTTCTGATGATGTTGTTTGGCCCCCAAATTTCGAGGTCCCCATTAGTTGCGGTTTACTTCACATTCCTCTCCAAACCCGAAATGGTCCTCTTGAAAAAAATTATTTTAAAATGATCATTTCTTCTGCAAATTTTTTTTCTCAATTCCCAATAGTTCATTTTGTGGTTTTTCTGTGAGGAGACTAAAAAACCCAAAGGTTTTCCCTGGGGCAACAACCCTATTCCTTTACTCACTTCATCTTTAAATTTTTCACATTGTTTAATGGTTTTTGGGGGGCATGTTGCCTCACAATTTTTAACAGTGGTGAGAAGTCATATTTTAATTTTTTTGGGGGCATGTTGCTGTGAGATAAAGCAAAAATCATGGTCCCTTTTTAAAAGAAAAGTGGCTTTTAAGTTTAAATTTTTCCCCCCCCAATTTTTTTAAAAGTGGTGAGAAGTCAATTTTTTTTTAATTTTTTTTGGGGCATTTGCTTTGAATAAAACAAAAATAGGTCCTTTTCCAAAAAAATTTTTGGTTTCTAAAGGGGGTTTGCCTTTACAATTTTTTTAAGTGGGGTAAAGGGGCATTTTTTAATTTTTTGGGGCATTTTGCTTGAAATGCAGCAAAATACAGGGCCCATTCTAAAAAATTTTTTTTTGTTTTTTTTTTAACAGGGAAATTTTTTCTTCACCCTTTGGGCAAGGGGTGGGCTCCCCCCCAAAAATTTATGGTGCTGTCAGAAACAGGAATAGGTAGGACACTGTTAATTTGGGCACATATTGCAAAATGACTTGTTTTTTCAAGAAAAACTATAACCCCCTACCCTTTTTTCCCCCCAATTTCCCCCCCCGTATTTAGAAACCCATTTAATACAATTAAAAAAAAGAAACCAAAAACGGTGGGATTCCATCCTATTTTTTAAAAAAGTGTTTTCTGAATTAAAGTACTAAAAACTTGCATGTAAAAAATAGCTGTTAAAAAAAATTTCCCCTGAATTGTACAAGGGGGGTAAAAGGAAAAACTTGACCAGATGTAGGTTATTCAGAGGACATGGAGTATGGGGCAAGGACAGAGAAAAAGTACAGAGACCAAATTTTCCCCCGCACGTTGGTAAAAAAGAGAAAAAAAATGCCAAGATAAAGGGCACCCGGGTGTAACAGGAGCGTTAACCCCCAGTATTTCCAAATGAAGCCCCAATTGGGCCAAAACTCTTTGGAGGGGGAGCGCTACCCCCGGATTGACGTGTACAGAGGAAGGGTGGAGTTCCACACTTCCCATTGGGGGGGTTTTTCCCCCTTTTTTTTTTCTGCGTCTTTAGGGGGATTTTAACCGGTGTTAATAGAAGGAACCGGGGGTGGGCCCAGCCCCCTGGTGGGGTCTTAACCGGCACCCAAATTGGGTTAAAACCCTTTTTCCCGGGCCCTTTGGGTTTCTTGCTGTGGCCCAGGGACCGGTAAAAGTCAATGTCCAGTGAAATAAAATGGTGGTTGGAAAAATCCTTTTTTCCCGGGCCCTTTTTTAAAATTTGGGGGGATGCAGGGGGTTTGGGGGTCTGCTGTGGCCCCGGGGCAAAGGGATAGTCAATGTCCAGTGAAATAAAAAAGGTGGTTGAAAAAACTCCCTTTTTCCCGGGACTTTTTAAATTGGGGTTTGCAGGTTTGGGGCTCTGCTGTGGCCCCCGGACGGAAAAGTCAAAGCCAGTGAAAAAATAAAAAAGGGGGTTGAAAGCTCCTTTTTTCCGGGGCCCTTTTAAAAATTTGGGGGGATGCAGGTTTGGGCCCCATGCTGTTTCCCCGGACAGGGATATTTTAATGTCCAGTTCAAGAAAATTTTTGGTTCAAATCATAGTGCCTTTGGCCCTTTTTTGTTTGTGGGTGATGCAGGTTTTAAAGGGGCATGCTGTGGTACAAGACAGGGATGTGAATGGTGTTGACTTTTTTTCCCTTTTGGCCCTTTTTTACCCAAGGGGTTGTGCCTAAGGGGTGTTGAAGTAAACCCCTTTTGGGCTGTTGTGGATGTTAATTTCCCGCTTTTTCCAGCCCTTTTTTTGGGGGTAAAAATGAAGGTGTTTTTGTTTTCCAAAAGAATTTAAAGGTATTGTCAAAAATCGAGGGCCCCTACGAAAAACCCTTTTCGAGGTGGCCCGAAAATCCGGGACTATCGAAATTTATGTGATGCCCCAAAGTAATCGTTTAACATATCATGTCTTTTTCTTTCTTCTTTCCTCTTCCTGAGGGTTTCCATTCTCAATTTTTTTTCCCCCACTCCTTCGTCTCTATTTCTTCCTCTCTATTTGGGGCATAAAAATAAAAGTCTTTATTTTACCAAATAAATTCAAAATATTCAAATGGGAAAGGAGACATAAATTATTAAAAGAGAGTTTAGAAAGTGAGAGGGGTGGATCTAAAATTTCCCAAAAAGTTCGGGGAATGGGGTCCAACAGTTTTAAACCCGAAACCTGTTCTTGGTATAAAATTAACATTGTCTCCATATCCATGGTGGTTCCCTCTTCTTGTTTTTCTTTACAAAAATAATTTGTTCTGTTACCTGGAAATTTCCCCTACCAAAATTGCCCCTTTCACCCCCTCACATCAGCCCTATAAAGGGATGATTATACATGGTGGCCCCCTTTTTTTATTATTTATATCCCGTAGGGCCCAAAAGTAATAATTGGGATATTGGGAATGGCTACATAATCCTTACAAAAATTTACTTAACCCCCCCCTCCCAAATTTCATAATGGGCACAACGCAACCCAAAGGGGTCCTATTGACTAAAATGGGGTCGCCCCTCGGGTTTTTTGTTATGTTTTCCATTTTTCTTAAAGGGAAACAAAAGCAGAGCATGCTTAACCCCCCCTTTTTTGCCTTTTTTTGTCTGGAATCGGCGGAAAAGGGGTCCAAAAAATAACCTCCAACCCCGATATGAAAAAGACCTCAGTGCTTCATTTAAAAGGGAAAAAAAGGGTTGATTATTAAGGAGTTACTATAAAACCCCTGGATCACAGTGAAAAGGGTTTTTTTCACTATCACCCTACAAAATAAAAAACCCCATCTAAAATCTACAAAATACGGGTGCTGTTTATAATCCCCCCATACTTTGGAAAACCCCCAAAAATTTTCCTTAAAAAGGGGACCTGAAAATCCCTGTTATGAAACAGAGAAGTGGACGCCCCGTGTGGGTCACTCTCATTCATTTTAATTTGGGGGTTCTGGTACAGGTGAGCGGTTTCATTCTACTTTTATTTAAAATCTATTAAAATGAATGGGGGTATGGCTGCCCCTAGCATGGCCACTTCTCTGTTCGAATGAGGGGTTTCGGGAGCCTTTTTCTGGAGATAGGTGCGGGCCCCAGAGGTAGGATCCACACTCATCTGAGATTGGTGACATATCATATTGATAAATCTTCAATGTTTTGGGTGATGGGAAACCCCCTTTTAAAAACCCCTTCACGAACCTTGCCCCTATGCATTTTGTCCAGCCCGGTTTTGGGGGTTAAAAGCACCGGGAACATATGGATAACGTCCTGTTTGATTCGGGGAAAACTCTAAAGCAGATTTTTGCGCGATCGGCGGGGGGTTCCCCGCAAATATTACAGCTGAAAACCCGAAATCGCGGCCCACCGGGCGATCCCCTCCGGGGGGGGGGGGGGGGGGGTTTTTAAACCCCTTTTTAAATTATTGGGGACCATCGATTCGAAATTTTAAACTAAGGAAAAACGCAGGAGGAGTTTGCCTCCTCCTGCCCCTGTCACGGAAAGCACGAAACGGATCGCTCGATCCTTTGCAGCTCCTCCCTTCTGAAAAGACAGCAATAGGGCACAAAAACCCTTTCCCGGGGTTTTGCCCCTGCCCGCACGTTTCCCCGGGGCCCCGTGCCCTGGGGAAAAGGGCCCCGGGCTCGTGATTAACAGTTTTTCATAGGAACCATTGATACCAACAAGCTGTGCATTTGATTCCTTTTAAATTTAAATCAAAGATCTCTCTTTAAAAAACCCCCTTTATGGGAAAAGTAAAAAAAAAAAAGTAAAAAAAAGGTAAAAAAAAAGTAAACAAAGTGAAAAACAGGGTAAAACATAAAAAAACCAAAAAATAAAAAAAACACGTACATCCCCCTTTTTTCCCCTTCACAAACGCCAGTCCCCGCCCCAAAAAAATCAAAAAAAATAAAGTACCCTTTTTTGGTATCCCCCGCTTGCGAAACACCTGCCCTAAAAAACCCGGGTCATTTTAAATTTTCCCCCGAAAGGGTGAAGGGCGAAAAAAAAAAACAAAAAAAAATAACAAATTAAAGTTTTGGGGGTTTTTTCCCGGGCAGCCATAAAATGGAATAAAAAGTGATAAAAACCCCTAAAAACGGCGGTGTTGTCCCAAATTAAAAAACTTGGGGTTTCACCCCCGAAAAAAAAAAAAAAAAGCCTAACAAACCTCTGTAAAAAAGGAAAAAAAAAAAAATTTAAGGCTCTCAGAAGACAGCGTTTGCATAAAAAATTCCCCTTTTACACACTAAAAAAAAAAAACCCTTTTTTTTTTTTTTTTAAAAGTGCTTCAACAAAAAAAAAAAACAATTTTAAAATTGCATTTTCGCCCATAATCGACGACCCACAGAGTAAACTAACTTATTAGGGATACTGCACAGTGACCCCTGTTAAAAATAAAAAAAAAAACCTACTGGGGATTGCATTTTTTTCATCACTCTCCCTTTCCAAAAAAAACGGATTTAAAACTGAAAAAAAAAGGTCTTGTGCCCCCAAAAAAAAAACCCCCAAAAAAACTTAAACCCGCTTCCCCGAAAAAAAACAAGCCAAAATAACCCAGCCCCCAAAAACACGAAAAAAAAAAAAAGTTAAATCCCCTCTCAACATGGGAAGCAAAAATGTGTTTTCCCCCAGTTTTGAAATAAAAATGTTTTTTTATTTTTAAAAAAAAGGCAAAAAAAAAAAAAAAAATATCCAAATTGGGTTTTTGCGAAAAAGGGAAAAAAAAACCTCCCTTAAAAATTTTAAAAGCTGGGCATGTCATTCTAACGCAAAAATTGCCCCGCTAAAAAAAATAAAAAAAAAAACACCCCCAAAGGTTTGCGGGGAAATTTTTTTCAAAATGCCCCCCAAAAAAACCCCTTTAAAAAAAAATTTAAAAAAAGTGTTTTATCCAACCCATAATGGGTACCAAAAAAACATTAATTCCCCCCGGGCAACAAAAAAAGGGCCCCTACACAGCTCTGCACACAGCAAAATAAAAAAGTTATGACTGTCAGAATAAGGGGCAACATAAAAACGCAATATTTTATAGAAACCCATTTCTATTGTGTAAAAAGTAATTAAAACATAAAAAATATATAAAATTTTTTAACCCTTGGGAATTTTTTACCCCCCCCCCCATAGTAAAGTTTTTCACATCATTTAAGTGCAACCCGGGAACCCCCTGGAAAATTAAAACCCAAAAAAACAATGGTGGAACTGCGTTTTTTTTCCCCCCCCTATTTTCATGGCCCAATGCTAAAAAAAAAAAGATGGAACACCATTTCCCCAAAAATCACAAAACAAAACACCCCTAGATGAGATCCCTGAAGGGGGGTTAAAACTAAAAATTTGGGGAAAATTCTGAAGGTTTTTACCTCTTCTTTGGGACTTGGGTTTGGGGGGTTGCAAATGCGAATGGCCCCCCCCAAAAAACTCGTTCCCCAAAAGCCCCAAATATACACTTCCCCCCTTGTAAAGCCCTTCCATGGCCCCAAACAGGGAGTTTTCACCCACATGTAGGGTAATTGACGAAATTGGAAGAAATTTTTTTCTTAAAAAAAAGTTTTGGGGTTCCTTTTTTTTCCCGGGATCCTTGTAAATGGAAAAAATTTTAAACTTAAAAATTTCAGATTATTGGAAAAAATTTTTTTTTAATTTTTTACCGCCTAAAAGCTAAAAAAAAATTTTTAATCACCCTTGTCGATATAAAATCACTACCAAAAACCCGAAAATATTTCCCTTAAGGGGTGTAGTTTCCCCAAAATAAGGGGGTTTTTTTTAGGGGTGTTTATTTTTGTTTAAACACCTTTAGGGGCCTCTTCCAAAAACCCGAAATGGCGCCTAAAAAAAATTGCATTGAAAAAAAGACCCCAGAGTCCAGTAGGTGCTTTCCCCCTATTCTGGGGCCTTTTTGGGTTTACCAAATAATCACTAGGGCCACTATTTGGGGGAAAACCCAAAAAAAGGGGAGACCGGGGGGAAAAGATATTTCATTGCATTTTCCTATCACATTTTCCGGGATTTTCCCGTGAAAAATGGATTAAAAAAATTAAAAACTGCAAAAAAAAGTTTAAATTTTGAAATTTTACCTCCACTTTGCCCTTTTAAATTTCTGTAAATACCTAAAGGTTTAAAAAACTTCTTAAACAAAGTTTTTAAAAAACCCTTTAAAAGGGGTCTAATTTCCTTTAAAAACATCATGTATTGGGGGATCTAACAAACACCCCTCAAAACCACGTCAAACTGGACTGGTTCCCCCAAAAAATTTTTTATTGCAAATTTTCTTGAAAAAGTGAGAAATTACTACCAAATTTCTAAAAGGGCCCCTAAAGTCCTAAAAAAAAAACATTTAAAAAAATGACCCAAACCCACAAAGAACCCTATGGTAGATCTAAATTATAAAAATATTTTTGGGGGTTTTTTAAATTTTTTTTTTTTATGAAATTTTGGGTATTTTTTAAAAAAAAAATAAAAGGGTTGGGATGGATAAAATTTTCTTTCCCAAATTAAAGCACAATGTGTCCGAGAAAATCCGAATCACATGGATAGGTTTAAAAAATCAAAAAATTATTCCACATAAAGTGACCCCATTGTCAATTTCCAAAAAAAGGGCTAGGTCAGGAAGGCCAAAAAGGCTGGGGGCCCTTTAAAAAGGTTTAAGGCCATAAAAATGTTAAAAAATTTTTAAGGACTTAAAACTAAACCCAACACTTGGGGAATTTTCTCCCATCTAAAAACCCACAAGAAAAGGAAAAGTAATACCCCTAACTGCAAAAGAAATTTTAAAGGGGCTATTCTATTTAATTTTCCGTTTTAGTGGGGCCCGGGCCAAAAACACCAAATTTTCCATCCGCCTGATGGAAAAAAAAATAACAGGGATTATTATACGAATATAGAAATTATTTTAACCCGAAATGATACAAAATATCGTCATATATCATATGAGGTTATCAGACAATATCCTTAATACTGAATAATAATATAATACAAGTTAACCCCGTGAAAAGCCCCATTTCATATTCTCTAGGGGAGAGGCCCCTCGTCCAATTATAAACTCTACTCTCTCCGAAGTTTCTCTTCACTTACCCCACTTTATTTCTCCCCCTCCCGAAGTTCCTCATCTTTTTTTTTAACTTCCCCCAAATCTTTCTCCTCTACTTCCTCCCCGAAATTTTTCACTCCACTTCTTCACCCACCCCCCCTTCAGATGTTTTCTCCCTCTTTCCACCTCCCCTCTAGTGTTTTTTAAAGCTCCTTCCCCCCTTTCCCCTTCCAGATGGGTTTTTATTCTCCCCTTCCCGCACCCCCTCTTCCTCCCCCCAGTGCTTTAAAACCCGCCGCCTCCACCACCTTTTTCCTCCTCAAGTATTTTTGCCCAATTTCTCCTTATCCTCCCCAAGGTTTTAACTCCAAACCCTTTTTCCAAACCTCCTTTTTCCTCCTCCCCCCTCTTCCCCCTCCCTTTTTTCCCCCCTCAGATGGTTTTTAGTCCACTATCGCCTTTTTTTCCTTTCCTTTTTAAAAAAAAAAAAGTTTTAAAAAATTTACAAGAGGACTTAAAAATAATTTTAATGTACCAAACCCATCTTTATTTTTACCCACATCTATTTTCCCCCCAATTAAACCCAAAAACCCCCCTGGGATCCCATTTTTACTTTTAACTTTTATGATGGGCCCCGCAACCCAAAGGGGAAAATTTATTATGGTATTTGGGAGCAGGGGTTTTGCCCCCCTTTTTGGGGCCAAAAATATGGGATTTCATGCATTATACCGTATTTTTATGTGTTTTTTTGACAGTGTTAAAAGCTTTTCCCTGTCCCAGTATTGACAGGATTGGGTCAATTTTCCCCCCAAAAATTCAGACTCTGTTAACTGGTGATCTTGCTCAACCCCTTTTTCCCCCCACTGGCCCGGGCCCCCTATAGTGCCATAAACCAAAAAGTATGTTACTTTTAATTTTTTTCCCCAAAACCCCAAAACCCCTACGAAACTCCCCAAAAAAACCCCGCCTTCCCAAACACCCTCCTTTACTTTCTCCTCTCTCCCTCTCTCGGCGCCAACCTTGAGGGAAAAGGGGTTTAAACACAAAAAAAAATTACTTAAAATATCTTTCTTGTACAAAAGAAAATTAAGGAAACAAAGGGTAAATGCCCGAGACAAATAAAAGATATTAAAAACCCCCCAATACCTTTAAAAAGGGGAAAAAATTTGACCCGCTAAATTTTGTAGTTTTTTCCTCCTTATGTTTCAAAACCGCATAAATTTATCCTTAAGTGAACAGTTGTATGAGGACTTTTATTTTTGGGGAGAAAATTTTGTTTTTGGGGAAATATAGTTTAAACCCAAAAAAATTTCTGCTTAATTTTTTTTTAATTTTTTTTATTTATTTTTGCTTTTTTAATTATTTTTTTTTCAACCCCTTTTCATTTCACACTAAATAACCCCGTTAATGAATTTTAAAAGATTATTTTTTGGCTTTTTGATACCCAATATATGGAGAATTTTTTTTTCTTTTGTTGAAAATTCGAACAAAACTTTATTTTTTTTTTTTATTTTTTTTACAATTTAAAAAGTTTTTTCTTTTTAAAATTTTTTAAAACCCATTAAGGGGCGTTAAATGGCCCTCTTTGGGGCAATTGTGAAAAAAAACTTTTTTTAGATCTGTTTTTGAGTCCCCTTTAAACAGACCCCAAACCCTTTCATCCCAACAATGACAGTTGTGATTTCTTGCTCACAATGTAAAAACCCCCGGGATCAAATTTAACGAGTTTATCGCCCGATTCGTCTTTCGGAAAAAAACTCCGAAATTAAATGGGCTTTTCTTGGTCCCAAAGGGCGCAGGGAGGAGTCCCAAATTTAAAAAACTATTGGGGTGCGATCCCGCTGCATCCCAACTTTCTTTCCAAAACCCCCCCTGCATTTGGATACGTGTTGGATTTGGGTTTAAAGATCTGATCCCCCGCTGCGTTTTTTTGGGTACGATTTTCAGATCCAAAAAGGTTTCCCAAAATTGGGGTTTCCAAAAAAAAGTGTGTAAACAACCCTTTAAGGGGTAAGATTTTCTTTTTAAAAATTTGTAAAGGGGATTAGCCTATTCATGTATGCAAATAAATCACCTTTTTCTGTCAGTATGACAATGTCCCGACTGCAGGTTGTTTTTACAGACAAGGGGGTCTAGAGTAGCTCTTTGGGGTGAATGTTCAGAAAATTCCCCGGGCTCCCTCGGGGCACCCGGGAGTCCCAAACCCAAAAGATGGAGCAAGGGGAATTTCTCTTTTGGTTTTCCCAAACCTTGACAACCAAATGATTAAGCCGGGAAGGATCGGAGATTTTCCTCTGTTTCCAGCCCCTTTAGCCCGGTTTTACACGGCTTTATGGGCACATTTTTTCACCCCTAATTCGCGGCCTACTGGGGCCGGGAAATTTCGGGCTGGAATACCCTCCCCGTTATTATGGGGAAACCACAGTTCTCTTTGAGAACTTTTGATTACATCTCCTCTCCCCCCCTCGGCGAATTTCCCCCCGCGGGGGGGAAAAGTGCATGTCATTTTCTACGGGGTATACGCGCCCCAGTAATGATAGGGCTATGGGCCTGGGGGGTGCCAGCCCCCCGCTCCCCCCCCCCGCCCCCGCAATTAAGTGTGTGAACATGGCCTTTTAAAGAAAACTTTCCCAAAAAAGGGGGTTTGGGAATACAGCTCTATTTCCCAAAAACCCGCTGCGGCAAACCCGGGGGCTTTAACACCCCATCTTTCTACCGCGAAAAGTCTTTTGGTGTCCTTTCAAAAAAACGACCTGTAAACGACCCCCTCAAAAAGGGGTTGGCCGGTCATTGATACCGGGAAAAAAGGGTGTAAATAGTTTTTACAACCTTCTCCGGGAACCCTCAACGAAGTACCCTTTTAAAGGGATGGTAGCTGGGCGGAGCTAGTCATCAGATTTTATATTATGGACATCCAGCAGCATCCCAGGCCAATGACTGAAAGTATATTTGGGCACCGTCAAACTGTGGGTGTCAAACAAGTGGGCGGGGGTTGGTTTTCCCGGGAAAATCCCCCGGGTTTCATCATAATTATTACGGGAAACCTTTAGGGAAACCCGACAGGAATGTAAAAGAGTGGAGCTGTCCGCTCTCCTCTCCCCGATTTTTCCAGATATGTCCCCATAAAAAAACACTTTCAACCAAAAAAACCCGGGACTATGTGGTTCTTTAATTTATTTTTTCCTGGGGAAAAGTGTAAAATACATTTACAACTGGGTGTGTCCCAAAAAATTCTGACACTTTCTGATTTTTTGGGAAAACGTCAGGGCTGTGTAGGGATAAAAACCCATTTACGACAATTAGTCCACCCACTTTTTCTTGGTAACCCAGGGTTTTCTGTTTATTTTACATTTTTTTGGAAATTTCAGAGGGGAAAAAGCACACCACCAGAAGTCTAAAACTCGCACCTCATTTTACTCTAAACAGTGATGATAGGAACAGAAAATAAAAGGGTTTGGGTATTTTTATTTGATTGATTGGGAAAGAAGGAAGTTAATTTTAATATGGGGGTTATTGGGGGGATTGGCGACAGGTTTTGAACAGGACTGCCCCCTAGTATGGCGCCTTTTCAGGGGCTGAAAACTGGGCGCATTCCCCGTTGGCTTAATTTTTTTCCCCCTGTCACTCCAATATCAGTGCATTTCAGAGCACCTGGTCAGGATCGCCCGCGGCCCGTGCCTTAAAACCCCCGGTCCCTGTCCATGCCCCTTTTGTCTGGGTTTTCCCCCTTGGGGGGGGCTCCCTGTGCGGGGCCCTTTCGCGGCAGTGTCCCCGTTTGCTCTAAACCCCGCTTTCTGCTCAGCGTTACTAACATGGTCCTTTCCCCCACGGTGTCCTCCATGTGGGGTTTCCCCCAAACGTGTGGGGTGCAACCCCCTAGGGTGCGCGCGCCCAGCCCGGGACATTTTATACACACATGCTCCCGCTTCCGCCCGTACCCCGACCCTTTTTCCCTTTATAAGGAAAATTTTCCCCCCTGGAATCTGGGTCGTTTTGTTTTTTTTTTGTTTTCCATAGAGCAACCGCGCTGCCCTTTTTAAAACCCCTTTGGGTTTCCCCAATGTCCGCAAGATTCGGGGCTGAATGTTTCTTAACCCTGCCTGTTCCCCGCGCAAACCCTTTTACCCCGCTGTACTCCCGTCCCCTTTCACCGTCAGCTTTTTTTTCCCCGCTGTGTATTTGTTATCCCCCCTCGGACTGTGCTTCCATTAAACAGCTACTGCATCCGTTTATCCTCCACCTGTCCTGCATTTCTGCTACCCGCCGCGAGTACTGCCATCTCTGCCCGCGGTGGGCCCTGAGGATTTCCTGTACCCGGGCGTTTCTGGCTTTGCGGCCAGTAAATGTGACAGTACGAACTGACCATACTAAATGGATCCCGCCGGAGTGACTCTACCTGACCTGGTAGCTGTAATTAACGTCATGGCACGCACCCGGAGCAACTCTTCCAGAAGCTACAGACTGTTACCGCACGTCTGGATGAAGTTGCAACTATGCCAGCTCCACCACCTACTGTGGTTCCGTCGCCTGCTGCCATGTTCAGTCCCAGCCTGCACCTGCCTCTGCCTGCCCGTTACGACAGAGACCCCCATACATGTCGCGGATTCATCAACCAGTGTACCATACACTTCGAGGTCCTGGCACACCAGTTTCTATCCGATAGAGCCAAGGTGGCGTTTATCATCAGCCTGCTCTCAGGAACAGACAGTGGGTAGACTCGGCCTCGGGGAGGACTGGTACCTGGCAATAAGTTGATTGGGCAATCGTATGGACGATGCGGAGGCAGACTCTCGGCTTGTCTCTCAGAGAACACATCGGCGTACTCCAGATATTCGGGCGGCAGCCCGGGCAGCGGCTCCTGGAGGGTTGAGCGAGAGCAGGAACTATCCGATAGAGCGAAGGTGGCGTTTATCATAAGCCTGCTCTCAGGTGAAGCTCTGGCCTGGGCCTCACCCCTCTGGGAGAGAGGGGATCCGCTGACAGGGGACATCCAAGAATTTCTGGTCCGCCTCTCCGGAAAAATTTTGAACAACCTGGGCGCAATACCTCCGCGGCATCAGCTCAGCTACGATCCTGCCAACGCGAATCTTCTGTGGGCCAATATGCCATCCGGTTTCGTACCCTGGCTTCTGAAACTTGCCTGGAACAACGAGGCCTGGTTGCAGCCTTCAGGGGGGCCCTCACTGGGCGTATATCAAGGATGAAACTGGCTGGTCGGGACCTACCAAGTAACTTGGACGACCTCATTGCTCTAGCTATGAAAATCGACATACGTTTTTCTGAAAGAGAGACTAAGAGCTTCGCCCAGCAGTCACGCCTTCCTCCCTCGCAAGCCTTTTGCCTCGCCGTGTACCTGCACCCCCAAGTCTACCTCACCAGGCACCTGTGTTTCCACAAGATGTTCCTATGGAGGGAATCGCGTCCATAAGCCTGGAGGAAACGCTCACCTGCGGCGCAGTCTCTGAACCTGTGTCTATACTGTGGCAGGTCCCAAGCACTATCTAAAGAACTGCCCAGTCCGCCCTGCTGCGCCCCGGAAACCTCCATGCCATGGTGTTGTGGGGGAAGTGTCTCTGAGTAAAGATGCCTCTGCTCCTCGTCTGACCACCCCGGTCACCCTCTGTTATGGTTCCAGTATCTAAAATCCAATTTTCTGCTTTGTTGGACTCTGGTTCGTCATGAGAACATTTATCCACCCGTCGTTGCTTACAAGTATTGCCTGCCTGTCTCCTGTCTGGATAAACCGCTGCGTTTCTCTCTCATCAACGGGGAGATCCTGAAAGAACCAGTGCGTTACCGTACCAAACCTCTGTCTCTGCGAACTGGAAGTTCCCACCAAGAGGACATCTCGTTCTACGTTTTGCCTAATGCTTCTGCTTCTGTCCTGCTTGGCCTACCATGGTTCCAGCGTCACAATCCTTCCTTGGATTGGGAGACGGGTGAAGTTCTCCAGTGGGGCGAGCCATGTCATACTCGCTGCCTGAAGCCTGCCCATCCTGGGCAGTCCCGCCCACCTGTTACCCTGCCCGTTTCTGCTGTGCTACCTGAAGAGGATCCTCAAGCACAAGAAGAGCTCCTGGTCTGTAAAGATACCTCTGTGTCCCACCCACCTCTCCCCCTGTCTACTGATTCTGCTTCTGCCCCCCAGGTTCAAGAAGTAATCCGGGACTCTCTGGACACCTCCTCTGAAGACAGTTCCTGGGATACCGAGGAGGAGGTGGTTACCCCTAGCCGTGCTGGGGGTACCTGGTTAGCCCGGAGGGGAGGGCTTAAGGGGGGGGTACTGTCACGGATCGCGCCGCGGCCCGTGCTTTAGACCGCGGTCGCGTCCGTGCACCTGGGTCTGGGTCCGCGGTGGCTCCCTGTGCGGGGCGGACAGCGGCAGTGTCAGTTTGCTCTACACCCGCTTCTGCTCAGCGCGACTCACCTGGTCTTGCTTCAATGCGTGTCCGTCCACTGTGGCTTCCCCAGCTTGTGTGTGCACCCCATAGGGTGCGCACGCGCCAGCCTGCGGACATTTATGCACACAGTGCTCCTGCTTCCTGCCCGTGACCCCTGACCCTTTCCTTCATAAGGAACTTCATCCCTGGACTCTGGGTCAGTTCGTTGGTGTGCTTCCATAGAGCTAGACCTCTGCTGCTAAGCTGCTGCCTTGTTAACCCCCCTGGTTTCCAGAGTGTCTGCAAGCTTCTGTCTGAACGTGTGCTTAACCCTGCGCTGTCCAGCGCACCTTATACCTGCTGTACTCCTGTCGCTGCACCAGTCAGCTATTCTTGCTGCGTATCTGTTATCACCCTCGGACTGTGCTTCCATTAAACAGCTACTGCATCCGTTTATCCGTCACCTGTGTCCTGCACTTCGGCTACCCGCCGCGAGTACTGCCATCTCTGCCCGCGGTGGGCCCTGAGGATCCCCTGTACCAGGGCGTTACTGGCTTTGCGGCCAGTAAACGTGACAGCACCTTTATGACTTTTGAACGGCAAATCAAGGTGCATTACTGCTTTAAAAGTGACTCTGAATTGACTCAGAAAGTGCTAAATCTATGACCCGCAGTAGAACAGGTTCATAGATTCAGGCGCTTTCTACACTACTAATGCACGCAAAAAAAATGGCGCCTGAGCTCCAAAAATCATACATGTCGCCCATGACTTTTTAGACAGACTGATAGGTAAATGGACAGGTGGAGGAGATGGTTTGGTGATAGGAGATAGTTGATCAGGAAGAGGAATGAATAGACGGCGACTGATGGACTCATATGAAATAACAAAAGGAGATGAAGACAGAGAAGCCCAGACACAGGGAAAGGACACTGTAGGAGCCTAAGACACAGAGCACTTACACAGACCCTCAAAGAATTCTCAGCTCTGCAGCTCCTTAAATAAGGTATGTGATGTCATAATAACTGGGCGGAGCTGAAAGCCGGATCATTCCATTACATCACAGGCAGCAGATGGATGGATAGAAGAAGAGAGAGATTGCGAGAATGATGGATAGTTAGCTGAAAGGATATATTAGAGAACAATAAACCATTAAAATGCTTGTGTCTGTGTCTCCAATGAATTTCTATAATATTATATCATCTCACCTGATATAATGGAGATGAGGCTGGAATTGTCTCCAGTGTAAAGTGTCTGACAGCTCCAGGTAGTGACGAGCATCATGTGGCCAAGTTATAAGGGCTGAGATGACAATATTGGGTTCACTCATTTTCGGGTTTATCAGTAATTAATAAGTAAATGATGTTATATAACACACACAGAATATAAAGAAGAACTTTGCCCAAAGGGAAATATCAATCAAGATATGCAAAACATGAGGGTCCCTGGTTTAGGAAAATGGGGATCACTTGTTGACAAGGTTGTTTCTGTAACCTCTATAGAATTCACAGAGGGAAGTTGCCATCCCATTCCTTTCTTAGTTTCATATTTTTCTTACCACCTTCCAAGAACCATAACTGTTTTACTTTTTTTTTTTTTATCAACATTGCCATAATAGGGCTTTTCTTTAACTTGTATTTTTATAGTATCTAATTTAATAGTCATGTGGTGACCAGTTCATTAACCTTCTTAGGGTCTAACAGTGTTCAGATTTTTATGGAAAGGTTCCAGTCAGGGAGGTTGGTTTTGGGACAGGTTCCCTGAGGTTATGCTATAGGATTTTGTAGGGCTTAATGTTGAAGGGGGTTATAGAGTCAGCTGTCCCCTGTATTTTTGTATTACACTGCATGTATATGTAACAAGGATACCAATATTATTGATACTTGTGTTGTGCATGGTCTTGCGGCTTTATAGTTGCTTAAAGCCACCATGGAGTCATTTTCCATATTGTTGTATTGGTCATGGTGTGGAGGTATGGTTCAGTGACTATATGGTGATGATATGAGGTCATGGTGTGGAGGTATTATTCATTCACTATGTGGTAGTAATATGTGGACATGGTGTAAAGGTATTATTCAGTCACTATGTGGTAGTGATATGTGGTCATGGTGTGGTGTTGAGGTATTATTGAGTCACTATGATGTGGTTGTGATATGTGGTAATAGTGTAGAGGTATTCAGTCACTATGTGCTGGTGATATGTGGTCATGACATTGAGGTATTATTCAGTCACTATGTGGTGGTGATATGAGGTCATAGTATTGTGGTATTATTCAGTTACTGTGGTTATATGTGGTCATGGTGTAGTGGTATAATTTAGTCACTGTGTGGTGGTATGGGGTTGTATTATTTGATCTTTGTATAGTGGTATCATTATTAGTCTTGGTTTTGTCAGTAACAATATGGTGATATTTAAACCCCGTTTATAGCGGTATTATGTGGTCACTGTTGACCATTATATAGTGGTATCATCATAGAATATTGTCTCACAGCGATTTGTATGGGTTTATGTACATAGAATACATTACTTTATATAAATACATATTTATAGACCCCAGTAACGCCACTGTTGTGTCGGCGCTGGTCTGCTGGAGGAGGCATGATTCTTTTTAGGTGAGGTGTGTTTAGAGGTATGTCCTACTGGGATGTTATTTGTTTGGGTGTGGTTAGAGGCATGTCCTGGTGTAATGTCATTTATTTGGGTGAGGTTGGAGACATGGCCTGAAGTGTCCCTCTTTGCCCTCTCTAAAGTTGGGAGGTATGATGTGACTAGAGCCAAGAGATTGGTTACCGCATCATGTGATCTATGAACGTGATATCATCAGTGAAGGACAGGGTGAGGAACACTGGAGCTTTAGAACAGTGTGGATAGGAAGCAGACTCGGACTGGCCCACAGGGAGCAGGGGAAACCTTTGGTGGCTCCTGGACATGGAAGGTCTGGGCTGCTTTTCAGGGACAAAGCCAGAAAAAGAGAGGGAGAAAGCAAGAAGCATGCACAGTCATGTACAGTAGCTGTAGTGTGGGCCCCAAAAATCAACTGCATAGATGGGCCCCAAGAATCAACTATACTGATGGGCACCCCTGTCCAATACTGGAGGCAAGTATGGGGTAATTTTCTATTTTAGTACAGTGCAAGGTGGTAGCAAGGTTTTTAAAAGTCTTGGAAAACCCCTTTAAGTCTGCGTCAAATATCTAGATCTCTGGCCAAAAAACCTTGAAAAGTTATCATTAACATTCTCCCACTTGTAAAATTAACAAATCTAATAAATGCCTATATTAATAAATAAAATATGCACCAATCAGCCATAGCCATTACAGGTGAAGTGATTAGCACTGATTATCTTGTTACATTGGCACAAATTAAGGAATGGATAAACCAGGCGGCAAGTGAGCCAGTTCCTGAAGTTGATGTGTTCGAAGCAGGAACAATGGGCAAGTATAAGGATATTTTCAACTTTCTTGTAAGTTGGTCCCAGTATGCAGTGATTACTAAGCTGTTCAGGCAAGGACAACAGGTGCACCCAAGCAAGCTACAAGTTGACCTGCAGCGCTGAAAAGCGCTGATGGAAACACTCCTTTAATGCTGTTTATGATAGAAATGTACCAGAATACACAGTGTATCACAAATTGCTGCATTTCAGAATGCATAGTCAAAGACATGTAGGAGTGCCCATGCTAATCTCTGCCTACCACCAAAAGCACTGGCCATGAATATGTGAGCATCAGGATTTACTACAATTTACTTATAGTCTTGTCTTCTTTGCTTCATCTAATTCTGAAAGTAGGACACTCTCGTAGGAATTGTAAATGTCTTGATATCCACACACTCTCTGACTCTCTAATACCGTTGTCTACCATATCTACACTTCATGACACAGACGAGCCACCGTTTTCTTCAAGGCCACAATTACTACAACTATCAAATTAGTTGCCCCTATTCCTTTAATTATCATTTTTACACTCAAGTTTACCTCTCTGGTGCAAATTTTACTTCTTGGCTTTCCAGGATACCAGAGCCTCTATTAGGTATATCTTCATTTTTTTCTCTTCTGCTTTCTAAACTTCATCATTCAGAAAACAGAGTTAATCGTTTTTCCTATATCCCACAACTGCAACATCAGAACTATCAATCACAGTTAATGGCTACATGCTTTCCCAAGTCCCAAAATCCCTCTGCACATCTAAGCCGTTATCACCTCCTGCCGCTTTCACTTTATTTCTTTAATCCACTCTTTTCTCAACCTTGACTCATCAAAAATGTTAGTGCATGTCCTTATCTCCTGCCTGTACTACTGCCACATCCTTAATTGTGGTCCCACATCTAACACCCCTCCAATACCACCTTAACGGTAACCTGTCACATAGATTATGCCCCCCTTGCTGAGGACAGCACAAGCTAGTGACAGGCATGCTGTTTCCAGCACTGTTTTCCTTTTTTTGTAAGATACAGCAGTTTCACAGCATTTAATGCTGACATTTAGCAGTTTGCAGCCTGTTCTGCCAGAGATGAGTCCGATCCATCCACATCTAGTCCCACCCACCCGCTCGTTATTCACGGTTTTTTACCTATTCAAAGTAAAAGGTTGAATCAGCAGTGAGTGGGTGGGGCTAAAGCTGGACTGACAGATTTGAGCATTAAATGGGATTACTTCCGGCTCCGGCGTCATGGTGTGAGGACGCGCGGGCGAGTGCCTCCACATCTCCCGGCCTAAAAACATTGCATAACGTCGGCACCGGCACACCCACACCTCTGGGACGAGCCCGGCTACAAAGCGGGGACCGGCAACAGTCCGCTGGCAAGTGCCCACATTTCCCAGAGCCCGTCCGAGACCCGCGCTACTCCCACTACAGGACCGCAGGTACCGCTGCCATAACCACGCGACGTGCGCCAGGCATTCACTGCCACTGCAGAACCGCGATCATCGGCTGCCCTAGGAGCTGTGGATGAAAGGAGGGGCCTGCGGCAGCCGGGTTACCACGGGGTCTCTCCTCTACTCTTTGCTGCAGCACCCTGAATGTGCTGTCCTTCCTACTTAAAAAGGCAACTGACACCACTATACTACAATGTGAATCAAGAACTCCCATCAACCTTGTGATGCCAGCCTAAAAGGGCTCTATATCTCAGCTGCATTGTACTGTGCTGTGACCGAGGAACAATAGATTTGAGGCATGCAGACGTCCCTTCCTCTGTCCACAGATGCTAAATGATTAATATGCAAATCTGGCAGCACCCCTCGTCTGGCTGTTAAATGCACTACATTACAAAGTGAAGCGCGGGCACCTAGTGACGAACTGAAAAAACATCCACATCTCTCGTCGGCGCTCCTTGCTACCCCTGTTTCGCAGCTTCAGCCATTCTATCTTCTTCTACTAGAGTCACAGGTCTATCTCTGCAGACTTACTGGTGACAATACCTGATATCAACAACAAGGAACTTATTGTGCTGTGGGTTTCTTGCCCACTGATACTTCACTATGGACTGGTTTGTTAACATGCTAAGCCCAAAACTACGATCCAAACCTTTTACCCGATCCTCCAAAAATCTAGCACAACTGGCGGATTCCCCTGAGGAGGAGCCCTCAGACATACCTCGGTCACCAACCTGCTCCTCTCGGCTGGATGGGGAGATGGAGGAAGAGGACATGATGACTTACCAATTGACTATTCTAAACTGGCACAAGGGGTAGCCAAATGCATTTCACTGGATTCTCAGGAAATATTGAAACAAACGGTTACGGCTACATTGGTACAGATTTAGTCTGAGGTCTCTCAACTGAACAAGAGGTTCGAAGATGTCGAGCAGCGTCTCCATACAATTGAACAAACCGCCGACTCCTCTTCCTCAGAATTGCAAGAATTGTGTAGAGAAAATCAGAAGTTGGCAGATAAGATTGATGACCTAGAAAACAGGTCGAGCTGTAACAATTTGAGAATTGTGGGGGGCCCCAGAAGCAGTCCCTCAGAAGGACTTAGTTTCATTCTGCGAACATATCCTTCCTAGTGCCCTCAACATCTCTCGCCCCTGCAAGGTAGAAAGAGCACATCGTATTGACGCTGATCTTCGTTCCTCTTCGAATAAATCAAATACCCCTTCTGCAACTGACACCATACACCCGGCTCCAGAGAGTGACCTCGCCCAGTTATAGTTAAGTACCTGGCCTACACGGATAATTCTCAAATTCTGCAATCTTTTAAACGTTTAAACAAGCCTCTCTACATCTCAGGAAATAGGACACTGATCTTTGCAGACTTTTCAGCTGAAGTCACTAGAAAACACAAACTTTTTGCTCCTTTCTGATCCGATTTCTATAAACGGAAGATAAAATTTGCTCTATTATACCCAGCAACCCTGCGGATTTTTCATGGAGACGGATCCATATCCAATTTTACCTCTCCAGCGGAGGCAAAACAAGCCTTGACAACGCACATTCCTCCTGGAGAGCCGGGTCGCTCCTCTCCGGGATCGCCTGGACTTCAACGATCACCTAGTCGAACCCAGAACCACCCCTGCTCACCACCAACATCATCTCGACTACTTCCTGAGTTTCCAAGGGAACAGAGAGTTCGACATTCCTCCGGCTGGATCACTTGAGTGTTGTTGGCGTGCCTTTAGCTGTAAAAGGAATATTTGCTTTCTTTTCCCCCTGGGCATCTGATTCTGATTCTCACCTTTGGTGGAGGACGAGACTTGTGTACTCTACTTTACTTGACTACTTTTTTTTTGGCTGAGCTGCATTTACAGAGAACTGTATGGTGTGGGCTGAGTGCCTAAACTCTCCCCCCCCCTGTTTTTCTTTCCTCCCCCCCCCCTTTTTTTCCTTTCCCTTTCTCTCTTTTTCCAAGAGGCTGGGTGGTGTTGGAGTCACCGCATCTAGAATTGCATTACTCTGTTTTTTTGGGTGCTCCCTAGTGATACTTATGCCATGGAAAAAAGGAAGTCCATGAGCACAAATTTGGGAGGAATTGTGCTTCTTATTTCTCCTCTCCTGTGCGCATATTTGTATGGCTTCGGCACAAGTTGGTGCCAACTGTCCTTTTGTTATATGTTGAGTTTGCTGTTCGCTAATCATCCTGTCGCATATCTGAAAGGGGGTTCATGGTCTCCTCCAGGTGGGTCTTTTGAAATGATACGGAGTATAAAAAAAAAACAAAAAAAAACTTGATGTCCTCATTTATGTGGATAGTTTCCTTGAATACTAAGGGGCTCCGTTCCCCGGCAAAACAGAATAGGATTCTGTATCATTTAAAAAAACAGAGCTGATATTGATCTATTACAGGAAACCCACTTGAAGGACCATGATTTTTTTTAAGGATGAAAAGGCTCTGGGTGGGGGCGATCTACAGTTCCCCTTCTGTTGATAACAAAGGAGGTGTCCTTATCCTGCTCCATAGGAATTTAGCATATACTTTGCTGTCAGAAACACATGACGATGAGGGTAGATGGTCAAAGCTTGCTATACAGGTCTCTTTGGAAACTCCTTCCCTTTACAATGTGTATGACCCAAACTCAAATAATTCTCCCTTTTTTGCGGCCTTATCTAACTTATTACTCGCCGATTCTAATCAATACAGAATAGTGGGGGGGGATTTCAACTCCGTTATGCACCCATATGAGGACAGAAGCCCACCCCACACTAGGAACCATGACACACAGCTTCTGATTTTTGCTTCCCAGACAGACATGCTGGATGCCTGGAGGTAGCTGAATCCAGAGGGTAGGGAACTTTCCTTTTCCCATTCACATAACTCTTGGTCCAGAATTGATTATTTTCTCCTATTCTGCACGCTTCTCCCACTAGTCGACTCAATAGTTATCGGAGATCTGGTAATTTCTGATCATTCACCACTTGAACTCCAATTACCAGACTTCATCTGGAGATTTCCCTCCTATTTATACAAGGATGAGGATTTTCATGGGGCATTGGTGATTTGGTGGAGGGATTTTATGACAACTAATTACTCAGAAGACATATCACCACAATTGTTATGGGAAACAGGGAAAGAAGCTTTAAGAGGGAAGATTATCTCATATACAGCTCACCGAAAGAAAATGATTAATGATAAAATTACATCACTAAGCAAGCAGTTGTGGCTGGCATATTTGACCTTTCGGGCTATTCCCTCTATGTCCAACCAGGAAAAGTGGAACTCTGCAGGTCACCAAAATGAGTAGTGTTGAGCGATTATTATCGACAAAGTTGAAATCGGCACAGTTTTCATGGTGATCGGATTTTTTAGATCATGCGATAATTTAGGTTAAAATCTGTGCATCATCTATTAAGATCGCGCCTTTTTCGGCGCTTCCTGTAATTTTGCCGGCCAGCAAATCAGATTACAGAATAGAGCAGGGTGAGATGTGTGTGCGACGTCATGACTTGGATGTGTATGGTTGCGATTGGCTGGAAAAATCACATGACCTCATTTTACATAGAACAGCGTTTCCTGTTCAGCCTCAGAGAAACCTCTACTATTAGCTGTGATCCTTACAATTTAATTAGATTAGAGATTGAAAGATTTTATATAGTTAGGTAGAGAATTTTAAAGGAGCATTTACTGCTGTTAAAGTCACGGGGGGGGGGGGGAGCGAAGAAGGGGGGCCCCCCCCTGCGGGCGAACACAGACAAGCTCTATAAAGAAGACTGGATAAAGTTCACCAAGACTTAGTGTAGACATTGCAATAGCTTTATTATATAACAGTTTTTCTATTGAAAATATTTCCTGGATATTGGGCAGCCTGAACTTATAGGATAAACATCTTTTCTAGTAACTGCAGGTCTTTGTTAGGTGTCAAAACTCCACTTTTATTACATATACATTTCAATAGGGGTTCTTTTTTTAATTTTTCTACTCCACCTTTTTTGATATACCACCTTTTTACTTAAATAGAACCAGCAAGTACCCAAAATTGATAGGGGCCAAAAAAACCCTTTTAATATCCCAAAAATTTTAGTACGGTTTTTTTGACTTGCCAGTCCAGTATTTGTTGATAGAGCCACCTTTTGCATTAAATTTGTGAATCCACACTTTGTCTAATTACCAGCAGTGAATTGATAGGTGCCAAAAAATACCTTTTATTATCCTGAATAACATTACAGATACGGTGTTTTTTGACTTGTTGCACTACAGCTTGTTCATAGGCACCTTGCACTTAAAATTTGAATCTGCAATTTTTTAGTCACCACAGGTGAATTGATAGGTGCCAAAAAATACCCTTTATTATCCGAATACATTTCAGATACGTGTTTTTTTCACTTTGGCGCAGGCCAGCTTTGTTGACTTGATAGATCTACTTCGCAGTTATATTTGAATCCAGCAATTTTGTTTTGATTTGAGTGATTTGAGAATAGCTGTGATTTGCCGTCTTTTAATAAAGACTTTCCAAAACTATTCCATACCTTCTCAAATTTGTATATTTCTGAACATGGAGCGAAATTCAGGTGGTAAGCGAGCAAAGAGGGGGTAGGACATGGAGGTAGAGGTAAGAGAGAAGGTGCTCCTTCCAGCGCTGGCGACAACACGCATGCCAGCGGATCGTCAGTTGCAGGACCGTCAGGCCTGTCATCGCTGGGTCAGGGCCCTGTGAGTCTCAGTAACGAACAGCGTCGCCAATCTGTCCTTCAGTGGTTAATGCAACCTGCATCCAGCAGTCTTACCTCCTCGTCCTCCCAGTCACGGCCACAAATGTTGTTATCAGCATCACCAGCATCCGTCCAACATGAAGCAGCCCAAATGTCAACTCCTCATGTACCCACCACTGTGGATAATCCATTTTCTGAAGACCTCTTTAATGACAAAATGCGGTTGGGGTCAGAAGGCATGTTAAAAGATCAAGAGGCCAAAGAGGGTGATTTTTCCGCTCGACGCCCATTCTGGCCATCAGGGGGGAAAAGGGGAACCGGTCAATCGGGCAAAAATCCCGGGCGGTGGGCAACCCTTGCAGCCCCCTCTTGTTTGTAGCCCCAGCCCTGGATGCAGAATGTGGGGACGACGAAGTCCCCTTTGGTTGATGATGATATGCAATTGCGGACCCAAAAGTGCTTTTCAGACTTTTGCTTTGGGGCTTCATCATGGACGAGGAGGAAAGAGGGGTTGTCATAGGGGTTCCCCCTCAAAAGGGAAAAGGGGCGGTCCAAAGTCCGCTGAATGTTCCGCCACCCCACGGTCAGCGCAAACCCCCCCGCTAACGCCGTCAAAAAGGTCCAGGACCCCCAAAGCCTGGGCCTTTTTGACCAAGCCTCTGATTCACCCAGCAATGCCCATATGCCCCCCTTTGCCTAAACGAATAAGTAGAGGCAAAAACCTTAGGTTTTTCCCCACCCCAACTGTCTAGTCCATGCAGCGAATGCTGAGTTGAAATGGAGGCAAACTTTTGGCCCAAAAAAAAAGGCCAACCGACGCCGGGCCCCCAAACCACGTCACACCCCCCTTTCTCCCCTCCTCCGCCACCACCAAGCTTCCCATGCCCATGCCTCAAATATGATCAGGGGTCAGCCTCCGCTTTAGCCTCCAGCTTCGCCCATACCACCACACCACCAGAGACCCATCCACCCCTTCCCTTCCCCAGTTTTTACGACCTGCAAAAGCCGTGAGCGCCATCTAGCAGCCAGCCTCTGTCTTCCAGGTTTGGGGGGCAAAAAAACACTTTAACCCCAAAAATCCCAAAAGCCAAAAGCCCTGAATTCGGCATTGCCAGGCTTTTGGGCCTTTGGAAAATGTTTCCCTTTCGTCTGGGGGACACAGATGGGTTTTCCCCCACGTCAGGCCCTTCCGCCCCCAAAACCAATGCCGACGATTTCTTTGGCAGAAAAAGCCGTCCCGCCCTGCCCGGAACTGTCTCTTAAAATTTTAAGCGCGTTGTCTGCATCTTTGGGGCCGGAAAATCCATCTGACCACTGACCGGATGTAAGCCGGGCCCAAAACCGCTATAAAACTCTGGACAGCTCACTGGGGGAGCTTGGGGGGATGTCCCGGGGGTGACGGTGGCTCCAGGGTCGGCGCAGCCTTCAAAAACCCCAGGTTCTTCCCCCCAAAGGGCCCGGGGGGCATCACTCCCAGAGAAACCAGGCCCCGTTGAAATCAATCTTTGGAGACCATCCCCCGCACAGGTCAGGAGCTGTGGGCGGGGTCTCCGCAACGGGGCCGAGGCTGGTTGGGGGCCAAGACCCTTTGCCAGACAAGTGGGGTTTGGGGTCGGGCGAAATCTGCTGGCCGCCCTTAAGATCGGTGGCTGGAGCACATCCCTTGCCTGGGACATGTCATAACCCTTGTCCCCTCCAGAAATTTTTAAAAAGCTACCCGGGTCTGGACTGCCTGCTGAGGAAGGCTCTAAGTCTAAGTTCGCACTTCCGCCGTTCGCATCCTGCTTCGTCCCGCCTGGCTGCGTTGCAGCGTCGGCTCGGCCTCCCTGTCAACTGTCTCATTGTTGACGTGGCAACACACTGGAATTCCACCCTCCACATGCTCCAGCGATTGTGGCAGCAGCGCAATGCCATTACACAGTACGAAGTGACACATGGCCTGACAAGCAGCGGTGCGGACCTCGGGGTGTTGAGCCACCGAGAGTGGAGGCAGGTGAAAGAGCTCTGCACCATCCTTGCCAGTTTTGAAGAAGCCACCAAAATGGTCAGTGCGGACAATGCCCTTGTCAGCATGAGCATTGTGGTGATCTTAGTTCTGGAACGATCGTTGGACACTCTAAAACAGGTCCCGCCAGCGACGGAGGAGACGGACACGGAGCCTTTCTCTCCATCAAATCCACAAGGCCCGACAGTTTCACAATTTCATCGGTCTTCATTAGGCAGTGGTTCGGGGTCCAGAGCTAGTGCAAGGTGGCGCATCAGCTCTCAGGGTGCATCATCTCAGGCAAGTCAGGGCTGTGTTGAAGCTGTGCCGGAGGCAGCAGAGGAGGAGGAGGAGGAGGAGGTATTCCTAGACACCGATGTTACCGACGTCCCTGTCTTGGAAAGAGGTTGGCGCGAATTTGAGGCGGAGGAGGAAGATGAGGAAGATCAGTTTGCTAGTGCCCCTCGACCCAGAGGCTTGGGAAATCAAGGCTCCATCTCTCACATGAGTGCTTGGATGCTCCATTTCCTCCAACATGATCCTCGCATTAAGGCCATCAAAATAAACACAGTTACTGGGTGGCCACCCTCCTGGATCCCCGGTACAAAACAAAACTCAGCACTTTCCTTCCACCCACCCAAATAGAGAGTAAAATGCAGGAAATGGAGACCTTGCTGATTGATCAACTGGAGACATCTGTTGCGTCTGCTTCACGTTCCCCAAATGTCATGGTGGAACAACATCAGCGACGTGACAGCAGTAGAGTACCAAGTAGGCGTAGCGGCAGCAGCAGGCAAGGTGGCAGAAGCCTAATGGGTGACCTCTGGCAATCTTTGTTTACCACCTCACCAACGCATGCAATGCAGGGCACACATCCAACACACAGAGATCAGCTTAAGATCATGGTGCATGACTATCTGCGTCTCAACACCGATGTTTTTGTATGTGTTCCGGACCCAATAGACTTCTGGGTATCCAAAATGGACGAATGGCCCGAGCTGGCTCGTCACGCCATAGAGGTGTTGTCCTGCCCAGCAGCCAGCGTCATATCTGAGCGGACCTTCAGCACAGCTGGAGGAGTCATTACAGACAAACGCATCCGGCTTTCCACAGATAATGTGGATCGTTTGACTTTCATCAAGATGAATCAGGCATGGATCTCTGATGATGTTGTGGCCCCAATTGCCGAGGTCACCGATTAGTTGCCGGTCTACTTCACATTCCTCTTCAAACAGAAATGGTCCTCTTGAAAAATGTTTTTTAAAATGATCATTTCTTACTGCAATTTTTATTCTCTTTTCCCAACAGTTCATTTTGCTGGTTTTGCTGTGAGGAGACTGTAAAAGACAGCAAGGTTTTATGACAACACCGTATTCCATTTACTCACTTTATCTTAAGAAGTTTTCGCATTGTCAAAAGGTTTGAGGTCATGTTTGCTGTGAGATACAGCTATACATAAGGTCCTATGGAACAGAAATGGGGCTTTTAAGTGGCATTTCTCCCTCACAATTTTTAATAGTGGCTGAGAAGTCATATTTATAATTTTTTTGGGTCATGTAGCTGTGAGATACAGCTATAATTATGGTCCTTTGGAACAGAAATATGGCTTTTAAGAGCCATTTCTCCCTCACAATTTTTAATAGTGGCTGAGAAATATTTTTTTTTTTTTTGGGTCTTGGCTGCTTTGGAAAATGCAGCAATATACAGGTATCTATTAGTAAAAAAAATGTTGTTTCTAACAGACATTTTGTTCTTGCACCAAATTGTCAGAGTGGATCCCTTCCAAGGATGTTCGGTGCTGTCCAGAAAACAGGAAATCGGTTTAGGACACTAGTTTAATTGAGACACATTCGCTAAAATGACTGGTTTTTGCAAGATCTTCTAAACATAGCAATATCAACCCTTTATTGAGAAAACCCATTTAATACAATTAAATAAAGAGAAACAAAAGACATGGTGGGATTCAATCCTATTTTAAAACATTGTGTTTTCATAGAACTTAACACTACTTAAAACAAAAATTGCATGTACAAATAGGTGTAAAAAATATTCCCTGAATTGCAGTGGGCAGTACGCTAGGACAGATTCATATCGGGGCACACGTGCACAGAATGATCAGGGCCTATGACCCTCGGAGTCTCGGAGTCTCCAGGCACATGCACTGAGCGCTCATGTTGTGAGGGAGCCGGTGCTAACCGCCGATGCTATTTGATGCATGACGGGCTTCGGTTTCAACAGGCATGCTACAATATTACCGCGGCAAGTCACGAGTCGGGGAGGATGGCAGAGTGGCATCGTTCCGTACCTGTCTCCTCACTTGTATGTATACGTTTGCTTCCCTGAAGCGTTCGTACATACATTTTCTGAGCCGTAGCAGGGAGCATGACGCGCCGCTGTCATGCCACCCCGACTCCTGACGACGCTGGGATTCTCTCTATGCCGGCAGATTATATGCCGGCCGGGAGATCCCGGGCCTCCGCGAGACGGATTAAGCAGAGTGATGACATCACGCTGCTCTATACGCTCCTCAAGCTGCAGGGACCAGGTCGAGACGTGAAGACTCGAGGCTTCTCATTAGGTAAAGTAGGTTTTTTCTATTTTATTTTTTATTAGGTTAGGTGGGCCAGTAATCTGGATACAAAGGGGGACATAATGGTAAGGGACAGCACACTAAGTGCTGGGGGCATAATGGGCTACAGGGGCAAGACACTGGCTACAAGTAGGCATAATTGGATACAGGAACTGGCACACGACACTGGCTAACAAGGGCGGCTATTGGCTACAGGAGCGCAAGACACTGGGCATACAATGTGGGCATAAATGGACTACAGGGGAGGCAAGACCTGGCTAAGGTGGCAGTAATGGCTACAGGGGCATAGAACACTGGCTACAAGTGCGGCATAATGGTACAGGAGGCAAGACACTGGCAGACAGGGGGACGTATGCAACTGGCCTACTGGGGCAAGACACTGGCTACAAGTGGGACATAATGGATCAGGAGGCATGACACTGGCTACAGAGTGGGCTATTAATGGCTACAGTGAGGCAAGACACATGGACTACAAGTGGGACTTAATGGCTAAAAGGAGGAAAGTACATCTGGAATCACAGGAGGCAAGACATTGGCTACAGGATGGAACCTATTATTGGCTAAGAGGGCCATGTCACTGGCTACATGGAGGGCTATACTATAAAGCTAGAGGCATGTCACTGGCCTACTGGGGGGAGGTCACTGGCTAAAGGGGGCTGTTAACATGGGTACAAAGGGGGCTAATAAAACCTGACCCTAATAGGGAGCTATGTTACTGGCTTACAGGGGGCATATTACTGCCTCTTAAAGGGCGGGCAGTTAAACTAAGCTAAAGAGGGCCAGGTAGTAACGCAGAGGATAGAGGGGCTAAAATAAACCTGGCTAGAGGGGATACCAACCTGGCCTTTACAGTGGGCTAACTACCAGGCTATAGGGGCAAATATTTACCTACAAGGCGGGTAATTTTTCACATTTGGGGCCACTATAGATGGGGAAGTTGGTATAGAGATAGGAAAAATTTGTAGAGAATGTGATTAAAATGAGGAGGATACTAAGATGTATTTGTTTTGTACCATTTTTCAGTGAAGAGTTGTGGACGTAAGAAGTCCTCATGGCGTCTGGGGATGATGGAGAAGAAGAGGAGAAAGAGAACAAACTCTTCAGAGACGTTAGCTCCTGTTAAGTCACTAAATGTAACTCTTGCAAGTGTAATCACTTAGATTTCTCCTGAGCCTACATACAAAGGTTTTCATCTGTAAATCATAACATCCGCAGTTCACAAGCTGCGCAAAAACATTTCCGTTGTGCACAAGCCCTAATCAGAAAAACTTAAGGGCCGTAGCCCCGGATGTTTTTGGGGACCTATCAACGCCCCATGCTGAATTGTAACAAGGGGAGAGTCAGAAAATCTTGGGACCAGTTGTAGGTTATTCAGAGGACATGGAAGCTATGGTAGGCACGGACAGGAACAAAAAGTACAGAGACCAATTCTTCTCCCAGCTACAGTTGAGTAAATTGAGAAAAAAGATTGCCATAAGAAAAGGGATCCTGGGTGGAACAGTGAGAGGTTAATCACCAGTTATTTCCAAGTTGAAGATCAATTGGTCCGCCCACTCAATTACGGAGGGGGGAAAGCGAGTCTACCCTAGGTACTGGACTGTGTACTGAGGCAAGCTGGTGTTCTCAGGCAGTCTTCCACTTATTGCCACTTGCTTCAGCAAGAAAGTTTTCGTCTTGCTGCGTCTTCAGGGCATTTTAACCTCGCGTGTTAATAGATGACAGACGCCAGCTGGTCTCTACCCAGCACCCACTGTAAAACTCCGGCCTTGGGTCATGCTGAGCCCATAGGACTGGTATAGTCAATGTCCAGTTCAAAACTTAAATTGTGGTTGAAAAGACCCTTTTTCGCACGGCACTTTTTAAATCTGTGGGTCAGACTGGATTATTGGTCTTCAGCGTTCCAGGACAGGGGATATTACAATGTCCATGTTCAAGTAAAAATGATGGTTCAAATAATACTGGCCTTCTGGCACTTTTAATTTGTGGGTGATGCAGGTTTAAGGGTCATGCTGTCTAGGAACAAGGGACAGGGATTGGTGAAATAGGTTGTGTGACTTTTTTTTCTGATGGCTTTTATAGCTAAGTGTTGTGCCTAGACTGTAGACAGGTATCCATAGTTGGACGTATGTGGCTTGTTAATTTCCAGCTTCTCCAGCCTCTGTTTGGGCTTGTGAGAATGAAGGTGTTCGTTGCTCTCCCATAGAATTAAATGGTCATGCTCATAATCGAATGCTCCCTATCGGATAACAACCTTATCGATGGTGGTTTCACCGACTATGATATCGCTCCGAATGTCGTTAGCCAAACAATCAACTACTCGCCATCAACACTAAATATGAGCAATAGCTTGAACAAGGCAGATCTCTGATAGGATCTCTCATACGCTAGTTTTTAAAGATATGGTTTGCAAAGCCAGGACGTCTCATTTGCAAAGGGGAACCTCGGCTCTCGACACTTCAATAAGTAATCAGTTAAGGTAGATGGGTCGCTATCACATGATGGTAAAGATATTAATAGGACATTCATGGATTTTTACAAAAACTCTTTACTCAAAGGGGAAGTCTGGGGATGAGAACTTCTCTTTCTGGTTGTCCAACCCATTGCTCCCGAAGCTGTCTGATGAAGAACGAGAGTCACTTACCTCTACAGTTTCGGAGGGCACAGAGAAAAATAGAAAAGGGCCATTCTCTCAAAATTGGGCAACCAGGATAAGCCCACTGGAGCCGGATGGTTATACATGAGAATTTTTTAAAATTCTTAGGTCTGAGATCTCCCCCCATCTTACCGAAGTCTTTAATTAATTTATTCAGGGATCCCCCATTAAGCTTTCCCCCATTTCATTAAGCTTTCTTCATACAGGCCCATTTCTCTTATTAATGTCGACCTCAAGTTATTATCTAAAATTTTGGCTGACAGATTATCGTTCATATTGCCTCGTCTAATTTCACCACAGCAAGTGGGCTTTGTTTATGAACAGGTTCGGTGGTAATAAATATTCGTTAAAGTCCTTTCTATTTTAGAACGATATTTAAACTCAGACCCATGCTTTAGCTACTGCCTCTCACCCTTCGTTCAGCTCACATATGTTGATGCCGAAAAAGGAATTCGAGAACAGTCGTCAAGTTGGACCTGGTTAAATGGAGTGTTGGATCGCTTCGGAGTCATTGGCCCTTTCTGCATATTTAACCTTTACTGCACTTATTGCTAACCCCTGACAGTTCGCAGCTGTATACCACTGGCTTTTTGTCCTTTAACTTCTCCCTTTAGCGAGGCATCCGTCAAGGTTGCCCATTGTCACCCCTTTTGTTTAATTTGATGATCCAAACCTTTTCTTGTTTTATTCCCTCTTCCTCCTTGATCCAGGGTATACAAATTGGTTCCTCAGAGTTAAAAACTGTGCCGTTCGCCAATTGATTTATTTTTTTCCTAAGCACAGCCTGCATGAGAGTATACCAGCAATTTTGGACCTTTTAGGAACAATTTGAGGAAAATGCTCAGGATTTAAGATTTATCCCTCTAAATCCAAGATTCTAGATGTGGCTCCCTCTGGATGCCAGCTCTCCACCCCTCTAGACCGCCTGTCGGTTATCTGCTAGCACTCACATTCTCAGTGAAATACTTGGGAATCACATCATATTGGCAAATCCCAGGAATCGCTATATCACTTCAACTACCCCCCTCTATTAAAAAAAAAAATCAGAAAGAATTAGCTAGACGAAATAATCTACCCATCTCCCTAATGGCTCGCTGCCAACACATCAAGATGATGAGCTTTTCTAAACTCCTTTACCCTATGTAGACTATACCCTTATTAATCAAACATAAAGATGTTAACTCACTATAATTTCTGCCTATTTCTCCTCTTTTATTGGAGGCGTAAATAAAAGGCCGGAATTGTCATAAAATGTGTATGCTCTCCAAAGATAGAGGGGGCCTCTAAGTTCTGCCTGAATATCATCGAAATAACAACTTTAGGATGCCTGCTAAGACATAGCTTGAATGGTAAATGGGGCACTCATGCTTCTCCTATACCCCCACTTGAAGCTGAATCTAGTCTCACCTTGGTCACTGCCTGTCCTTCTCCCATGTACCCTAAATTTTCCCGTCTTCCTGGCTCAGATATAAAAATAGTCTCACTCTTAAACAGACGCATAGGCGGCATTGGAATGCGGTGTGATCGCTGTCTATTCCATTTTACCTCTTACCGATCAGCAGTAGAATACTTCCGCTTGTCCGGGGTCATCCGGACTTTGTAGCCGGCATGGAAAACTCTCTGTTCGTTTCTGTGGAGCGGATAAGGGGGAAATCAAGAGGTGACTACCGGTTTTTGGATGACGCTCTCTCAATACATAGAGAATTCTCTCGTGTTGACGGAAATCCGGGTGCAATTTTATACAATACCCCGGTTCCCCACTTATCTGAGATACAGACCAATTCATCAGCTTTTGTAGAGCGGTAATACCTAATGTGTCTAAATATTTGGAAGCCAATCATTATGATTCCTTGCTAATTCAGGCTCATACTATCTCCTACCCTATATCGTATCTATATGGGATTGCAAAAGGACCCTTCCCAAGACTGGCAACAATTTCACTATTTGGTTAAGGTGCGGACGATTTATCATTCCTAGGAAAAAATATACACAGAGACATGTAGAAGGCTGGACCAGGCATTTCGAAAATTTGTTTATTGCGTGGAGAATTGGAGAGGACACGTTCCTTTTCGATGGCACTTGGTGCGGTCTTTGGATTTAATATGACACCCAACCCCCCACCATCGGCCCAGCGATGTGTCCCCGAAACCGGATTATAGCCTGCCGAAGTGCAGGTCTATCAGGATCAGATTTATCGCATGGTAGTTGGTTCTTGCCACTTTACTATGGCCTTCTGGGAGCAATAGTAGAGTTAATACACTCGAAATGTGCAAGGTTTAAAACTTTCTGGTACAGCCTCAACAGCTATTCTTTCATAGCCTTCCCGCTCACACCGACTATCACATAATCTGCCTATAATCAAACCACGGATTTAATGGCAAGATAAGAGGGGCTACTTCACCAAGTGGTTGACTTCCTACATTCCTTCCATTGATGAAATCCTCCAGATGGTGAAGCACTACGCATATCTTGAAAAGTTAGATGTGATTAGGACAAAAGAGACCCACACAGAAAAATACTTTAAGAAATGAGAACCTTTATTGAAATCTGCTACACAGATTCTGAAATTTCCATTATTATGAAGCCCTTTACCTCCACACAATGGTACCTAACCTTGGCCTTGGAGGATACTTTGGTAAGATTAAAGGATTACTTCATGATTTCTATGTTATTCATGGGTCGGTCCTCTGCTTTACCTCCTTCTGCTTTCGCCCCTTGAGCGTGAACCGGTAATGACTAATTTGGGGCGTCTTTATCGGTGTTGGATCACCTGAGAATCTTCTTGAAACATCTTGGAAAGTTAGTGGAGTGGGTAGGTTGTGCTTGCCGGCAGGATGATGATATATTGATGTTATATGGTCGTGAGTTATCGCTATTGGAATTTATGTTTTGTCTACAAAGGGTTCTCTACGACAGGTCCATAATATATCTGCTACCGGAGTTACTGTTAGCCTCGGAATTGTGTTAACAAGGCCTACTTTCTGTGTGCCTTAATATGACGTGTTGATAGACTTCCGATTTTAACTCTTTGACTTACGCTAATGTTATAATCAGAAATAACTAATAAAAATAAAATATGTTTAAAAAAAAAAAAAGGGGGATTTTATCGCTTCATTAGTTTGTTCTGTTTAATTGTAACTTTTCAGTTTCCTATGCTCCTCATTTACAGCGGGCGTTTCTTTTCTCTCATAGCTGGGTGTTTCTCTTAACTTATTGGGTGATGACATCATCCCCCCCTTCACTGTTTATACTTGCTCTCGAGTCAGTGTGTTTGTTTAAGATTAGTTGGAGGGGATAGCGCATCCCTGCTCTTTCCCCCTCTCTGTCTGAGTCCACATGTCCCTGTTGTTTCCTCTGCCCTATGCAGTCTTATCTTTGCTAAGAGCTGTTTGTTTACATACCACAGCCTGTATTCAGTCTAGACTCAAGTCCTTTCTATGAACTCAGAGCACTGATCTCTTCTCCTCTCACGCTGGAGGATTGTTACAGTTGAATTCCAGTCTTCTATGAACTCCTCCAGAGCAGCACATATCTGTGTCCTTTCTAGTGTTTGTACATGCAGCAGCTTATAGGCTCCGAGCACATTTCTGCTGTTTTTTAATTGTAGAAAGCAGCTGCAGGGGTTTTGTGTAGCATCCTGCGCTGTGCAGTAGTGAAATATGTTGCCACTCTCCCTTATTCTGAGTGAGAGACGGCAGGAACGCACTGCTCCTGTGAAATACGACCAGGGGCCAGGACAGATATGTAAATTAGAAGGAGCATCAGCCAATGACATGAAAAGATGGTGGAATCCGACTTGGACACTTGGGTACTGTTTGTTTACAGAAAACGAAGATGAGTGGAGACAGTGATAACAAGACAGACTTTGCAAATGTCATCCTATTGCAAAGTTGCTTATTTTCACTGTCACCCTTATTCTGATGGACCATTTAAATGTAATGAGAAAACCCCTCTTTAAATACTCTGGACACTCCAGCATCTTACAGAATAATGGAACAACAGCGCTGGAAACAGCTATGTTCTGCCACTAGCTTGTGCTGTCCTCCACGCTATGGGGTGGCAAAAATTTCTCGTGACTTGGTTATCTTTAAGGGTATTATCGGATGGGTGTTAATGTGGATCTCCAACAATTAAGGCAGTAGTCCGGGCAGGAGATGATGAGGACATGCAGTAGCATTTTTGATGAGTCAAGGTTGAGAAAAGAGTGGATTAAAAAAATTAAGTGAAGGCGGCAGGAGGTGATAAAGGCTTGGATGGGCATATTTTGGGACTGGGGAAAGTATGTAGCCATTAACTGTGATTGATAGTTCTGATGTTGCAGTTGGGGATATAGGGAAAAATGAACTCTGTTTTCTGAATGATGAAGTTTAGAAAGCGGGAGGGAAAAAGGAAGATATTTTATGCTTTCTCCTAACAATGTGTTACTAAATCCATCACCCCAATGGTATCATCCAGCTGAAAGATTCACTAATACATTTTTAGAAGGAATAACAGAGGAACAGCACAACACACAGTTATAAGAGAAGATGCTTTAGAATTGTTATTTCACATTGTACACATGGTATTACTAAAATAGACATATCAGGCATGGCCACAGGTGCTCTTTGTAAGTTAAAATCTGAACTTATCGCGTCCCCTTGTTTTTAATGGTGGGGGTAAAACCATCACAATAAAATATGATTAGCCCTAAAATAGATCTACAAAAGTTGATAGAAAAAGACCAAACTTTACAAATAGAAACAAATAAAAGATAAGAAACCAGGGCTAATTTATAAAGTGCAAAATATATACCTAACAATGGTACCATCCACAACAATTATTAAAAAAAAATAATATGCTATTGTTGGACCCTTATGTCATGCATAAGATAGAAGTACAGTTTCTCACAAAAGTGAGTACATCCCTCGCATATTTATAAATATTGTATTATATCTTTCTATGTGACAACACTGAAGATATGACACTTTGATACAATATAAAGTAAGTAGTCAGTGCTAACAGGCGGTAATAACAGTGTAATTTGGTTGTGTCTCATAATAACTCATACAACAAGCAATCAATGTGATTTAATGTATAGGCCTATGCAGAGAGGGTAATAGGTAATGAATGAAAATATCCTATGATTACGGCAGTTCATTGTACGGGCTGTTTGTACAGGCAATCCCGCGGGTTTACGAACGGATTAGGGACTGTAAGTTTGTTCTTAGTTGAATTTTTATGTATGTAAGTTGGAACATGATAAAATTTATTTATTAGATGTAAAACTCCCTGACAAATGTTTTATTTTTTAAGTTTTGGTTAGTGAAGGGAGGGAATGGGTTTTTGACATTTGTTTTGCTGTCTGTGCCCCTGTTTAAGAGGGCATTCACCAAATTTTCACCCTTCATGTTCTGCTGGTCACATATGCAGGAACTTGTCGTTCTACAGCTGTGTATACTGTGGAACATGGAACTACAGTGCAGCATGCCCACAAAAGTCTCCTGTTGGTAACTAGGGGAAAGATGTAAGTCAGTAACAGTGTAAAGGTATGCTACACTGCACATAAAAAACGTCCGGTTTTTTCAGCGTTTTTGTTTTCTAAACAAATGCTGGAAAAGCTAATCATCTCCCCATAGGCCTTATATTGTAAAAAACGTCCTGCTGTCTCTACACTGAGCTTTTTTCTGCCTGGGTTTTTTTCACTGGTCGTATTTTGAAAACATGCTCTAAAAATAACGCAGAGCATGGGCAGAAAGATTTACTACAGGAGTTATGTAAATGCGCTCGGACGTTCTTTTGGCGCTTTTTTTGGCGGTCTTTGCTCGGGTTTTTTTTGCCACGATTTTTTTCAATGAAAACACTCCCAGGAGACTCCGAATAGTCCCACCTATAGTGAGTGTTACAAAAGTTATATCTAGTGTTTGAGCGATTTTATCGACCCAAATTTGAAATCCGGCAATGGTTTTTATGGTGATCAAATTTTTCAGATTCATGCGATTAATTAAGGTTAAATAATCTGTGCAATCATCTATTAAGATTCCACGCCATTTTCGGCCCGCTTCTGTAATTTTGGACGAGCCAGCAGAAATCAGATTAAAGAAATAGGCAGCAGGGATGTGTGTGTGTGCGACGTCATTGACTTGGATGTGGTATGGTTGCGATTGCTGGGAAAAATCACATTGACCTCGTTTTATTACATTGAACAGAGTTTTCCTGGTCAACTTAGTGTATTCTCAGCGTCTCATAGGAATAGGACGTGCGCTCTGCTTGTGGCCAAACAGCTCAGCGAAATTAGTCTATTTCTGCACAGAGAAACACTCTACATAGCTGTGATCTTCCAATTTGTTAGATTAGAGGATGTTGAGATTTTATATAGTTTAGCTTAGAGAATTTTAAAGCTGCCTCTACCGCTGTTAAAGTCAAAGGGGATCCCCGGGGGGGGGGGGGCAACGGGCAGAACACGACAAGCTCTATATAGGAGAAACACTGGATAAGTTCACCAAGAGCTTAGTGTAGACTTTGCAATTGCATTATCTTATTATTAACAGTTTGCGATTGGTAATATTTCTGGATATTGGCAGCCTGAACTTATATTGGGATACACATCATTTTAGTAACTGTTGGTCTCTTTGTTAGGTGCAAAACTCCACTTTTATTATCAGTATGCATTTCAGATAGGTGTTCATTTGCAATTTTACCAATTCCACTGGTGTTTCCGTTATATCCACCTCTGCAGTTAAGATTACAATCCAGCACATCTTGTTAGTCAGCACATGTTGTTTGTTGCCAAAAAATACCGTGTATCAAACGAAATATAACTCAGTTACGTGTTTTTGCACTTTTGCCCAGTCCAGATTTGTTGTTAGACACATGCAGTTAAATTTGATATTCACCACAATTTTGTTTTGTTTAGAGGGATTTGAGCAATAGCTGTTGATTTGCCGTCGCGCGCGCTCTCGCTCTCGACTTTCCAAAACTATTCCATACCTTCTCATATTTTTATGCTATATTTCTGATCATGAGAGCCACGAAATGCAGGTGTGTAATGCGAGCACAAGAGGGGAGGTAGCCATGGAGTAGAGGCTACGAGAGAAGGTGCTACTTCCAGTTGCTGGCGGCCAACACATCTGCATGCCAGCGGATCGTCAGTTGCGAGGACCGTCAGGCCTATCATCGCGGGTCAGGGCCCTGTGAATCTAAGTAACGAACATCAGTCGTGGCGTAATATGTCCTTCAGTGGTTAATGCAACTGCATCCAACAGTCTTAACCTCACGCCTCGTCCTCCCCATGTCACGGCCAATAAAATTCATCAGCATGCATCCAAGCATCCGTTAGTCCAAATGAAGCAGCCCCAAAATGTACAACTCGTGTAGCCCAACCACTGTGGATAATCCATTGTCTGAAGACCTCTTGATGACAAAATCGGTTGGGGTCAGAAGGCATGTTAAAGATCAAGGGGATATTTAGTCTGCTCTGCGCCCATTACTGATGCCTCAGGGGAGGTGAAGGAGCCCCTCAATCGGCAAAAAACCCGGGCGGGCGCAACGCCCTTGCAGTGCCCCTTGTTGTAGCCCCCAGTTCTGGATCAGAAAGTCAGGACGACCAAGCCCCTGTTATGATGATGAGACGACATTCATCCATCCTGGTCTATTCCGCAGAATTTTCTTGCGAGCGCTTATCAGTGGACGGGAGGAAGACGATGGGGGTATGTCAAAACGGGCCCCCAAAAGAGGAGAGGGCGGTTCAGAAGTCGCTGATATATTCCGCCAGCCCGGTCAGGGGAACCCCGCACCTCGTTATCCCCGTCAAAAAGGGTTTGGACCTCTCAAGCCTGGGCCCTTTTTTACAAGCCCCTTTATTCACCCAGTGATGTCATATCCCCTTTGCCCTAAACGCATAAGTAGAGGCAAGAACCTTAAAAATGGTTAAAACCACCATCAAAATGTTCTAACATCAGCGAATGCAGGTTGAAATGGAGGGAAAACTTGGCCAAAAAAAGGCCCCGACCGACGCCGGCCCCCAACCACTGTCACACCCTCTGTCTCCGCCTCCTCCTCCTCCGCCCCACCCCAAGCGTTTCCCCAGCTGCCCATGTCTCTCAGAGTCTTATCAGGGATCGCCTCCGCTTCAGCCTCCCCCGTGCCCGAAAATACCCCCCAAGACCATCCACCCCCCTCCTTCCGCCAGTTTGACGACCTGCCGCCGTACACGGCCAGTTTGAGCCGCCTTTTTCTTCCAGGTTTGGGAGCAGAAAAAACAAAACAACTCAGTTAACACCTAGAATAAAATAAAAAAACATAACTTTAAAAAAAAATTTTAAAAAAAGAATTGAGAAAGAAAAGAAAAGGGGCAC
>JAODAL010001605.1:0-223996 GCA_025379985.1 Phyllomedusa bahiana
AAAAAAAAAAAAAAAGATTTAAAAAAATGTCGATACAGTAGAATATGGTAGTGCTAGTTAAAAACTATTTTGAGTGGAATAATATCTTTTTTACAGCAGAAATTTTAAATTTTCATATATTTTGATATTTTACAAATGAACAGAAACTTTTTGGCCCAAAATTTTTACAAACTTAAAGCAAATGTGTCAGAGAAAAACAGTTCTAAATCGTTCGATAGGTAAAACTATAAAAAAATTTTTTCAATAAAGTGGCACATGTCAGATTTTAAAATCTGGCTTGTCGGAAACCCAAAACTGGTGGGGTGGAAAGGGTTTTAAAAACACCCTTTATCACACAGCTGAAAACGTAGAAGAAAAAAATTCCAGATCCCAATTTGTAGGGGCGGGGTGGGGGGGGGGAAATTATATATCAAATAAAATTGGAAATAAAGTGATCAAAAAAAAGTCGTATCTGTCCCAAAATTTAAAATAAAAAAGTACACTTAGCCCGAAAGATAATCCCACATCAGGTCATAGATGGAAGTATAAAAAAGTTATTGGTCATAGAAAATGGCGCTGCGGTGTAAATGTGAAGGGGACTGAAGGTGTTTGGATTTGTTTACAGTACTAAAACATAACAAAAATACTACATATTTGGTGTTGACGGAATCTTATCAACTTGTAGAATACAGATAACTCCTCATTTATACCGAAGAGTGATCTCCGTAAAAAAAACTTTAACAACAAAAAACTCATTTTGCCCCACTGAATTTTTTTGCCCAGCAAAATAAAAGCCCTCATATGTCGGTGTAGGTGGAAAAATAAAACTGGCTCTTGCAAGGTGAGGAGTAAAAAAACGAAGCCCCATCTCCCTATTTATTGAATAGGGGAGATGGTGCCCCTGGCGTTCCTTTTTGGTTTTTTGGGGCCCGTTCGTATATGGCTTAGCGAGTGTACTCAGCTAGATTTTGAACTCCCATAGACTAAAGGGAAGCAATCGGTCATTCCCTATTCACTGTAGTAAAAACTAAAAGCAGCCTAGAAAAGGTTTTTGCAAAATGGAAAAAAATCTTAAGGCTGTTCACAGGCTTAAAATGGGCCGTATTTCGGTCCGGGAATTACACGCCGAAGTGCGCCAATTTTCCGGGGCCCAAAACGGGCCCATTCAAATTTCCCGGGAATTCACGTTCTTATAGAGAATTGGGGTTAAGTTCCTCTCCCTGACCCGGGGAAAAACCGCCGGGGGGGCGTTTAAATTTACATTTTGAATTTTTCTAGCGCGTATACGCGCGCCCGGCAATTTTAAATCTATGGGCCCGGCCCAAAAAGTGCCCGGGCCCCCGCTCAGTCCCCCCCTCCCCCCCCCCCGGGGCACACGGCGTAATTTTTGGGGCGTAATTTGCCCCGCACAAAAACACCGTTTGAAACTTTGCCTTAGGGCATGTTCCCCGGCCGGGGGGAGACGGCTTTTCTCCGGATTTTGGGGGAGGGAAAAGGGCCCCCCTTCCCCTTTTCCTTTAGTTTTCAATTTTTCCCCTCAGAAAAAACCCGGGCGGAAGAATTTAACCTGTTAAAAGTTTTTCCGCCCGGGGCCCCCGGCCCGGCCCAAACCCCGTCTGGTGGAAAACCCGTGCAGTGGGGACCTGCTTCAGGGTTTTTTTAGAGCACCATTGTGCTCATTTTCGGAAGGGGTTTTTAAAAGGGGGTCTGGAAAAAAAAGGGAAAAACCCGTGCCGTGGGGAAAGCCCTTAAAGGGGGGGTTCATGTTTTTAGAAACAGTGTTTCTTTTAACTCCGGGTTTCCTTTTAAAACCCCCAACCCGGCCAAGTTTTCAGGATTTTCCTCAGTATTGCACAGTTATGTAAAATTTTGTTTCCATGAAATTTTTTGGAGATCCTGACAAAAGGTTTATATAATTATTGTCAGTGCCCTTTTACACAGGTGATTTTAATTATTGTGTGCTTCTTTCCACAGGTGGTTTTAATTTTGGTCAGTGCATTTGCAAAGGGGATTAATTATTGTCCCTGATTCTGCCCGGTGATTTTAATTATGGTTTAGTGCATTCTGCACAGGTGATATAATTATGGTCAGTGCATTCTCCAAGGTGATTTAATTTTTTGGTCAGTGCATTTTCCGAGGGGATATAATGGTAGGGCAGTGCATTCTCCGCAAGGTTTAAAATAATTATGGTCAGTGCATTCTTCGAGGTGATATTAATTATGGTTTTAGTGCCCCTTCTCCCCCCAGGTGATATTTTTTATGGAAAATGCTTTTTGTGGGAGATTCCCGAAAAAATGCCTGTTGGGTTTTGGGGGCTGGAGTTGGGAAACACCGTCCTAAAAAAAAAAGTATTTTGGCCCCGTTCACACGGTTATTTCAGGGAAAGTTTTACAACGGATTTCCGATTAAAAAAAGTTCTGATAAACAGTTTAAAAATCAGGGTTTCAAATAAATGTCAAAAAGTTTTGGCACTTTTTGTAAACGGGTTTTCCCCACGGATTTACCATCTACAATCATTGTAGGTGGTGGGAATTCCCTCCGGGAAAAAAATTGCATTTTCAAATTTTTTTTTCCGTCCGGGTTTTCCGTCGTCAATTCGGGCGGCAATTTCCCGGGAACGGAATTTTGCGGGCGGGGTTTCGGAACCCAGCCGTTTTTTTCTATTGAAAACAATAGAAAATAGGCTTGGGGCTTATTTCGGACGGATTTTCCGGCGGATTGCGATCGTCAAAAACCCTCGGCAAAATCCGTCCGAAAAAAGCCGTGTGAACGGGGCCTTATGCTTTCCAAATGCCCATAAACACAAATAATTTTGTAAATTGTTACCAGGAGCGGTACCCGGGCGGAAAATCAGTACTGTAGGGGCCCAAAAAAAATGCCTTGTCCCATTTGGGGGCCCCCCGGGCAGCGCCCCGCCCCGCTCCCGGCCCCTTTTCCCGGGCCCCCTTTTTCAACCCTAAACCCGCGGGCGAAAAAACCGGCCCCCCAATTACGGCTTTGAAAAAGCCTTGGTTTAACACCCGGCCCCAAGGGGCCAGGCTTCCAAGACTAATGGAAAACAAATAATTTTTCTAGGAAAGAGAACAAAAGGAGAAGAAATTTTTATCTGCGCAGTTTTTATTTGGGAGTATTAAGGGGTTTTGTTCACACGAGCGAAATGCGTGCCGCACCTTTTGGTAATTTTTAAAAACTCTCATAGAGAACTATGAAATTATTTTTTTGTCTCCCCCCGGTACACAGTTCCCTTTTACGCGGGGGAAAAAAAAGTGACAGAACCCCCTTCCGAGGTGCTTAAGGATTGGGTGATAATGGAAGTGAATGGGGCGGGGGAACCCTTAAAAAGCTTTGGGGGCGGGATGCTGTTTTTTGAACATACCCTTACATAGTAGTTGCACGTATTTTCTCATTTGATTTTACCTTTTTTCCCATTCCCCTATTGCATGTCATGGGTAAAAAAAGGATCTTTTCACAATTTAAAATAAGCTATGGGGTTTTTTGCAGCAAAATTTTTTGGGGCAGAAAAAATTTGCGCGAAATTTCCCGTGCAGAAATGTGAAGGAAAAATACTGTCCTTGGGTGGGAAAAATTTTCAAATTAAACCCCTGAAAAAAGTTTAAAGTGGGGGCAGTGATTTTTAGTGTGTGTGTACATATTATTTTTTTTTTTTTTTTTAAAGTATAAAGGGGGTATCCTTTAAAGGGGGAAACCCGCACATAATTATGCCCCCCCTTTCTGAGGGCAGCAACAAGTTGTGTTTGACTGCTGTTTCCCAAACGCTGTGGTCCCTTTTTTTGTTTAAAATGCTGTTAATTTCAGGGTGTTTGGGGTCCCGGGAAGTCGAAGCCCGACCGGACTCCTCAAAATTTTCCCCAAAAAAACCCAATCCCGACCCCTTTTTTAGTAAAATTTGGTTTAAAATCAGTCTGTTGATCACTTTATGATACAATAATCAAGCTATTTAGGGAAAACAGCCCCTTACCCAAGAAAAGGGTAAAAAAAGTTTTTATCTTTTGAAACATTTTTTGGGTAGAGTTGAAAAAAAAGCTGTTTTTTGTATTTCCAAGTCCAGTCCACACCAACATTGGGAATGTTTTGGGGAAAAGACCTGGGATCGATTTTTGGGGCAAAATGTGCTTAATCTTATTTAGAGTCCAGAAGGATTCAGGCAAGTTTTTGAAAAACCCCAAAAATTTGGGTTTACCAATACTAAAAAAATAATAAAAATTAAAAAACTTTTAAATTTTTTGGAGCAAAAAATTAAAAACTAAGCAGTGCTAAAATATTGCAAGTCAAATTTATGTATAAGGGTAGGTAAGAAAGCTGTAATTTTTACAAAATTTCATTAGCCTCATGTACAAAGCTGTTGTGTTTTGGTGGTTTTTGCAGCCTGAAAATCACAAGTTCAAACCCTTGGGTTTCCATTTTGTTGTCGTGTAAAATAAAATTTGGTTTTTTGGGGAAAGGGTTTGGGCACAAAAAAATTTTAAAAAATGCCCAAAAATGCAGGAAAATTTTGGAGTTTTGAAATTTTTTTGGGGAAAAAAGTTCGTCCATCAGATTGATTTTCATTTCCAGGCTTTGAGAACAGCCTCCCTAAACTAACTTGGGTTGGGGGAAAAAACGGGAAAACAGGGGAAAAATTTTCTTTTAAAAAGGGCAGGGTATAAAGGAATTGCCTCGCCCCAAATCAGTTTTGAGGGTTTGGGTTTAAAACCCCTTTTACTTCTTTGAAAAACCCTGTTTAAAAAATTTTGCTGAAATCTGTTTGCCTTTGGGGGCAGAAACTTTTCCCCTGGGGGGCAGCGCTTTGCCCGCTCCCTTTTATCAATTACCCCTCTTTATGGATTTAAAGGGGGGGAAGATATGGGAGCAGTAGCACTGGCAGGACCCAAATTTCCCCTTGCTACTTTTCTTTAAATAACTGGGGCCAAAATTTTTTATATTATTTTGGGGTCGGAGTCGGAGTCAGGTCCCCTTTTTTTTGCCGACCAAAATTTCAAACCCACCAAAACCCGGGGAGTTTTTTTAAATTGGGTTTTTACTTGAACCTTTTAATTTTTTTTTTTAATTCTTTTTTTTTTTTTTTTTTTTTTCAAAGGTTTTTGAGGTAAATGGCCAAAATTGGGGTTTCCCCGTGTTTTGTTATGTGGTTGTGAGTTATTTTGAGGGGCCCCCCAAAATTTACATGTTTTTAAAAAACTGTGTATGACCACTTTACAAATTTTTTCAAAATTTAATCTTTAAGCCCCGTTCACGGGTTTTCTTTTCCCACGGGATTTGGGGCCGTATTCCGCGCCGGATTTGCGCTTTAGTACGGGGCCAATCCCTCGGAAATCATTACGGTAATTTTGTGTGGAAATGGGGGGTTGGGGCCCAAGGGGAGTTGATTGGGGGGGGGCCCCCCCTACTGTAATTTTAAAATATTACCGGCCTCTGGGCATAAACGCGCCCCTTTTTTCCACATTTTACAGTTGCAAAACAGGAAAAGGTTTTTGGGGGTATACAATAGAAAATTAGTCACATATTGTCTATCGCCCCCAAAATTGTCTATCGCAAATAAACTGTCTATGCACATTCTTCTATCGCACATTTTTTGTCTATCGCACTTTTTGTCTATCGCAATATTGTCCCATGCAAATTTTCTGGGGTTTTTTTTTTCTAAGGGGGGGGATATAGAAAAGGGGCAAGTTTGCTCCCCTCCAACCCCCCCCACCCACATAAATAACCCCTCCACCCAATTTCAATATCCCCTTCCCCCCCACATACAATATCCCCCTCCACCCCCCTCAAATCCCCCCCCAACCTACCAAAAATCCCCCCACCCCCAAAAACAATATCCCCCTTCCCCCCATCAAAATTCCCCCCCCACCCCCATTTCAAAATTTTCCCCCTCCACCCACATAAAATATCCCCCCACCCAAAATTAAAAATTTTCCCCCCCCAAAACCCCCCATAAAAATCCCCCCCCAACCCCCATCCCAAAAAAATCCCCCCCACCCCCATACAATATCCCCCCCTCACCCCCATTTCAATATCCCCTCCCCCAATTTTCAATTTCCCCTCCACCCCCAAACAAAATTTTCCCCCCCCCCACCCCATACAAAAATTTCCCCCCCCACCCCCATTTTTCAAAATTTTCCCCCCCAACCCCATACAATTTCCCCCTCACCCACATAACAAAATCCCCCTCCACCCCATAAAAATTTCCCCCCCCACCATTTAAAATATCCCCCTCCCCCCCCATAAAAAATATCCCCTCCCCCACATACAAAATCCCCTTTCCCCTCAATTTCAATATCCCCCTCAACCCCCCATAAAAATATCCCCCCCCCAAACCAAAATTTAAAAAATTTCCCCCCCCCACCCAAAATACAATTTTCCCCTCCCCCCCACAACAATATCCCCCGCCCCCCCCATACAATAACCCCCTCCACCCCCTTACCCTTTTCCCCCCACCCACATACAAAATCCCCCCCACCCAATTCAAAACCCTCTTTCCCCCCACTTCAAAAATCCCCCCACCCCCATACAATATGCCCCCTTTCCCCCCGTTTTCAAATTGGCCCCCCCAAACCCCCAAAACAATATCCCCCCCCCCCAATTTCCCAAAATCCCCCCCTCCAAAGTTTTCCTTGGTACACAAAACCCATTTCCCAAATTGAAGTTTAAAAAAACCCCAAAATTTTTGGGGCCCCAAGGAGGAAAGTTTCCTTTTTGAGGGTCGTTTCGTCTATAATGAGTCGTTCTTTTTCCTTCCTTCTGAAACCGTTCCCACACGCCCCTGAGATTGTCCCGGGGGACAGCTTCCCCTTTCAGGGAAAATTTCACAAATATCTTAGAATTTCCCCAAAATTTTTCCCGAAACTCTTTATCTATTCCCACCTCTGTACAAATTTTCCCCGGGGTGGGAGAGGGGGGGTAAAAAGCCTTAAAATTAAAAGGGGCCCAGTATCCCAAGGGGTTGGAAGGGGGGGAGGGGGCTAACCCCCCGGGATTAAAAGCTAAAAATACGGGCTGCTGCCCCCTCAAATTTATTCCCCGGTAGGTAGACAAGACCCCTGGTGGTTTTTGGGAAATTGGCAAGGGCCCCCCTTTGAGGTAGGTGGTTTCTCCCCGTTAGGTAAGGTTTTTAGGAAATTAGGGTCCCTTTAAAATAGGTGCAAGCGTTAGGGGGGCCCCCTTTAGGTAGTATAAAAGGGAGGGTTTGGGCTTCCCCTGAAAATAGTATACAGGCAGTTAAAGGCCCCCTTTTAGGTAGTTTGGGGGGCAGGGTTTGGGGGCTCCTTTCAGGTTAGTATACAGGTTTTTTAGGGGCCCCTCCCTTTCTAGGTGTGGGAAAATCAGGGCCCCCCCTTTAGTTTCCGTGTAGGTAAGGGCAGGGGCCCCTTTTTGTTTTTTTAGGTAGCCAGGGCCCCCCTTTTGGGAGTCAGGGCCCCCTAGGTAGTGGGGGATCCCCTTTTAGTCAAGGGGTTCCCTTTAGGTTTGCCAGGGCCCCCCCTTTTAGTCCGGGCCCCCTTTTAGGTAGTCAGGGGCCCCCCCGGGGGGGCCCCCGAAGGTAGCCGGGCCCCTTGAAAAATAGCCAGGGCCCCCCTTGTAGTCCGGGCTCCCCCTTTAAAGGGAGTCAGGGCCCCCCAGGGCCCCCTGAAGGTAGCCCGGGCCCCCCCTGAAGATAGCCATGGGGCCCCCCTTTAAGGTTTGCCGGGGGGGGGCCCCCCGTGGTAGCCCGGGCCCCCTTGTAGCCAGAGCCCCCCTATAGTCGAACCACCCCTTTTTTCAGAAACCCCCCCCGTAGTCAGAGCCCCCTTTTTAGCCCCGGGGGCCCCCCCGTAGGCAGAGCCCCCCCCTTGTTGCCCGGGGCCCCCTTGTTCCCGGGCCCCCCTTGTAGCCCGGGGCCCCCCCCTTTTTAGCCTGGGCCCCCCTTTGTAGCCAGGCTCCCTTGTAAACCGGCTCCCTTGTTGCCAGAGCCCCCTTTTTGGCCCGGGGCTCCCTTGTAGGCCCGGGGCTCCCCTTTTAGGGCCCGAAACTCCCCCCTTTTAGCCAGAGCCCCCCCCCTTGTAAACCCGGCCCCCCCCCTTGTAGCCGAGCCCCTCCCCTTTTTAGCCAGAGCCCTCCCCCTTTTAGCCAGAGCCCCTCCCTTTTTAGGAAGAAACCCCCCCCCTTGTTGCCAGAAACCCCTCCCTTGTAGGGCCCGAGCCCCCCCCCTTGTAGCCAGAGCCCCTCCCTTGTAGCCCAGGGCCCCTCCCTTCGAAACCCGAGCCCCTCCCTTGGGAGCCAGAGCCCCTCCCTTTTTGCCAGAGCCCCTCCCCTTTTGGCCCGAGCCCCCTTGTAGCCGAGGCCCCCCCCTTGTAGCCCAGAGCCCCCCCCTTGTAGCCAGGGGCCCCTCCCTTTTTAGCCAAGGGCCCCCCCCTTGTTGCCCCGAGCCCTCCCTTTTAGCCCGAGCCCCCCCCCTTGTACCAGAGCCCCTCCCCTTGTTGAGAGGCCCCCCCCTTTTAGCCAGGCCCCTCCTTGTAGCCGAGCCCCTCCCCTTTTTGCCCAGAAGCCCCCCCCCTTGTTTGCCAGAGCCCCCCCCCTTGTAGCCAGGCCCCCCTTTTCCCTTTTAGCCAGAGCCCTTTTCCCTTTTAGCAGAGCCCTCCCCTTTTTAGCCAGAGCCCCCCCCTTGTAGGGAAAAGCCCTCCCTTGTAGCCCGGCCCCCTCCTGGTCCAGGAAGCCCCCCTTGTAGCCAGAGCCCCTCCCTTGTAGCCAGAGCCCCTCCCTTGTAGCCAGAGCCCCTCCCTTGTAGCCAAAAGGGCCCCCCCCTTGTTTGCCAGAAGGGCCCCTTTTTCCCCGGGAGCCAGAGCCCCATCCCTGTAGCCCGGGGCCCCTCCCTTGTGACCAGAAACCCTCCCCTTTTAGCCAGAGCCCCCCCCCTTTTAGCGAGGCCCCCCCCCTGGTAGCCCAGAGCCCCCCCCCTTGTTTGCCCGAAACCCCCCCCCTTGTAGCCAGAAACCCCTCCCTTGTAGCCAAGCCCCTCCCTTTTTACCCGAGCCCCCCCCCTTTTAAACAAAAGCCCCTCCCTTGTAGCCAGAGCCCCTCCCTTGTAGCCAGAGCCCCTCCCTTGTAGCCAGAGCCCCTCCCTTGTAGCCAGAGCCCCTCCCTTGTAGCCAGAGCCCCTCCCTTGTAGCCAGAGCCCCTCCCTTGTAGCCAGAGCCCCTCCCTTGTAGCCAGAGCCCCTCCCTTGTAGCCAGAGCCCCTCCCTTGTAGCCAAAAAGCCCCCCCCTTGTAAACCAGAGCCCCTCCCTTTTAGCCCGAGCCCCTCCCTTTAGCCAAAAGGGCCCCCCCCTTTTAGCCGGGGGCCCCTCCCTTTTTTAGCCAGGGCCCCCCTTGTATCCAGGCCCCCCCCTTGTAGGGCCCGGGGCCCCTTTTTTGTAGCCGGGCCCCTCCCCTTTGTAGCCGTGCCCCCCTTTTAGCCAAAAGGGCCCCTCCCTTGTTTTGCCAGAGCCCCTCCCTTGTAAAACCGAGGGCCCCTACCCGGGGCCAGGCCCCCCCCCCGTAGTCAGAGCCCCCCCTTGTAGCCAAAGGGCCCCCCCTTGTATAGGGGGCCCCCCCGGAGTCAGAGCCCCCCTTTGTTAGCCAAAAGGGCCCCCCCCTGTAGCCAGAGGGCCCCCTTGTAGCAGAAACCCCCTTGTAGCCAAAAAGCCCCCCTTGTAAACCCCGAGGCCCCCCCTTGTAGCCAGAGCCCCCCCTTTTAGCCAAAAGCCCCCCCTTTTAAACCAGGCCCCCCTGTAGTCAAAACCCCCCCTTTTTAGCAAAGGGCCCCCCTTGTAAACAAGGGGGCCCCCCTTTTAGCCCGGGCCCCCCCCTTTGCCCAAAGGGGCCCCCCCCTTTTTAGCCAGGGCCCCCCCCTAGCCAGAGCCCCCCTTGTAGCCCGAAACCCCCCTTTTAGCCCGAGGCCCCCCCCTTGTAGCCCGAGCCCCCCCCCCTTTTAGCCAGGGCCCCCCCTTTTTAGCCCGTGGCCCCCCCTTGTAGGCCCCAAAGGGGCCCCCCCCGTTGCCAGGGCCCCCCCTTTGGGACCAAGGGGGCCCCCCCCTTTTAGCCAGAGCCCCCCTTGTAGCCCTGGCCCCCCCTTGTTTGGCCGAGCCCCCCCTTGTTTGCCCCGGCCCCCCTTGTAGCCAGAGCCCCCCTTTTTTTTAAACCGAGCCCCCCTTGTAGCCCGAGCCCCCCCTTTTTGCCAGAGCCCCCCCCGGGAGCCGAGCCCCCTTGGAGCAGAGCCCCCCCTTGGGAGCCAGGCCCCCCCCTTTTAGCCAGAAACCCCCCCTTTTAGGCCCGAAGCCCCCCTTTTAGCCCGGGCCCCCCCCCCCCCCCCCGGTAGTCAGAGCCCCCCCCGGTAGCCAGAGGCCCCCCCCGGTAGTCAGCGACCCCCTTGTAGGTAGTTTAAAAAAAAAAAAAAAACAACAAAAAATCACTTCCCTGGTCCGGCTCCCCCCGCTCTGCCTGCCGCCGGCTCCGAACTGGCGTCCTGCATAGGGGGCCCGCGGTGGAGTGACTTCACCGCGCCGCCTACGTCGCAGTAGGGGCCGGCGCCTGGCAGGTGAAGGCCTAGCGTCTTCAGCCTGCCAGGGAGATCGGCGGAGCGCAGCGCTGTGGGGCTGTGCTCCGCTGACAACCCCGCAGCCCGGGAGTCGGGGACATTAGTCCCCACTCCCCGGTTTGGTCTCTGGGCGCTCGGGATGCGGGTCCCGGGCGCTCAGGGACGGAATGCGCGGACGGGCCCGGGGAGCGACGGCACTGCCTCCGGGGCCCCCCAGCGGCTCGGGGGGGCCCCCCGGGGGATCCCCGGTCCCCGGCGGCCCAGTCCCAGCCTGACGGTAATCCCCCTGCTCTCATAGAGAACAGTGGAATCCGTCGCTCCTCCCCGCTCGGCAAATCCGCCGCGGGGGGAGAAAGTGACATGCACATTATTTACGGCGCGGACGCGCCGTAAAACAATGCATTGTCTATGGGGCCGGGAGCGGCGCCCCCGCCGGTTTTCCGGCCCCCCCCGCCCCCCCCCCCCCTTATTCACGGGGGGATTTGTGCGCTAAAATACGGCGCACAAATCCGTCGGGAATAAGCCGTGTGAACACGGCCTTAGGGTATGTTCACACAGGGTAATTTTGCATCGTATTTGCGCTCTAATACGAGCGAGATGGGGGCCCCAAATTTACGGTAACCAAGTTCTCGTAAAAAACTTGGATTAGTCCCCCCCTGCTCGTACAATATGAATACGCGCCAAAATAGGACTGTAAAAGGGGCCCCGGGGCTGCGGCCCCCCTGCGTGCGGGAATATGCGGTTTAGCGTGATCCCAAAACCCGGGTAATTGCGGGGCGTACTGAAGCCGCAGTTCCCGGGGAAACAAAACCCAAAGGCTTTGTCACAGGCTTAAAAAGGGCCGTATTGGCCCATAATTACGCGCCGAAGTGCGCAAAAAACGGGCTAAAAACGGCCCATTCATTACGGGTTTTTCCACAGTTCCATAGAGAAGCCGGGGGGGGAGTAATTCACATGTCATTTTTTCGGCGTATACGCGCCGCTACATGTTTAACTAGGGGCGGCAGGTCCCGACCCCCCCTCCCGCCCGCCCCCGGCCCACACGGCTTAACTGGGGGGTAATTAAACCCGGTAAAAATAGCCTTAGTTTTCATGAAAATTATAAGCAAAAAAAAAAATTTTAAGGGGTTACTCCCTTTTGGACATCTGTAAATAGTATACCACCTCGTAAAAAGTCGATTAACCCCCTTAACGCCCTTGGGCTTTTCCCAGTATCCGGGCCGTAAGGGGCTTTGGGGGGGGGATGCTCCACGACCCCCCCCTCCCACGCCGGGTGTTAGCGGAAATCGGCTAAAAACCCGGCAGAAAACAGCGCCGGGGGGTGGCCCGCCCGCGGGCGCTGTTTTTCCCCCATCGGGCGCCGGGCAAAGATGGCCCCGGCGTCTAATTTAACCCCGATGGGTGGTGCACCGATGGGTGGGGGTGATGGCATAACGCGCATCTGCGCCGTTTCCATTTACCCGGGATTGTGGTGGGAAGCCTGTGAAGGCTCCGCATTACCCCGGCCGGTTTTCCCCCCTTCCGTCCGGGGACAGGGAAATGGGGAAACCCCCCTCTTTTTTAACCCCTAATGCATTGCCTATGCAATGATTAGGTTGTTTAACAATGCGCCACTTGGTCAAGTACCACAGGTGGGCCTAATGTTACAGAAAAAAAAAAATAGTTTAAAGTACAAAAAAAAAAAAGTATTAAAATTCAAATCACCCCCTTTTTCCCCCTTTTACAAATAAAATCATTAAAATAATAAAAAAGTTACACATATTTTGGGATGCCGCTCCGAAAAAGTCCAATCTATAAAAATTAAATAATTTATCCCGTAACGAACCCGTAGAAGAAAAAAAATTCCAAAATCAAATTGGTTTTTTGGTCATTTTTCGTCACTAAAAAATGGAAAAAAAAGTGATCAAAAAAGTCGCATGCATTCCAAACTGCTAGCGATAAAAAGTACACTTCAGCCCGCAAAAAAAAGCCACCTCACTAACGTCCGTAGGTGTTAGTACAAACAAGTTATTGGTCGCACAAAATGGCGCCGTGGCGCAAATTTCAGAAATAGAAAATGTTTGGAATTTTTTTAACGGCACCAAAACATAACGGAAACCCTACATGTTCGGTATTGCCGGATGCGTAACAACCTGAAGAATACAGATAACACATTATATTTACGAAGATTGAACGCGTAAAAGCAAAACCCCGCAAACATGGCGAAAATACAAAAATTTTTTTCACATTTTGTCCCACTTGGAATTTTTTTGCGGTTTCCCAGTATATTCTATAGTATAGTGAATAACACCATTAGAAAGTACATCTTGTCCGCAAAATAAAAGCCCTCATGTGTCTATGGAGGTGGAAAAATAAAGAAGTTATGGCTTTCAGAAGGCGAGGAGGGAAAAACGAACGTGTCACCCAAAAAAAACGCCGGGTCCTTAAGGGGTTAAACTGTAACCTCATTTCACTGGACACTGTAGAAGTAAAAGATTCCAAACCCCAAAATTAGAATAAAAAGTGATCAAATGGTTGCATCTATCCCAAATGGTACCAATAAAAAATACTTCAGACCACAAAAAAAAATCCACCTTCACTCCAGTCCATAGGTGAAAGTAAGAAAAATGATTGGTCACAGAAAATGGCGCTACAGCCACATGGCTGTTCTCTGAACGCCCATAGAACTGAATGGAGAGCCGTGTGCAAGTGTGGCCAACTCTCCATTCAGACTTTGGTATATTCTAGCAATATGCCATCAGGGTAAAACCACTTTAAGATATAGCGAATGTTTTGGGGTTTTTTTTGTTTGTTTTTACTACTAAAACAATATAAAAAGCCTACACTTTTAAAAATAATAATTTAAAAATAATCATCAGGTTTCCTGCTGCCATAGTAACCGATCGGCACCCTGTGCATGATAATACCAATAAGGGAGTATGGAGCAGGCTCAGTGAGGCTACACCAGGGGTCTGCAACGTCGGCTCTCCAGCTGTTGGGTAACTGCATCTCCCATCATGCCCACTGGTATAGATTATATAAATGCATGATGGGAGTTATATTTTCCCAACAGCTGGAGAGCCAACATTGCAGACCCCTGGGCTACACCATCGTGTTTTTTAATGTTATGACAGATACATCTGACGTAGTGAAAAGCGAAGCGGGAACCCATCCTTGTTTGAATGAGTGTCATGGCGTATGGATTATTTCTCTTCCTTTTGCTGATCTAGGTTATGCTGGCTAGTCCTGTTTTTGGGATCACCAAACATATTACTTTGTATTGGGTGGGGCATTATGTATCCCAGTTTCACCTATTCACATTCAGGAATGTGCACTATTAATAGCTTCTGAGTGATCAGTATGGAGTGCCTTATCTCATATATACACATGTCTAAGCGTAATTACCTTATTGTCCTCTTGTGAATCATTATTAGAAATAAGACACTATTCACGTCATCTGATTTGATGTTTATGCCAGAAGAAGCTCCTAATGTATACCACTGAAGGATACGCTGTATATAGTAGACATCCAGGATATGCCACCCATATGGTCCCATTGAATACTTTGTGCAGTCAACTTTTTCTGTAAATCTTTCTATGGAATAGTATTAAAGGTCCAATTTTTTTTGCCTTTAGTTCATTAAAAATTGCTTCTAGGTAGACAGTAGTGCGCTTAGTTTTGCTTACCTGCAGCTGCATACAGGATTTCTCACTGCTGCCAATGGGTCATGTGACCTGCACTCCGAGTTGCTGAAACGCACAGCCTGGTTGTGTGACTCTGAAGTAATACTCTTTATGCATTCCTGTGGGAGGTTCTGTGTCTCTCATAAGAATGCAAATAGAGCCAGACTTCCTATCCGCATCAAAAGCAGTGTGTCTCTTAGCCAACTAGAGTGCTGGCCATGTGGCCTAATAGAAACTGTTGCATCAGCCAGATATCCTGTATTCAGCTGCAGGTAAGCAAAAGTACTAGTACTACAGAGCACCTAAAAGCAATTTGTAATGATAGAAAAGAAAAAAACAACAACCTGGAGTGGTCCTTTCATCAAGCCCTATGGATACACTTTGCAGGTGCACTGGGACCTTTTCCCATTTCATATATGCTAAAAATAAACCATGAATGTAATGTGAACAGAGCCTCCGTTATAAGAATTCTAAAACTATTTACATCGTCGGCTAAAAGGATCACGTCTTAATATTTTGTATTTCTGTATAAGGGCTTGTTCACACCGAGGTTTCTCTCCATGTTACAAGCGCTTTTTAGATCCGTCTCGGGGACCGACAGGACGGACCCAGAGACGGATCTAAGCAATTAGCAGTGAGATTATCACTGCGGGCTATGAGGAAGACACAGCGGCGTTCACATGAGAGATCGCCGCTGCATGTTTCCCGGGCTGCGCTATGGAAACGCACAGCAGCGATCTCTCATGTGAACGCCGCTGCGTCTTCCTCATAGCCCACAGTGATAATCTCACTGCTAATTGTTTAGATCCGTCTCTGGGTCCGTCCTGTCGGTCCCCGAGACGGATCTAAAAAGCGCTTGTAACACGGAGTGAAAACTCCATGTGAACAAGCCCTATTGCGGTCTTGACTTGAATTAGTGTTTATAGAGTCCACAAGTCATTGACAATCTGAGTAGTTGCACATGCTTCCTATAAGAAACGATGTACACTGTGCTGAGGTGTGGCAGTGATACAGATGAGCACAGAGCTAATGAGAATGTTAGTAACATCAGAAGGTCTCTTAAAGGGATTTTCTCACCATGAAAGTTTTCAAAAAGCCAGCTTTAGAATCACACTTGCTGTCAGACTGTGAGCTGGATCATAGCATTGATAAAACACATAGCCCGCTTTTCCTAGCTTTTTCTGGTTTCACTGATAAATCCCAGTGCAAGAGATTTATAATTATTAACCAGATGCAGAGGGTGTTTACTTAGTTAAATGAGAAGCTTTCACGGTCAGAGAGAGGTGAGAGTAACCAGATAAATTTTCTTTATCTCCTGACCAAAGAGATATCAAACAAAGCAATGTATTTAGAAAGTCTTCAATGATCTCTCCCTACTTGTTAAAAGTTAATCATTGTAATGTGAAAACCCCTTTAACCTCTTAAGCACCAGACCTGAAAAGGCCATAATTATCAGCTATATTTTTTTAGTTTTTTCTTCCCTGTGTTTCAACAGTAGTAACTTTTTTTATTTTTTAGTGACTAAGTTGTATGAGGGCTTGTTTTACGCGAGAGAAGTTGCATTTTTTGGGGCATAGTTTAAGTTCACAAATAAATTACTGTGGCATTTTAACCGCTTACCAACATTTGACGTACTAGTACCTAGTAGTGGGATTGTACCGCAATCCTGCTACATATACTACGGCTGCTAATTGCAGCCGACAACTATGGGTAACAGCACAGAAAGGAGCCGACTCCATTCCTGGGCTGTTTAACCCTTAAGACGCTGCAGCGAACAGGTCTGTGGCCTCTAAATGAATGAGAAACGGTGCCGCACACCATTCTTGACTGCGATCGGGACCTCCGTGGCAAGATCATGTGGTCCCGATCAGTTTACATGGCAGCTGGAAGCATTGTGAAGGCCTCCATCGATGCCATTTTTCTCATATTAACTACTTCCTGCCTTAGGCAAGCGTTGGTTAAACCACCATATTATATACCCTACTGCGTTTTTTTTTTTTTCTTCACATTTTGCCCCACTTAGAATTTTATTGCAGTTTCCCAGTATATTCTGTGGTAATATCAATAACCTCATTAGAAAGTACATCTTGTCCTGCTAAATAAAAGCCCTCATATCTATATAGATGTTAAAATAAAAATGTATGGCTCTGGGAACGTGAGGAGGAAAAAACGAACGTGACAAAAAAAAAAAAAAAAGCTGCTGGGGGAAGGGGTAAACAACATTTTTCTAATTTTTTTTTTTTTACTGCATTTTTTTTTTTTTTTTTTTACAGCATTCACATTTCACACTGGGCTTGTTAAATTTATTCTACAGGTTATTAGTCATGTAGATACTGTTTTATAGGTGTAGTTTTTTGTGTAATGTATGCACGATATTTTTATTAAATATTGATTTTATTTTTTTCCACACTTTTAATCCCATTAAGGGATAATTATTTAACACTTTTTTTAAAAAAAACATTTTTTTAATTATTGTTGGCATACTCCTGCATTCTAATACATTAGAATCTGTGTATGTATGGCTGCAGCAGGCTTGCTATACAGACATGAACCAATATAAAGTATAATGACTCTCCAATATTTACCATATAAAGATTTTTATTCCAAAAAATAAATTATAAATGCAAAAAATACAGCTATCACAACTGAAACAACCTTAAAAACATTTAAAAACCCCAAAAATACCCCCAATACAAATATTAGTGACACATCCCTCACCCAGAGTTAACAAACAGTAAATTGGAAGAAACGCATAAATAAATATATACATAACAGATCAAGTGATCAAAAAATACAAAAATGCACCAAACCAAAAAATCATAATAAAAATACAAAAACCTATATTTCCATTCATTACCGAAGTGTTGGATGTGTCACCAAGGAGGGTATTAGCCTAGACGCACATTTCGCCGCCAGCTTTCTCAAGAGGTCTTTTTGGGTTTGGTGCATTTTTGTATTTTTTGATCACTTGATCTGTTATGTATATATTTATTATGCGTCTTCCCAATTTACTGTTTGTTAACTCTGGGTGAGGGATGTGTCACCAATATTTGTATTGGGGGGTATTTTGTGTTTTTAAATATTTTTAAGGTTGTTTCCGTTGTGATAGCTGTATTTTTTGCATTTATAATGTATTTTTTTGGAATAAAAATCTTTATATGGTAATTATTGGAGAGTCATTATACTTCATATTGGTTCATGCTGTTTATGGTATGGTGACTTATACTCATGTTTAGACCAGTTATTGAATCGGTATTGTATTGCTATGCAGACAGCCTTTGGTCCACTATCAGTCTCCAGGACTGACTGTACAGACATTCCCCGGACTCCACCAGGTCACTGAAAGTCTTGATGACCCGATGGAGCAGGAGAATACCCTCTGATTATGCTGCACTCATAGACCACGTCAGTCAAAGGGTTAAACTGTGGGGATCAGAGATTTCCCCGGCATTTACAGAAACTGCTCTAGGAACAGGGCTGTTAACTACAACTTCGTTCCTAACGCAAGTAAGAGTACTCCCAACATTAAATAAATTCCACTCTATATATGGCAATGTTCACTCCAGTATCAATCAATATACCAAATAAACTTACAGAAGACTGAATACCATTTAAAATATATTCATTTTATGAAAACATATCATTTCCAAAAAATATTAAAATATTTAGACTAGAACAAGTAGAAATAGTCTTAGCACATAGGGAGCATGTAACAATACACTAAATAAAATATGCCTGTTGACAGTCCTTAATGTAATTCAGCAAGTGCAAGCAAGTAAAGCTAACAGCGAGCTCATGCTATAATAGCCTCAGAGCATTGTGTTCAAATCTTACCCATGATACATCGTTACCCACAGCGCCAGTCTGTAGTCCAAGTGCATGTGCTGTGGTCGCTTCCTAAGGGGCTATGGTAACACTTCCCAGCTAGATATTAGCCGATGGTAATATCACATGGTCAGACCTGACCTATACGGTACAAGTGACAACTACATATACGTTAACAGTCCCCATAATGGCAAGTGATCCCCTCTTTATAAACAGTTTTTTTTTTTTGGGGGGGGGGGGGGGGTGCAATCTAACAAAAACTGGTGCAGTGCTGTTCATACATGTCACCCTTATTGTCTGAAAATGAAAACATACCAAGTTTTTCATTCAAGCTGCTCGGTGCCATGGTACCAAGGGTCACGATCCATTAAGGGCATGTCCCCATGGCACAGAGCAATTACTGGTCGGATTAGCCATCCGGTATTTGCTCTGTTTTGGAGCCGAGTACGGGCTGCAGGGGGGTGGCTTTTCTCCGCTGTTTATGGGAAAAGCCCCTCCCCCTTCGAAATTGACATGTTCCCCCCAAAAAAAACGGGCGGAGAAGGGACCCATGTTCAATGTTTTTCGGACTGCTGGCTGTGTAAAAAAAAAAAAAAAAATCGTCCAGCGGAAGATCCATTAAGGTTCATGATAGTGTCTGACAGCCGGTTTACAGACTGCTTTCAAAACAGAAAACCCTCGCAAAATCTGCTGAAAAACCTGCCATGGGGGCATGCCCTTACACTCCTTCTGTTCCAATAGACGTTTGTTACCACCCTGAACACTCCCATATAATTTCGCTATACCTTTTAAGCACCAGGCCTGAAAAGGCCTTAATGACCAGCTAAATTGAACTTTTTGCCTCACTGCATTTCAACAGTCGTTGCTCTTTTATTTTTTTCAATGAAGCAGTTGTATGAAGACTTGTTTTATGTGGGCGAAGTTGTATTTTTGGTGGTGGAGTTTGCATATAAATTACTGCCAAATTTTTTAAAACCTTTTTTGCAGCGTTAAGTGTTTTTCTACATTTTTCATATTTTACACTAAACCTATTAGATTAATTCTACAGGTTATTACGGTTGTGTGGCTTCATTATGTGTAGGGTTTCTTTAGTGTGTGTGCGCTATGTATGTATACATACATATACAGGCTATTCAGCGATCGCCTACTTCTGCCTAGCCCTTGTCCCGGCCCTGATGCTAGGTTCTCGGGACCCAGTGGAGCAGTTGAATCCCCTGTGATCATGTCCAGATCACAACCACAGCAATCAGAGGATTAAAAGCCTGTTCCTGCTGTTCAGAAACTTCTCTAGGAACGGAGCTGCTAACTACAGCTCTGTTCCTAGCACAGTCTCAGTGCTGGGAGCCACAAACCCGTTCTGCAGTGACATCTTTTGCCGTCTGTCGCCAGAGAACACGTTCCGCCCTTCGTCAGGACAGTAGGCAGCCGTTAAAGGAGTCTTGATCACTATTGTGATGTGAATAGCATGTCCAGCTACTGGGAAAGCTGGGTGACATCCCCAACACCAGACTCCCAGAAAAGCTGGATAGCCTGTAGGGCGCCCGGGAAAGCTGGGTGACCACCCATACACCACAGCAGTTTATGATAAGAAAGCCGGTTGTTGTGGGGGATTGAGCGTCGCACAGCTTTCCTGGATGCTGAGTAATTCAGCACCTGGAAAAGCTGGTGACATCCCCTACAGCAGGCATCCAGGAATGCTTTTGGAATTGTTTTTAGGGAGAAAGGATCCGTACAATCCCTGGCTGTTATGATATCACAGACGTGTTCTCTTGCTCGGATCTTCAATTCACAGGTTGTTAGCTTAATATATAGTTTTGGACATCCATGTACAGCATAATAAAACCCATCAGATTTATTACATGAAGTATGGTGCAAAACCTTATACTGATTTGATCCATCTGCAGACTAAAATCCTGCTGATTGGCAGCTATTAAGAAAAGCAACACAATTACCTATAGGGAACATAGGGTATGTTCACACGACATTTTTCAGATCCGTTTTTCGGACCCAAAACTAATCCAAAAAACATATCTAACAATGTGCCGTTTGACTTACATTGGTTTCAATGTAAAACACGCATCGCCGTTCAGACGAATGATCGCCGAGGCGTGTTTACTTGCGTCTTTCCGATGCGCTTTTCGGATCCGTTTTAACAATTGACATGTCAATTCTACTTGCGTTTTTACGCAAGTGAAATCTCCATTGGAAACAATGGAGTGTGCTTTTAGAGCCCGAAAAATGGATCCAAAAGCGCAAATTCTTACAAAGTGCATCCGAAAAACGCAAAGGATTAAAATTTGAAGTGTAATATAAATCGGCACCTAGAGGTCTCAATTGATCTAGAAGAACTGTTTGAACTGTAGTAACCTAATGACCTACGTTAGGAAACCCAATAGAGGGAGCTATAACAGCATTTTACATGTGTTTAATCTTCTAAATCATTAGGTTATCTTAGGTCATTAGGTTACTAAAGTTCAAACAGTTCTTCTAGATCAAATGAGACTTCTAGGGGCCAATTTATTATATTAAACTAAAGATTCTACCTTTTCAAACTACAACCTGTGTATATATGTATGTGTGTATATATATATACATACATACATACATACATACATACATACATACATACATACATACATACACACACACAAAACGCAACTGCGTTTTTGGATACGTTTTTTGGATGCAGTTTCTCTTCTGGTAAAAAAAACGGATCCAAAACGTTGTGTGTGGACATACCCTAAGGGCTTGTTCACACGGCGTTTTTGTGATCCGTTTTACGGATCCACAAAACGGATCTAACAATTGTCAGTGTGATTAACATTGAGTTGAATGGCAAAAGCGCATCGCTGTTCCCACGGGAGATCAGCGATGCGCTTTTAAGAGCTCTCCTGCGCTGCGCTTTTCGCATCCGCTTTAAGAATTAACATGTCAATTCTTCTTGCGGTTTACGCAAGTGAAAGCCCATAGGAGATAATGGAGTCCGCTTTTGGCACTTGTCCAAAGGCGCTCCACACTCCGGGCACGTAACACCTGTGCTTTGCATCCTGAAAGCGGATGCGAAAAGCGCACTGGGAGGCTGGACGGGGATCGCTGGAGAGGTGTGCGGCGGCGGCGCAGGTGTGCGGCGGCGGCGGGGGAGCGCAGGTGTGCGGCGGTGGGAGCGTGGCGGCGGGAGCGCAGGTGTGCGGCGGCGGCGGGTGAGCGCAGGTGTGCGGCGGCGGGGAGCGTGGCGGCGGGAGAGCAGGTGTGCGGCGGCGGGAGCGCAGGTGTTGCGCTGCGGCGGCGGCAGGGGAGCGCAGGTGTGCTGCGGCGGCGGCGGGAAGCGCAGGTGTGCTGCGGCGGGCGGCGGGGAGGAGCGCAGGTGTGCTGCCGGCGGCGGCGGGAGCGCAGGTGTGCTGGCGGGGCGGGAGCGTGGCGGCGGGAGCGCAGGTGTGCGGCGGCGGGAGCGTGGCGGCGGTGAGCGCAGGTGTGCTGGCGGCGGCGGGAGCGCAGGTGGTGCGGCGGCGGGAGCGTGGCGGCGGGGAGGGGGAGCGCAGGTGTGCGGCGGCGGCGGGAGCGCAGGTGTGCGGCGGCGGGGAGCGTGGCGGCGGGGAGCGCAGGTGTGCGGCGGCGGGAGCGTGGCGGCGGGAGCGCAGGTGTGTGGCGGCGGAGCGGGGAGCGCAGGTGTGCGGCGGCGGGAGCGTGGCGGCGGGGGCGCAGCGGTGTGCGGCGGCGGCGGGAGCGCAGGTGTGCGGGAGCGTGGCGGCGGGGAGCGCAGGTGTGCGGCGGCGGCGGGAGCGTTGGCGGCGGGGAGCGCAGGTTGTGCGGCGGCGGCGGGTGAGCGCAGGTGTGCGGCGGCGGGAGCGTTGGCGGCGGAGAGCGCAGGTGTGCGGGCGGCGGCGGGAGCGCAGGTGTGTGCGGCGGCGGGAGCGTGGCGGCGGAGAGCGCAGGTGTGCGGCGGCGGCGGGAGCGCAGGTGTTGCGGCGGCGGCGGGAGCGCAGGTGTGCGGGCGGCGGGAGCGTGGCGGCGGGGAGCGCAGGTGTGCGGCAGGCGGCGGGAGGGTAGAGCGCAGGTGTGCGGCGGCGGGAGCGCAGGTGTGCTGCGGCGGGCGGCGGGAGCGCAGGTGTGCTGCGGCGGCTGGCGGGGAGCGCAGGTGTGCTGCGCGGCGGCGGGCGGGAGGAGCGCAGGTGTGCTGCGGCGGGAGCGCAGGTGTGCTGCCGGCTGGCGGCAGGGGAGCGCAGGTGTGCTGCGGCGGGAGCGCAGGTGTGCGGGCGGCGGGAGACGCTGGCGGCGGGAGCGCAGGTGTGCGCGGCGGCGGCGGGAGCGCAGGTGTGCGGCGGCGGGAGCGTGGCGGCGGGAGCGCAGGTGTGCGGCGGCGGCGGGGAGAGCGCAGGTGTGCGGCGGCGGGGAGCGTTGGTGCGGCGGTGAGCGCAGGTGTGCGGCGGCGGCGGGAGCGTGGCGGCGGGGGAGCGCAGGTGTGCGGCGGCGGCGGGGAGCGCAGGTGTGCGGCGGCGGGAGCGTGGCGGCGGGAGCGCAGGTGTTGCGGCGGCGGGAGAGCAGGTGTGCGGCGGCGGGACGCGTGGGCGGCGGGAGCGCAGGTGTGCGGCGGCGGGAGCGCAGGTGTGCGGCGGCGGGGAGTCGTGGCGGGCGGGAGCGCAGGTGTGCGGCGGGGGCGGCGGAGCGCAGGTGTGCGGGAGGCGTGGCGGGAGCGTTGGCGGGCGGCGGGGAGCGCAGGTGTGCGGCGGCGGGGAGCGTGGCGGCGGGAGCGCAGGTTGTGCGGCGGCGGCGGGAGCGCAGGTGTGCGGCGGCGGGAGCGTGGCGGCGGGAGCGCAGGTGTGCGGCCGGCGGGGTGAGGGGTGTGATGCAGGCAGGCGGCGGTGGCGGCGGCAGGGTGTGCTGCGGCGGCGGCGGAGAGCGCAGGTGTGCGGCGGCGGCGGGAGCGCAGGTGGTGTCCGGCGGCGGGAGCGCAGGTGGTGTCGGCGGCGGGAGCGGAGGTGGTGTCCGGCTGGGGCGGCGGGGAGCGGAGGAGGTGTCGGCTGGGGCGGCGGGAGCGGAGGAGGTGTCCGGCTGGGGCGGCGGGAGCGGAGGAGGTGTCCGGCTGGGGCGGCGGGAGCGGAGGAGGTGTCCGGCTGGGGCGGCGGGAGCGGAGGAGGTGTCCGGCTGGGGCGGCGGGAGCGGAGGAGGTGTCCGGCTGGGGCGGCGGGAGCGGAGGAGGTGTCCGGCTGGGGCGGCGGGAGCGGAGGAGGTGTCCGGCTGGGGCGGCGGGAGCGGAGGAGGTGTCCGGCTGGGGCGGCGGGAGCGGAGGAGGTGTCCGGCTGGGGCAGACACAGGCAGCGAATGGAGGGCAGAGACAGGCGAGAGAGAGAGAGAGACTCACTCTCAACCCCCCACCCCCCGTCTGAAAACGCATCCGAAAGCGGATGCGTAAAACGCAGGTGAGAAAGCATTCAAAACTGATCCAACTAAAGTATCCACTGCTGCGTTTTGCGGATCCGCTTTCCGGATGCGCTTTTCGAGTGCCAAAAACGGATCCGTAAAAAAGGATCCAAAACGCCGTGTGAACAAGCCCTAAGTGTTAAGTCATTACATCGCTCCAAAGGTAAATATTTTCTCTAATACATAATACAAATTTTTTTGTAATTTTTTTTAAGAAGAATGAATATATTTTAAATGATATTCAATTCTCCATATGTTTATTTGGTATAACATGAAGGTTATTGCCTGCATGGTTTAAGGGTGCTTTCAAGGGTGCGGTTTTGATGCCATTTTTTTGGGAGGGTTTTTTTTGTGCAGGAAGGCACAACAATTAATGCTATACATTGTTGCATGAAAACCGCATCAAAAACACACCAAAACCGCACCGTGTGAAAGCACCCTTATTTCGGCGCGGATTGACGCCGTACTGCGCACCGGATTTGCGCTGCAGTCGGGCCAATCCGTGCAGTAATTCGGTAATCCAAAGTTTCATAGAAAACAGTGGATTCCTCGTCCTTTCCCGTCGGCGAAACCGCCGGGGGGGGAAAGGTGCATGCAATTATCCCGGCGCAATACGCGCCGTGGATAATGAAAGTCTATGGGGGGGCAGGCAGCGCCCCCCCCTTCTTAAAAAAAAAAAAAAACCGGAATTGCGAGCGCAAACGGTCGCAATTCCGGGTTTAATAAAGCCGTGTGAACACGGGCTTAGGGTTAGCAGCTGACTTGCAGCAAAACCACATGTGGGTTTGCTATTCACCTGCACCACAGACGTGCTGAGGCTGCAACTTTTGTCTGTACATTATCTGCAGGTAGCACGTCAGAAGAGTCAATTTATGGGGTTTTCTGAGTAAAGGTTTTGATGGTGATCTCACTAAATACCAGACTTCTTTACCCATGTCAGGACTGCTGCTCAAGCAGTGAGATGGTTCATTCATTCTCTGAGCATGTAGGCATTTACCCCAATAGATTTTGTTATCCTGCATCTTTTCCCACAAAATTTGTATCTAGTGCCCCCGCTGTACTGCATGCATCTTGTATGTAGAATATTCAATGTTGACAGATCTGCTTTACAGTATAGCTATACTTTGCATCAGTCTGCTGTGAATTTTATGATTACAACAGAAATGTGCTGGACTCAAGTGATTTGCCATCTCTGCTCAAAGGGGTTTCCTCACTATGTACAGTAGATGAGCTTTCAACATGAGGGGACAGTTACATGAAGACTTTTTCTAACTACATTGGTCAATATATTTTATTTTGGTCATGAGAGCGTTTTTATATTCAGTGACGTGCACACAGGTTTGTATGGTTACCTGCATACAGGACAGACGTCTGTTATCTGATGACCAGTGTCATCCCACTGACGGACCAAGATACAAGCAAACAAATTATATCTAACAAGATTAGCTTCACTAAACAAAACGTGCATGTAACTTTATTAATATGACAACACACAACTGTCTTTTGGTGACAATGTAATTTTGTTAATAAAGTCATATATAAATTAAAAAAAAAAAAAAAAAAAAGATGAGACGAAGAGAATAATATGCAGCGGCGTCTCCACTACATATGACAGCTATAAGACACTGGAAAAGATTATAGATGATGTTCTCATCCTTTGGTCAGGAATATGGGGACTTTCTTAATAAATTACTATTACCTGGATACCAGGAGTCACATGACATGTTTAGTGTCATATGACTGTTTAGTCCATACATTTACTTTGTAGGATCCACTACTGAGGACGTCACCGTTTTTTTTTTTTTTCTAAATACGGGCTTATTTCACTATAAGAAAAGAGGTATGGGAGAAGAATTTTTAATACACATCTATTAGAAAATGATATGATTTCCTATCATGTACATAATAAAGCAATAAAAGGGTGAAGGGGTGTAAATTGCAGTGGTTTGTGGGTTAGTGGTTTTTAGGGATAGTTGGGTATGAACACATGTATTTAAATGTACTGGTTCCTAAAAATGCTTCTTTTTTTGTTCTCTTTAGGCGCCGGCCTATCACTTGATACTGGAAGGGATTCTTATATTGTGGATTATCCGACTCATATTTTCTAAGACTTACAAACTCCAGGAACGATCTGACCTTACCGATAAGGTGATGAAATAACTTACTGGCTTATTAATGTATAGAGGGCTGCTTTAATAATTGATGTGAAATAGCCGTATACACCAAATTAAAGCTGTCCATACACCTTAGACAAGTCTGCTGAACCCACCAATATCTCATTTGTATCTGTTTCTCCAAACTCTCGGTTCTCATCAATAGCAAATGTAGAGGTTAAAAGGATCAGGTGTTTTGGAGGCCCAGTCTTTTTGTTCCTATGTGCAATTTGAATGATGACAATCTGTGTAGTATTGTGTTATATAACTGGGCTTTATGAATGTATGAAAAAGTGAGCTACTGGTAGTAAATGATGTTCTCCCATTGGAAAAAAAAACATGAAACAAAAGTAATAGCTGTTGGTTGAGCGAGTACTGCCACAGCTAGGAGGGATATAAAGCCAATGGAAATGATTCTTCAATGGGGCTATTGTGGATAAAAAAAAAACAAAACCCAAAAAGCTTTCAAAGTTCATAGCTAGAGATAAGACACTGCAGTAGCAGTGAGAGAGATGGTAGAGGTTGGGAGAGATGGTCATAACCAGTTAAACTTGTGTGCTCTAAGAGGAGATCAAATCTTTATCTACTGACTAAAGAAATATCAGCAAAGCAATGTTTTTAGAAAAAGTAATCAACTGTTTGTTAAAAGCTAATTATTGTAATGAGAAAACCTCTTTAATCCAGAATTGCCCAGACTTTTCTAGAATATAAGCGGCGTTTTGTGTAGTCAGGTGATATACCAAACAGCCATGAGAGCCTGTTTACACAGTGTGATATATTGCCATGGTTTTTATGCCCCTTTTTTCATGTGTTTTTGGGGGTGTATTTTTGATGCATATTTTCATACATTTTGCAGAGCAGCCAGCGGCATGTTTTGATGCTTTTTTTTTTTTCTTGTTACACATCAAAATATGCACCAAATTAATCGCCAACAAAATTCATACATAACTTTTAAATTTTATGCAATCCCCGTTGACTCATCATTGTAAACTTAAATGTAGAAAACCTAGGATATACACCTAAAATTGACATGCACTATGTGCAGTAATGGAGTGTAGTCCCATAGAAAACAATAGGTCAATATAAACGCTCCCGTAAAATGCTCATTTTACACATAAAAATAAGTGTCAAACGCATCCTGTGAACCCAGTTTTAATGTGACAGACGGAGAAGCTGTAATAAGCGATAATGCAGCACTAGTACAAAATGTACCTGAGAGCAGGGTTCTGATGTCTATCTGTGCCAGTTTCAATTGCCCATTACAGCGAGCCACAGGCGCAAGGATAAATGTGAGCGTCTTAGACACTCCCCAAAATGTTTAGTATTTGATGGTGAAAAATTGTAATGTTTGGATCTCAACAGAAGATTTGTACTTTTCAGAATATTTTTAGATGTATAGCAGTTTCTTGTTGGCTGCAGAAACAATCAAAAAATTCATTACCAGAGTTCTTTTGAGTATCTCTCACATAAGCCCTCATGTATGAAAACTGTCTAGGTCTAAGGCCTCGTTCACACGGCTTATTTCAGAACGTATTTACAACGGATTTCCGATGTAAATACGTTCTGAAATCAGTTGAAAATCAGTTGCAAATACGTGCCACTAAGTGTGGCACGTATTTGTAACTGATTTCCCGACGGATTCACCACCTACAATGATTGTAGATGGTGAATCCGTCCGGAAATAATTGGACATGTGAATTTGTTTTTCCGTCGGATTTGCCGTTAGTCTAATCCGCGGCGGCAATCCGGAACGGAAACTACGCGTCGTGTGAACGACGAGCCGTATTTTCTATTGAAATCAATAGAAAATAGGCTGTGACTTATTTCGGACGGATTTGCCGACGGATTGACGATCGTTAATCCGTCGGCAAATACGCGGCGAAATAAGCCGTGTGAACGAGGTCTAAGACTTTCTTTGTTGCCCATAGCAACCAATTAGAGTTTCCCTTTAATTTCATATGGTGCTCTGAAAAAGAAAGGGGAGCTCTTATTGGTTACTACAAAGAAAATCTTGCACATAGACATTTTTCATACATGTCCTCCATAGTCTCAGGCAAATGACACTTTTGTTACCTGTAAGAAGAGCATAAGCGGGGATTGACAAATTACCATACAATTTTGGAGCCTCTTGGACTACTCTGGGACCACTCCTGCTGTACGTTTAGATGCTAGCCACTCGATGTCTAATTCTGTCATTGGTTTTGCAGGAAAAGGAAGAGTTAATTGACGAATGGCACCCTGAACCGCTTGTCCCTCCTGTTGCTAAAGATCACCCAGCACTCAATTATAACATTGTTTCAGGGTAAGTGGCTCTTTATTCTGTATTTTAAGAAAAGCGAGTCTCTGAAAGATGAAAGCAGCAGCCTTAATGGTTGCTACAGACAACTACTTCACTTTTTCGTTCCAGCAGTTTTGATACATTAGGTTTAACTGGACTTGAAAAGAGCAAGATAAAGTAGGAGAGACTTCGTCATATTCAAACAAGAATATAATGGAAGGTGTTCTAAAGAAATAAAATGCAACTTTTAATTCAATATTAAAATATGGCACCAAATAGATATTATTTTGATCAAGGTACTCCTAGCCCTTCTAGAACATTTAAGTAAAATATATAGCATTAGTGTGGGCAATTGATTATATATACCAAAAACACCATCTCTATATATTCACAAGCACTCAATTGTGTGTCTATAGAGCCCTATGGAACATACAATTTTTCCCTATTGTGGAGGTGCTGGAACACTTGCCCCGAGAAGGACGACCCCGCACAGGAAGCTGTCCTTAACCCCTTACCGCCGGAGCCAGTTTTGGCCTCTCTGACAGAGCCCTATTTTTGAAATCTGTCATGTGTCACTTTATGTGAGAAAAAATTTTTTGAAATTTTTCCCAATATCCCTGTGATTCGAGATTTCTTGGGGAAAATTTTGTGCTTTTAAAGATAGTAAAAAATTTTGGCCCCAAAAAAAATGTTTGTTTATTGTAAAAAAAATATAAAAAAAATCTTTGGAAAAATTTTTAAAAAATTTTTAAACCAAAATTTTAAAATTTTAAAAAAATTTTCTGATGTAAGACAGATGTTTTCCCCACTCAAAATAGTTTATAACTGGCATTACCCATGTTGCTTTTGGTTTGGCAAAATTTTTTTTAAATTGTTTTTTTTTTTTTTTTTAGGCATTGGGGGGCTTAGAAATTTTAGTTTTTAAAATTTTAAAAAAATTTTTCAAAAAAAAAAAATTTTGGCAAAATACATTTTTTGGGAAAAAACCGTCCATTTTAAAAGGGTGTTTTGGGGTTTGGGCCCTGTGGTTAGATCCCCCCAAAAAATCCCCTTATTTAAAAAAACTCCCCCCTTAAAGTTTTAAAAAACCGATTTGGGAAAGTTTTTTAAACCCATTGGGGTGTTTAAACGGGAAATTTTAAAGCAAAAGGGAAAAGGGGAAATTTTTCAAAATTTCACTTTTTTTGCGGGTTTTTTAAATTTTTATACATTGTTAAACCAAGAATAGGGTTTAAATGTGATCAGGGAAAATCCCAACTTATGGGGGTTTTCCCCAGTTTTCTCCCCTTTTTCGGGATTTATCCCAAATGGGGCCCCTAGTGATTTTTTGGCTCAACCACAACCCCCAGAATAGGGGGGCGGCCCCTTTATGGACTCTGGAGTTTTCATTTTTATTACCATTTTATTTGGGGGCCTTTTTCGGGTTTTTGCGGAAACCCAAAGGTTCCAAAAATTTAAAATTAAACGCCCCAAAAAAAACCCCATATTGGAAACTCACCCCTTAAGGAATTTACCCGGGGGTTTTGGGTGAGATTATCGCCCACAGGTGGCCCACAAAATTTTTAGCGTTAGGTTTGTAAAAATTTTTAAGAAAAAAAAATTTTTTTTTTCCAATCTGCTTTTTTTGCTGAAAATTTTAAATTTTTTTAAAGGAACCCTGGTTTAAAAAAGCCCCCAAAAACCCTTGTTACGCAATTTCTTCCAAGTTCGGAAATACCCCAATGTGGGGGGGAATCTGTTTTTGGGGCGCATGGCAGGGGGTAAAAGGGGGGAGCGTATTTGGCTTTTGGAAGCAGATTTTGGGGGGGCCATGTGCATTTAAAACCCCCAAAAGGTCCCCCAGAACGGGGTTAAACCCCTTTCTATAAGTCAACCTTTTTTGGATTCAGCACGCCTAAAAAAACCCATCTAGGGGTGTATTGTAAAATTTTGGGGTCCCAGGTGTTCAAATTTGTTTTTTTTTGTTTGGGCTTTGAAAATGAGGGGAAAAGCAATTCCCCCAATTTTGTTTTTTGGTTCAAATTTTCCCAGCGTTGGGCCGTGCAGTGTAAATGACAGGATTTTCTTTATTTAGGGGGGGCGGTACAAATTGTTTTTGGTAGAGATTTTTATTTAGTTTTTTTTATGGTTTTATTCCCTTTTAGCACAATAGAAATAGGTCTATAAAAAAAAAAATTGCGTTTTTTTTTTCTGTTTGATAGCCTTTAACGTTTTCTTTTTTCTGTATACGGAGTTGTTTTTGGGCTTTTTTTTTGTGGGTGGTTGATGTTTTTATTAGTACCATTTTGGGGGGGGCAGTTTCCCGCTTTTGATCATTTTTTAAAAATTTTTTTTGTGAGGTTTTTGAACAAAAATCCCAAGTTTTCCTGGTAGTGTTTTTTATTTTTATTTTTTTTCAGGGGGTAAACCTTTCCCAGTTTAACTAAATTTATTTAGTTTTAAATCATCAGGTCGTTTCGATTAAGCGATATACAATTTGTTTATTTTTTTTTGTTTTACGGGCTTTTACCATTAAAAATTTAATTTTTAAAAAAAGGGGAAAACACGTTTTTGCTTTTTCCGGCCTTTTTTAGGCCCTTTTTAGGGGGGGGCCATAACTTTTTTTTTTTTCTGTGTACGGACCCGGGTGTGGGGGGCTTTTTTTTTGCGGGAAGATTTGGGAGTTTTTATTGGTTTTTATTTTTGGGGGACAAAAATTTTTTGATCAGTTTTAATTTTCCTTTTTTTGGGAAGGCAGGGGGGAAGAAAAAAAATGCAACCCCTAGTAGTGTTTTTTTTTTTTAACAGCGTAAATGTGCAGTATCCTGCCCAGTTACTTTACTCTCTGGGTGGGATCCCTTTAGGGCCCATCCCCTTTTATTTATATTTTTTTTAAAATTTTGAAGAACTTTAAAAAAAAAAAAAAGGTTTTTATTGTTTTAAAAATATTATTTATGCACCGCTGTCTTCTGAGAGCCATAACTTCTTTATTTTTTCCCTTTATACGGAGAATTGTTGGACTTTTTTTTTGGGGATGAACTAATTTTTAATTTGGGGAACAACTTTGGCGTTATATGAATTTTTTTTTTCTTTTTTTATTAAATTTTTTATGTGCTGCAGGATGTACAAAAAAATCGCAATTCTGTGACTTTTTTTTGGGTTTTGGGTTTTTTAGGGCGTTCACCGAAACGGGTTAATTAACTTGAAGTTTTTTGGGTGGGTCGTTACGCAAGGGGGCCGATACCAAATGGGTTTATTTTATTTTTTTTGATCTTTTTGGGGGCGTTGGCGTTTGAAAAGGGGGAAAAGGCGCGGTTGAAACGTGTTTTTATTTTTATTTTTTGTTTTTGTGTTTTTACTTTTTTTTCATTTTTTGGACATTTATTTTTATTTTTTTCATTTTTTTTTCACTTTATCTTCTAACGGCAATCATCAGATTGCTGTTTGAATGCAGACCAGTGCCCCAGTATTTAGTTTCTGTGTACTGGGGTTTCCATGACAACGCCTGTCACCATTGGGGCCCCCCAATGCATTGTGGGCTTTTGGGGACGTCACTGTGACCCCCCGGGGAAATGTCGTTCCCCCTTCCCCCGGATTTATCAGAAGGGGGTCGGTGCCGACTCAGTGCGGGAGCCGACCGGGGAGCAGGCAGGAGGGCTCACTCCTCCTGCCTGCGGCTTTATTTTTTCGCAAACCATGAAGGCTGCGGTTTAAAGGGAAACGGTAATCACCCGTGGCCCCCGGAAACCCCCCTCCGGGCCGGGGGGGTTTTTCGGCATGCGGCCACGGTAATTTTTCCGCTTGGTCCCATGTTGGGGGGATCGTGCGTGGCTTTGGCCGCCAAGGGGCCCCCGCGATTCCCCCAGGGGGCGGATTGGGGACGTTTCCCCCTTTTTGCGGGAAGTCCTTCCCGCAAAGGGCGTATCCCAAAACGCCTTTGTCGGGGTAGGGGTTTTAAAAGCACAAAAGCCCCTGCTTAAACCCCATAAAAAAAATTTTAACTGTCCCAACTTTTTTTTCATACCAAATGGTCTCAGGGGAAACGGGAAAAAATTTAGTACCCCAGAATTTGGGGGAGTGGGTGAAAACGCGGGCCCCTCCTCCATTTTGAGCCCAAGGGCTTTTTGGGGTTCCCCTTTCCAAAATTATATATCATAGTGGGATGGTGGAAAAACAGCCCTTAAAAAAAGCAAATTTAGGGAAAAAACCCCTTTTCCCCTTTTAAACCATAAGAAAAAAAAAAGGAATAAAAAAGAAAATCTATCATCGGTGGAAAAAAGAATCCAATTCGAAAAACCGAAATGTGTTGTAAATATATGAATTGTTAAAAATACAGGTGATATAGATTTCCCAATTTAAATGGAATATAAAAGGCCTTAAAAACCATACCAAATCCAATCCCAAATTAAAACTTAATGTTCACTTTGTAAGAAGACTGTCAGATGATCCTTTTTTTTATCTACTGATCATGCTTCAGACTTGTTCACAGAAAATTATCAAGTCTGCAAAAGCTTGTGATGAGAAAACCCCTTTAATGCTTCCCAGAGAGCAGGATGTGATGGAGGGAGATAACTATGTTAACTTACCCCACAAGTGATTGACAGTTTTTTCTGTCATACTGTTTAGGGGAAGTGTCAACACTGCAGTGTCGGGGTCAGCAGGACCTCCACTGTCAGTATTTTCTCTGCATTTTACTCAGTGATCATATAACTCTATATCACAGCTCAGCTTCTCTCCCTCTGTGATATATAGGGTTATATGAATTTGGAGTTCTCTGTTATATATGACCCTATATATCACAGAGCTCAGATTCTCTCCCTCAGTCATATAACCCTCTATATCACAGAGCTCAGCTTCTCTCTCTGTCATATAACCCTGTATATCACAGAGCTCAGCTTCTCTCCCGCTGTCATATCCTGCTCAGACAGAGCAGCGTAAACAACCTGACAGGTTCCCTTTAAATTTAAGAAATGAGACCCTATGCCATTTTAAGGAATTGCTATAAAATTGTAAAAAAAAAATATTTTGATAAAAACTATTTTCATAGAAACATTAATGTTATTACTTTTGCAATATCTTAATTTATAAAAAAAAATGCACTGAAAAATGAGAATGTTTCCATTTGGGGGAGGGGAGGGGAAAAATTTCCATCCGAACTTTTTTAAATTTGACTTTTAAATTTAGACCAAAGTCTAGACAAATTTCCCGATTTATAATTGTGATATATAAATCTATTTTTTACCTTACAGCCCACCAAGCCACAAGATTGTTGTCAATGGAAAAGAATGTAAAACAATTTTTTCAATTTGTTTAATTTCCTTGGTCTTCTTGAAAAATTAAAGGGTTTAAAGGGTTGGGGAACCCCTCCCCCTTGTGATTCTTCAATGTGTGAAATGTAATGAATCTAGCAGTAAGCAACTAGTTGTACTCCTGTTTATGTGACCACAGTAAAGTTGGGGTTGTGATTGTGCAGATTTGAATCTATAAGCATCCAGGTTGAAGGGAGGTTTCACCTTTTATATTTCCCTGGTATCTTACCGAGAAATTTCATTGGGGATAGTTTTTGTTTTTATGACTCCTTGTAAATAAAGGGCCCGTTACATTTTAAACAAATCGCGGGAAAGGGAAATTTTATTGTATTCCCGGTTCGTTTTAAACCCAAAATTTTTGGGAGATCAAAATTGAGAGCATTTTTTATTTAAATCTTAATGTTCATTATTTTTTTTTTATTTCCGCAAGTGCGGCTTGGCTTTTACTTAGAAAAATTGGTGTTGGAAAAATTTGGCCCAAGGGGTTTTTTTTTTGGCCCTTTGGTAAGTAGATTACCCTATTAATTGTGGGGAAAAAATCTATTTTTTTAAAAATAATTTAGCCCAAAAACCCCCTTAAAAAAAAGTGTTTTTTAAACTTCTGAGAATTTAGATGTTGTACAAACCCTTTTTTAAAGTTACTTTTTAGGATACTAATGGCCTTATTTAATCAAACAAACCCCCACCCACTCTTTCGGTTTTAATCCGGGTGTGCCGCCAAACCTCCCCCTTTTCCACCGGTCTTCCATTTCCTTCCTCACTCTAGCCCAACAGGGCAAACCATGGGCCCTTTCCTGACCATTTAGAGGGTTTTTACTTTCAAAAAGGGGAAATTTTAGGGCATTAATAAATAATAATAATCTTTATTTTTTTAGCGGCAACCCCCTTTCCCCCGCAATTTTCAAAATTTTTTTGGGTAAACGTACAAAAACATTACACATTTAAAAATTTTTTTTCAGGGGGAGACACAAGGTTGAGGACCCTGCTTGTGAGGAAAACTTCCCAAACTAATTTTAGTTTTATGGGCGGGACAAGGGTTAAGAAGTGGGAAGTTTACAAAGTCCAGGGCCCGTTTCATAAATAGGAGATGGTTTATATAAAAGTTGGGGGAAAACTGCCTCTCTGCAAAACAAACTATAAACAGATAAGTGCCTGTTTAGTGCCCTAGTTTGGGAGGGGAAAGAAAAATGTGAATGGGGGGGGTTAGCAATTAAGGAAACTTTTATATCCCGACTGAGCAGATGTTTTTCTTAGGACCCCTTTAAAAATGAGGGGTTTTGATTTTTGCCCGGGTTGCCCGCCCCGGGGAGCATGGTTCCCGAGACCGGGAGCACGTGTGAAGGGCTTGGAACGGGCCAAAGGGAGGTATGGATGATTGAGGAATGTAAAATTTTATCCTTTAGCAGAGCGGAGAGAACGGAAAAAAGGGGGGTAGGGCAGAGATGAGAGGAAATGGGAAAGGGGGGGGCAGCCCCTGGGGGGGACTTTATGGGAGTGGGGATGAAATTTATGTTGTATTCCCCACTGGGATGGGGAAAACCAAATGCCCGTGACTGACACAGGGAAAACATCGTATAGTGGGTTGGGAAAAAAAGGGCAAAAAAGGCTTTCTGATTTTAGGACAGATTGGAGAGGGGGAGTTTCAGAGAGGGAGCCAAAAAAGCAGGGGGTTTAAGTAGTCAAAAAAAGAGAATGAATAAGGAACAATTTAGGGTTTGAGTTTTTTTCCCCAGTGATAAAAGGACGAATTTTGGAGAAGTTCTTGAGGTTTCAGGGGACAGGGGTGGGGAAGGGATTGGATATAAAGGGGGGGGAAGGTCAGATCAGAATCTAGTATATCCCCAAGACTGTTGGCCTGTTTTCCCTGGGATTAAAGGTTTTGCCCAAAACCCCCTGAGGGCAGAAATAGCAGGGTGGGGGTTTGGGTTTGAAGAGGCCAGAAAGAAAAAGAAGTTCAGTTTTTAGTTGGGGTTTTGTTTCAATGGAGAAGGAAATATGTCCGGTGGGGACAGACAGTCCCCTGGGTTTTGTAGCAGGGCAGGAATAAAGCTCGGGGGGAGGTGTAAGTTGATGTCAAACAGCTTTTAAAATTTGGGACGGGGGTTTCCAAATCTGCTGATGGGTTTTTCCAAATCAAATTTTTTAGAGTGAAAAAAGGAGAGGACCTAGAAAACCCCCATCCCCGAGGAACCCCAAAAGGAAGAGGAGAAAGGGGGTAGAAACCCGGAAAAAAGAACAAATGAAGGAGGGGGTCAGGAGGTTTGGAAAGAAAACCAAGAGGGGAGCGGTGGGCCTGTAGGCCAATGAGCTGGCAATGCTGAGGAGAAAGGTGATCAACATTTTTAAACGCTGCCAGGAAGGGTCCAAAAAGAAGCAGCCAATAGTAGTTTTCCCCGGGGATTTAGCCGTGAGGCGATCATTGGAGACCCTTTTTAATTAGGGCAGTTTCTGTGGGGTGTAGGGTTTCGGGGAAAACCCACCCGTGAGGATCACAATTAAAGGGTTTTTTTAAAACGGAAATTTGTCAAGGGTAGACCCCAAATGTTCCGGATTTTAAAAAGATAAAGGGAAAAGGGCAAAGCTGGTTTTATGGTTGGCCCGTTTCAGGTGGGGCCCGAGAGGGGTTTTTTTTTTTTTATTTAAAGGGGGTTTTTTAATGGGCATGTTTAAAAAGGAAGATGAAAAGTAAAAGTTGAGAAGGGGAGAGGGTTTAAAAAAATTTCAGTAAGGGGAGAGATTTATAGCTGGGGAAATTTAATGGGGCATGGGGGAGAGGGTGGGGTCAAATAGAAACAGGTGGTGGGGCCCTGCAAAACAAAAGATCCTGGGGCCCCTTTTCTTCTGTCGTTGGGGTTTTTTAAAGGTGAGAGCAATAGAGGTTGCGGGGGAGGGAAAGGACGGGTGTTTTCTTTAGGATTTTAGATGCAAAGTTTTGCTTCATACTGTCGATTTTGTCTTTAAAAGGGGTGGGGGCCCGGGCTTCAGCACCCGGGTCGGGTGACTGGGTTTTTTTAGCTTTAGATCTGAGGAGGGAGTGGAAAGTGTCCCAAAAAAAGGGATTTTGGGGGTTTTGTAAGGTTTTAGATGAGGGGGGGTTAAAAAAAATTTTTTTTTGGTGCAGTGAACGGTTTTGGAAGCCTTGGGTTTAGTTTATAGTGGAGAAAAAACCCCCAGGTAGCTTTGACCCTTTTCCCCCAAATCCTCGGCCATCGGGAAAAATCGCTGCGAAGGCATTCCCCGAGGGTGTGCCAAGGGTTCGGCCGTTTACTCGGTGGTGCATTTTTGAGTGGTGCCAACCCTGTCCAAAGGGGGGTTGAAAAGGGGTTTCCCTTGTAATGTTTTTAAAAGCCAGGTTTAGGAAAAGAGGGAAGGGGATTGGGGGGGAGTGAGGGGCGGGAAGGTGTCTATAAGTTCCTGAGGTTTTATGGGGGTGGGGTTTCCCCGGATGGGTGATGGCCAGGTTTTTTCTAGAGAAGACTGAGGGGAAATTTGGGGAAATTGGAAAGGGGATAAGGTTTTTGGGGCACGGGGCGCAATAAGGGGGAAAATTGGTTTAGGTTAGAAATTGAGTGACTTCCCGGGAAAAAAAAATCAAGAGAGGTTTCCCCTCCTTGTGGGTGAGAGAGTCTGTAAAGGGCAAAAAGGCCAAAAGGGGAAAATTTTGGGGGAAAGCAAAAAGAGAGGCCCGGGAAAGGGGACTAATTGTTTAATAGGGATGTTGAAAACCCCCATGTTTGGGTGGGGGATTTCAGGAAATGAGGGAGCCCAGGCGCCCTAAATCCAAAACTGGCAGGGGGGAGCCGGGGGGGGGGGGGGGGGGGGGGGCTGTACCAATGCGCCTGAAAAAATGGGCCCCAAAGAGTCCTTTAGAAATGTGAAACTCAAAGGGGGGGGAAGTGGGGGGGTGCAGGAGGAATGAAACCCCGGTAAATGCAATTTGGGGGGAGAGAAAAGGGCCAAAAATCCTCCACCCTGCCCGTTTTTCAGGTTGGGTGTGTTTGGGGGAAGTGTAGGTTGCCCTTTTGGGGAAAGGGGGCAAGGGGGAAACCGGGGTTTAGAGTGGGTGGAGCCATGTTTTTAGTGAGAGCTAGGAGATTGAAGGATTAAGGGGGAAAAAAGGTCTGGGAAAAAGGGGAAATGGGGGATTTTCAGACGGGTCGGGCGTTCCAAAAAAGCAAAATTTTAAAAATTTGGCAGGAAAAGAACCGAACAAAAAAATAACGAGAAGGGTTTTTAGGGTTTCTATGGGAAGGAAAGGGGTGGGGTGGGGGCTAAAAGGGTGGGCCGGGTTAGGAGAGAATTTTTCCCGCCCGCGTTTAACAGGGGGGGAAATGGGGACAGAGATGGTTCATGTTGTGTATGGCGGGTTTGTTTTCAACCCCTTATGGAAGCTGGTGATTTGGGGTTTTAAAAAGGGAAAAAAGTGTGTGGGGTTATACTAGTTGGGGAAGGAGAGAGGTGCTATGGGGGGGGCTGTTTTAAGCGTAAGAAGGGAAGAATTCTTTTCCAGCAAAATTTTTTTAAATGGGGTTAAAAAGCAAAAAAGTATTGATTTTCTCGCATAAAAAAATTTATGGGATTAAACAAGTGGAAGGTGGGAGAAAAAGCAGACCACACTGAAAAAAAAAAGCCTAAGCGTTTCCGGGGCACTTGGGTCCATTAAGCCACTCCGGCCCCATTTCTGTCATATTTCCCGAGCTTGGTTGTTTACTTTTAAATTGTGATTCCAAAAATGCATAAAAAAAAATGCTACATTTGACTGAAAGGGCTCATAGGGCCCGGGGGTTGTGAAATTTAAAAATTGCCCCTGTAGATTCGTTTTACATCAAGGGAAACCCCCGGTGTCCCCTAAATGGGTTTGGGAGCTACAAATGGCCCAGCAAAAACGAAGACTTCAAGGGGGGAAAATCTGGGCTCCGAAAAAAAACACAGGGGGAAATTAGGAAACACATAGTGGGGTGAAATCTACACCATAAAAATCCAAATTTAAAACAAAGCAGGAGATTTTTTCACAAATTAAAGCTGTGGGGGTTTTTGGGGGGTAGTAAATCCCCCAAAACGAAACCTAAAAAATACCCTTTAAAGGGGAGGAAAAACATGATCAGTTATATTTTTCGAGGGGCTCATCAATTTCTGTTTATATTTCGGTGCTCTTTTGTCCCCTTTCAAATAAATCATTTCCAAGTAGGGATTTGGGACATAATATACCATTTGACCAGGGCCAGAAAGAAAACCCAAGGCTGTATAAATACAAATCTACAGCACACAAAAAGGGGTTTTTTTTCGTTGTAAGTGAAATTTTTTATTATTCTTTAAAGTATAATTTTTTCAGTTATGATGATGCACTTGCCGAGACTTTACTAACCCCTTGCAGCCACTGTCAGCCCTGTCCTTGGTTTTTCCGCATTCCAAATTTTCTAATTTTTTTTGCCTCAGTCCCCCTTTTGTGAACATATGATTTTAAAGGGCGCAATGACGTCTAAACCCATTTACTATATTTTTTTGATCACAAGATTCCTAAGGCTCCACAATTTGGGAATAATTTATATGGGGTGAAAACATTGTAACTTAAAAAACTGGGAGGGTCCAAACCAAAATTTTGGGCAGAATAAACCTTTTTTTTTTAATTTTGGTTCTGTACATTACCCCAATGAATTTTTTAAAAAAATAATTTAGATGCGTTTTAAGTTCGGACTTTCAGCTCTAATTCAGTGGGTTGAACAAAATGATTGCATAAAAAAAGTGAGGGCCAAAAATATTTTTTAAACACCAAAACCCTTCATTTCGGGGCCAAAAGTAATTGGACAAAATTAAAAAATTGTAAAAAAAATGTTAAAACTCTTCTACTTGGTTTTAAAACCTTTGGGTTTGGGCCCAAAGACTGCAAATCTTGAACTCCCCAAGGACATCACCCCGACACTGTGGGGCAGATTTATCAATAGTGTCTTACTCTTAGACAGTGTAAAGTTAGACTAGACAGTCTTACAATGCGCCACATTTATCATAGTGTTTAATAAATCTGGCGCAGGTTAGAACTGTTTAGTCTAAGTTTGTACCATCTTTAAGTTGGTTTACGTTTGCGCCAGAATTTGGTCGCAGATTCTGGCGCATTTTTTAATCGTGTTTAAGCCACACCCCCTTTCCACAAAGTCGTCCTTTTTTTTATAAAGCCACGCCCCCTTTGTCGGACGAGGCGCAGAAGCACCTGAAACGGTCTAAAACACATAGTAAATCTTTTTTTTGACACAAATTGAGCCAGAATTCTGCCGCAACTTCCTTGATAAGTCTACCCCTGTGTTTCTTCCTTTTCAATGCTTTGCCAGGCGTTTACTGCAGCGCTTTTCCGTTGCGGTTTGTCTGTGGGCGTTTCTGTCTGAAGTTTAGTTTTTAACAAGCGAAATGCATGCTCAGTTGGGTTGAGATCAGGTGACTGGAATATTCTTGAATGGCCAAGTCACTTGTTTGCTTTAATAAGCTCCTGGGTTGCTTTGGCTTTGTTTTGAGTAATTGTCCATCTTTATTATTAAATGCCCATCAGTTTGGCTGCATTTGGCTGGATTTGAGCACACAGTACGTCTCTGAATAACTCACAATTCATCCGGCTGCTTCTGTCCTGTGTCACATCAATAAACACTAGTGACCCAGTGCCACTGGCAGCCATGCATGCACAAGCCATCACACTGCCTCCAGATGATGTGGTATGCTTTGGATCATGAGCTATACCACGCCTTCGCCATACTTTTTTTTTCTTTCCATCACGCTGGTAGAGGTTCATCTTGATTTCCTCTGTCCAACGAATGTTGTTCCAGAAGTGTGCTGGCTTTTTTAGATGTTTTTTAGCAAAGTCCAACCTAGCCTTTTTATTCTTGAGGCTTATGAGTGACTTGCACCGTGTAGTGAACCCTCTGTATTTACTTTCATGCAGTCTTCTCTTTATGGTAGATTTCAGCCACGATGCAAAATCTTTATCAGCTGAATATCAAGGCATAGTAGCACATCTTTACACTGCCACTTTATAGTACTGCTGTACAAAGCAGGGGGGGGTCTGAATAATTAGGGCCCATGTGTGATTGGGCCACGATGGGACCCTGAATAATTAGTGCCCATGTGTGATAGCAGCTTTTGGACCTCTTGTATGTGTGCCAGTGAGTTATGCTACATAATTTATAAAAGCGTACACCTATCAAAGTGTAAGGAGTCCTGTCATGAGGTTATTAAAATACTAGATGAGACAATTTGCGTATGTGCATATAATTGGTTTGTTACACAAGTGTTCCTCTTGCTTTAGTTTTTTTGCTTTTATTATCAGTGATACCTCAGTTGTCAGTTAGGGGGCAGTCTTTCCCTACTTATCTGTACAATGGAAGCAAACTAAACATTTTCATGATGTTAATCAATATTATCACCAAATGTTGTCACTTCAGTGTTCAATAGATTACATGTAGAATCTCGTAGTGCATAGAATAAGTTATGCAGTTATTTATTCTTTGTAATTGAGAGTTGTCTTTGTTTTTCTAGCTGCCTAATCCTGTTTTAATCCTACAAAAAACATTTGATTTTCAATACACTTCTTAAAAGTTTCTCCCGCTCAGAATGTTGTCTGACATTTCTTCGGTTTACGTCCCCTTATTAGTTTGGATTCCGCTCCCCTTATGTATGACACTTCAGCACTGATTTACTGTATAGGAGGTTGTTAGTTGTAGTGGCCACAACACATGCATTTGTAGGTCAAGGAGCCTGAGCATACGCAGTAGAAAGGAGGAAGAAGTTAAAAGTTGAGGTTTGACATGCAGACCGCTCTTGGTGTTGCATGCTAGCAAATGTATGATTTTATCCTCAGGTGGAAACTGTAGGCACGTTCCACACCAGAGCGCAAAGAACAAAAAGGCTGCCTGATAGTGTGGATGATGAGTCAAGCCGAATAAACTCAACTTCCAGATCCTAATTTCATGTCATCGCCCAAGTTGTACACTTTTTATTTTTAATTAGGGGGCCAGTATTTGATATTTAAACTACTTAATAGAGGTAGATATACAGTACTTTAAGTAGTCCTATTCTGTTAACCACCTTCTGACTTGCCTTGGAGGCATGACCGAACTTAGTCACTGGACCGCCTTGTATCTTATGTCCTGCCAAAGAAAAAACAGTGTGCTACTTGGGTAATAGTTTGTGCCCCTTCAGTCCTTCACAAATTACAACTTGTGATTTAAATGCTTGTTGAAATAATTAAGATACACTTCATGTAAGTTTTAGGCTATGTTCACACGGCTTAAAATGGGCCGTATTTCGGTCCGTAATTACGCGCCGGAGTGCGCCAATTACGTGGCGAAAACAGCCCAGTACGGATTCAAGTTCTAGAGAACTATGATACGTCTTATTCTAGCGCTATACGCCGCTACAGTGATTGTCCATGGCCGGCGAAGTGCCGTCCCCCGCTCCCTCTCCCCGGGCGGCAGTCACACGGCATAATTTGGCGGCGAATTACGCCCCGCAGTAAGCCGTGTAGAACATAGCCTTACGTTAGTTCTTTAAGGGGTCTTACCATGATGTGAAATCCCTAGCACTGGCCGCTTACAGCAGCTCGAGCCGGCCGTGCATGTTAGGCAATGTTCACACGGCTTATTTTGGGACGGATTTCAGCCCGTAATTCGCGCCGTACTGCGCGAATAACGGGTGAAATCCGTCCCATCATTACGGTAATCCACAGTTCTCATAGAGTGACATGTCAATTATTCACGGCGTATACGTGCCGTGGATAATAAATGCCTATGGGGCCGGCGAGCTGCCGGCCCCCACTGCCGAGCACATGGCGTAATTGTGGGAGAAATCTGTCCCGCAATTACACCGTGAATAAGACGTGTGAACATAGATTTAAAGAGAAGGGTGGCATGTGTGACCGTCGTCTTCATTTACTTGTATGGTAGCTTCTGACCGTAACAGAGTGTGCGCACTCCGCTATTTTTGCAAGCTCCTTAAAAGTGATTCGAAAGGAGGGCTGCAAGTGCCGCCCTTCTCATTCACTTGCACTGCTGGCTTGCTGCGAGCGGCCAGTGCTGGGGATTTTACATCATGGTACTTCTTCCTTTACTAACTTCCATTTAACTACAAATCCCAACCTTGTATGCGTTTGAGTAGTATAGTAAAGCAGAAGACTAGCACTTTGTTTGAAAATGATTGTTTTTAGTCATGTAACATGAGAGTTCTCCTCTTTGGTTTGCGTTCTGCTCCTTGAAGCAAACCTGTTAAGTGGTTTATGCTTTCCTTTCTGAGAGCAGGACGTGATAGAATAAGGGGCCATTTACACGGCACAGAATAAATACTGGTCGGAAATCCCGACCGATATTTGCTCTGTTTAGGGAACGTGTACATGGCACGCAGGGGGACGACTTTTGTCTGTGGTTTGCGGAGAGAAGTCCTCCCCCTTTGTGCTGACCTGTTCATGTTCCGCCCGAAAACCGGGCGGAAGAATGAACATTTTCTGTGTTTTTCGGACCACCGGCGGAAAATCCATGCAGTGGGAACCGCTGCACGGATTTTCCATTGAAGTCCTGTAAAAGGTTGACATCCGGTTTATAGACGGCTTTCAAAACCGAAAACCGTGGGACCATGCCCTAAGAGAAGCTGAACTTTTTAGCAAAAAGCAGAGTAAACGTTGACAAGACTCCTACGACAGACCATGAGACTCCTCCATCCACGCCACATGATTTGATAGTGATTTGCTGATTTTTCCAGTATCTGTGTGAGTAAAGTGAAAACTATTAATCACTGTATGTATGCTAAGAGTAAGAGCTCTTTATAGCTCAAAATTGGTCAGAATGGACTTATTGTTAAAGGGAACTGGTCAGTTGAGTTATGCCCCCTATCTGAGTATAGGAAATGATAGAGCCAGAGAAGCTGAACTCTATGACTTGAAGCAGGATTTCTGAGTACCAAGCAGAGTAAATCCTGACTAGACTCCTTGAGAGACAGTAGAAGTCCTGCTGACCCCTCCCATATATAGTGATAGACAGCTTTCCCTATGGCTAGGTTCACAAGGTGTAATTGCGGGACGTATTTCACCCCACAATTACGCCGTGTGCTCGGGGTTGGGAGGGGGGGGGGGGAGGAGGGGGTTGTCAGCTCGCCAGCCACATAGGTATACGCCGTGAATAATTGACATGTCCCTTCTCTCCCCGCTCGGCGTATTGTATGAGCAGGGAGCGGAGACGTAATTCATAGTTCTCACTGAGAACTGTGGATTACCGTAATGACTGGGACGTATTTCACCCCGTATTTCGCGCACTACGGCGTGAAATACGGGATGAAATACGTTCTATTTTAAGCCGTGTAAACATGGCCTTAATCAATGCATGTGGGTGGGGTCAACAGTGCTTTAGGTTTCACTTTCACAGATTATCCCTGCTTTGTACTCAAATTGTGTTCTAAATTATATAACCCTATGTATCACAGAGCTCCGCTTCCCTTCCTCTACTGCATCTTGTTCTCAGGGCAGCATAAGCCACTTTGAGGTTTATGACAAAACTCACCCCCTCAGTTCTTGTGTTTTACCTAAGTTCACCCCTAGTTACGACACATGAACCAGAATGCAGGATTTAGGACTTTTCCCTCCACTGCACAACACATGTTACTGAGGAAGGGGCTTGTTGGCTTCAAAGATCACTTTGACTCTATGGAGTCCTGGTCATCATCAGGGTGCGTTCCCCATACACGGAAAAATTTACCGGTGGTTTGCCGGCCGGTATTTGTCCTGTTTTGCGGCCGTACCCACGTCCGCGGGGGACGGCTTTTCTCCACGATGAGCGGAGTAAAGCCCTCCCCCCTTCACATTCATAAGCACAGGTTCCGTCCGAAAACCGGATGGAAGATTGTGCTTGTTGAAAGTTTTGCGTCCAGACCGCGGGCGGCAAAACCGCCGGACGGAAAACCCGTGCAGTCGGGACTGCTGCACGGGTTTTCCATAGAGCACCATTGTGCTCATTTTCGGCCGGTTTTTCAGGTGGTCTGAAAAACCGCAAACCGGCTGAAAACCCGTCCAGTGGGGACATGCCCTCACTGCAGGGGGTCGGGCCATCCAGCATGGAACAATAAGATTCTGTAGATACTTAGTCACCATAGTTTTATGCCCACTTTGTCATAACCGTACATCACAAGCACATTCCGATTTTCATATTTGTAGATGTGAAAACGCCATATACACATAGCGGTCACTCTTATTTGTAGGACCAACGGGTAAAGAGAAATGGTACCAGGAACAGAGTAGTGACCCTGATGGTACCAGGGCCGCCACTATTCCCGGGCCGAGATGTGGTCCATTCCGTGTTAGCTTGAAACAGCTTGGCTCTGGAGGGAGGACAATGTCAGACCATCCAAGGGACATTGGAGGTTGTGACAAGGGTGTGAGAGGGGATGTCTCAGTGTAGTTAGTGAATTTCTACATGAGCCCAGGGTTGTCTCTATTGGGTGGGAGTATATGCCACAAGCGTATCGGGAGCATCCAGACAGGACCAGTGGGCTGCACTTACCCCTATGTGTGCCCTTCACCAAGCTAACCTCGGGTAACTTGACACATCTTGCTGCTTCATTTTTTTGTATTCATACCCTATATGTATTTGCACCTCTGACCAGTATATGTATAGCTGTATCCCCTATGTATGTATTGTTTGTTCAGCATGCCCTTGAGGCGATTAAACATATGAAATTTGATCCTGAGCTGCTGTTTTGTATTGATCCACAAACCGTGCATCTCAAATATTACACTACTGGGGCAGGTTTCTGGCCCGATACAATCCTGTAACGGACCCGGCTTACAGTATATCTAAAAAAGAACTGGTGGCCATCTACCGGGCTGGGAGAGTTCTGTTCCACAGTGCGGGTAAACGGATCTCTCTCAGCCGCTCAGGGTTGTGGGCGAGTGGGGTATCCTCTTGCTCTTCTTCGGTCTTCCTGTACCTGTGTGGGCAGGGTTTTCCAGTGAAATAGTATCCAGCTGACCTTCCGTACCCCTAGTGGGCGCGCAACATCACAAATACACCCCCAAGTCTGCTCGTCAACCCTCGAACGGGGATGGTTCCCTGACATTCCAATTTTCTGTAAGGCTTAAAGGGAATATTAGTCAGCCTTCCACATGGGTTAGCTTTTGTTTTTTTTTCTAAAAATCTTATCCATATATTTAAAAAATAAGTTTCATTATGTGAAATGTTTAAGATACATTAAATACCAACTCTCACACCTGTGCACTGGTTAAACAACTAAAAATCCTCAAAACAGTTTACACTATATAAGAGATAAAGCATAAGTAAAAGGATGATGTAAGTATCCAGTAGCCCTTAATACATGAGTAGTTTACATGTCTTCACCTTTTAGTTTAGCTTTTATGCTGCTAGTCGTCTAGCTAGAGAAGCTGAGATTGCCCATGTAGATTAGGTAGTCGATAGGAAAGAGCAATATGCACTCGTAACCAAAACATATGTCTTCAGTATAAAGTTTAAAGCTACAGCGTCTTCATCAGACATGGTTAGTCCAGGTTGCCTTATGGAAAAGCCACAGATGTTTGAAATATTTTTCTCTTGAAGCGGCTGACCACGATACTTAACCCCTTCACAACCTTTCTTGCAGATGTACATTTGGAATTAGAAGAAAGACTAGCCAAGTTTATGAAGACGGAAGAAGCAATTATTTATTCTTACGGATTTGCCACCATAGCAAGTGCTATTCCAGCTTATTCAAAAAGAGGAGACATAGTGTTTGTGTAAGTACTTGTGGTCTGTTGTCTTTCTACATTTTAAAAGAACACAATAATAGTACTTAAAGGGGTTGTCTCACTACATTGACTCATCTTACCTCAGTCCTGTTTTGTTGGTTTCACTTCAAATTCAGGGACGTGTTTACTTGCTTCCACTAGACCTGCAGTCTAGAAGCCAGGTCTGTAGCTATAGCAACCAGCGCTGGCAGCCTATCAGGATAGATCAAACAGGTCTGTAAGTATAGCGACCTGAGGAGCTGATGCAGGGGATATCTCAGAATAGATAGGACACTGCTAATGGACACATATTACAAAGTTACTTGTTTTTGAAAGATCTTTAACATAAAAAGCAATCTTTGTAGTGAGAAAATCCCTTTAATACGTTAAGTATTGTTGTAACTACACTTAGTTCTAGGATGTTTCATTTGCTGGATGTGAAGAATGAAATGGCTTTTGGCAGCCCTTTTGATGTAGTAGCCTATACTCTTTGAAGCTGACTGCAGAAGTCTTGCTGTTGAAAATCCCCTTTGAGCCACAGGTTGCCCATTGAAATAATTTGGTGTCATTGTAGTCCATTTTTTTTTTTTTTTTTTTATGAAAAACCTTGCATTTCTTTATTTAGGTATTAGGGTCACCTTTTTCACTTGTTTGGCATTGTGTGACAGCACCAGAAGCCTTTGATTGTTTTTTCATCTAAGGGGCACTTTCTTTGTTGGCAATTGACTATTATGAGGTTAAAGGAGTTTTCCCACCATGTAATGTTGACATGGGATAATCCAAAATGGGTATTTAATCACTTTTTTCTAAATATATATCATTCAAAAGTGAAGCTACAGCATTGCTCAGTCCCCCTTAGTTTCCTGACAGTTTACATTAGACCCGACCAGGATACTGACAGGAGCTGATCTGGCCGTGCTTGCGTGTTTACACTTCTTATCTGATGACGGGGAACATGAAAGCGCTTTGGAGGGACTGGGGAGAAAAGTGCAGTGTATGAGGCTGTCTGCTGTATAGAGCATTCACTGGTTGTAATGTAATTATTTGAGTGAACATTGCAGACGCTCCCTGTTTCCTCGCTCTCTGCTCATCCCACTCCCTCTCCCCCCTATGATGCTGCATACTGAGTTTATCCTCTCTCCTGCGCAGATAAGAGGTAAGGAACTCACTTCTTGGCAAAACCACTTTAAAATAGCTTTTGAGTCATCTGACAAAATGTGGAAAACCAGGTTTTCCTTGGTCCAAGGTGATCATGGACTTATCTCTCTGCTCTATCTGTACAATATATTTAGCCTTTAAGGGCGTACTGCTTTATGTAGACCTTTGCTGATTCTGTAGGAAGAGTAGACATTTAGCGGGAACATTATATCTGGTCAGTTTATTGGCTTGGGGTAACATGTGATGTGGGGCCTGGGTGGGAGGGGTTGAAAGGTTAAACCAATTTGGCAGTGGTAAATGGGAATATGAGAATCTGCCAACTGTGAGCGCTGGACCTTTTTTATATTCGTCCCATTGATTGCTGTAAGTAGCAGACCGTATGCAGTGACTAATTTGCAGCAGAGAACTGGAGCTTGGGAGTCCTTGCTATGTGTTACAACCGGGAGTTCTTTGTTAAAAGTAAGTTCTATATGGATGTAAAGGAGTATTCCAGTGTACAAAACCTGACTCCTATGCAATCCAAAGTAAAAATCCTTACTATATAAAGATACTTTCCAGTGTGTATTTTAACGCTTCGAGTGTCCTATTGTTTTTTATTGTTGCTGAATCCAAATTTGCATGGCATAAATATAAATAAGTGGCTGTCACTTAGTCTGCTCAGAAGACTAATCGAGAGCCAGATCTTTTGTGTCTTAAAATGCAGTGAAATCAAGAACAAAGGGCAATATTAAGCAAAAATCTTATTTATAGTATTTTTCCAGTCTTTCACTGCTGTGGAGGAGTGTATGAAGACTATCAGTGTGACAGTAAAATAACTATACTTGAATGTAGTAATAGTGTAACATAGTAGATAAAGTTGAAAAAAGATCCAGGTTCGAGTCCTAACTATAACCCTACAATGTTGATCCAGAGGAAGGCAAAAACCCCTGTGGGACAGATGCCAGTTGATCCATGCAAGAAGAAAAACTCCTTCCTGACTGAGAATCTGACATAATGGCTTGATCAGTGTCATGTCTCCAAAATCTAGTTCCCATCGCCTGTGATATTATTATATTTTTTCAAGAAATGCATCCAATTCCCTCTTGAACTTTGTCAATGAATCTACCATCGCAACCTCTTGTTGCAATAAGATCCACTGTCTCACCGCTCTTACAGTAAAGAATCCTCATCTTTAATGACAGTAAAACCTTCTTTTCTCTAGACATGAGGGATGCCCCCTTTTCAAGTGTATAAAGCTCATACAAGAGATCTGTATACTGTCCTTTCACATATTTATACATGGTAATTAAGTCTCTTCTTAGCCGACTTTTTTGCCAAGCTGAATAAACCCAGATTTGATAGCCTGGTGGTGTGCTGTTGCTCTGTGTGATGAGCAGCGGTCTTTCAGGTTTCACGTCTGACTTCTGGTATATTAAGTTGTCATCAGTAGCACTAATCAGTCAGATGCCTTGGATCCGAATGGTGGGTAAATCTTAGTAGACAATCTTGTTTTGTTTTACTATGTGACTTCTTATTACCTGCTCCTGCTTTTGTATCGTTGATCCTGCATTACCCTTGTTTACGGCTGTACTGTAGTAGGGATGGAGCCTACCGGAAGGAAAACTTTTCCTAATGACAGTATCTGTGGGTGAGCTGACAAATGGTGCTTAGCTGTATTTTCACTTTGTAACTCAATATACTTTCTCATCCTTGCTTAAATCATTTGGAGAGATCACTATTGCTCTTACAACAGTTAATGCATCTTTAAAGATCATTCAAAGGCTTCTGTGTTCCTCATCAGTATGCTCTTAGGCAATCCAAGTGAAGTCATACTTCTTTTTAAGTACATTTGGTAATAAAATTCTAGAAAGAATGCTTTTCTTTCCTTATTATGCTACTATTACCAAGACTTCCATTTTGACAAGAATATGTCATAAATGTCTCTGCACTTATAGTAAGCCTTTGAAAACCCCTTTAAGGGTTAGTCCACACACACAGTATTGAAAACCGTAATTCACATATTCATGCATGTGGATTTAGGGTAGTTTTTTTTTTTTTTTTTTTTTTTAACTCGTGGTTTACAGTCCAAAGCAAGCCTCATCCATTTCTTTCTCATCCATGCAGATCAAAAACCACATACAAATGTTTTGGACAGTTTCACACTAGATTTTTAGCCATACCGATTGACATGTTTTGCGACCAAAGAAAGAACATGTTCTAAGTTTTTTGTTTTTTTTGTGTACTCAGTCCTTTTATGCTGTATTTTCTTGTATATTGTGTGTATTATATAAATAACCAAGTGTTTTGTGTTTTTTACCAAACTCCTTTTTATTTGGTTTTGTGCATAGTCAAATGCATGAGACTGAATTGGCTCTGGTGGTAGGGCCAGGTCGATGGGTAAGCGAAGGCAGGCCACCGTCTAGGCTGCCACTTTACCCCAGGCAGAAAAGGGGACCCAAGTAGGTATGGAGTGGGCTAAGTTTTCCATTTTTAAGGGGGCCGGGTGTTTAAACCCCTTTTTTGTCTAAGACCCGGAAAACTTTGTCCCCGTTTCCCTTTTTGGGGGACAAACAGTTTTTTTATGTGTTTGAAAATTGGGTCTCTCAAAATATAACCACCTGTAGGGGTGGCTACAAATTTGGGCTTATACATAAATTTGAATGAGAAGGGAAATTTTTCTGCTCATAGACGGTGGTTGGAGCCCCCAGGCAGGGGACAGGCCCATTGACATCAGGCCTAATTAGGAAAATAGAGAATTACTTACAGGAAAATTTGAGGGGGAAGACGGGAAAACCCCGTTTAAAAAAGGGAAAAAAAAAATGATTAAAATAAGCCCAAGGGGGCAAAATTTTGTTTTAAACTCCAAAAAAGGTGGAAAAATAAAGGGGGGGCCCCTATTTTTCTAGAGTTTAGATTTCAAGGGGTATTAAAGTAATTTCAGGGGAGGTTAAGGTTAGGGAAGTAGACTTGTGTTTAACTGTAAGAAAAGGGAATGCTGCAGACGGGTGTAGATTCAAGTGTGGAATTAATAAGCTTTACCCCCGTATGTAATAAGTTCCAGAACCCCCAGGGTTTGAAACCCTTTAAAGGCCCCGTGTTCACACGGCTTTATTCCCGACGGTTTTGGGCTCCAAAAAATCCATCGGAAAAAGGGGACGGGGCGGGGCTGGTGCGCGCGGGGCCCCGCTAACCCCCCCCCATAACAAGCAATTCTGGGCGCGTACCCCGTAAATAAGTGCATGTCACTTTCTCCCCCCCCCCGCGGATTGCCCGAGGGAGGGGGCGACGGAACCCACTTTTCTATGAACTGGAATACCGTAAGACCCGAGGGTTTGGGCGCCGTACTGAACGCAAACCCCGGACGCGCCAATCCGCGAAAAAACCGGGGAACGAGGCCAAACTGAGCCTAAGCATTGGCTGTGAGAAAAAACCTTTTAAACCCCCAAATCCTTTTCTCTGTGGTCCTTCTTTGCCAGTTTCACTACAACTCCCATCCAACAGTGGCAGGCTCATTTTACCATCACACTGCATGCTTGCATTTCTGCTGCCCATGCCACTGGCATGTTGCATGTCTTTATGTGCAAACGTTAGTGACCTTGCATTCATAGTCAAGGAATGTCACATGGCACAGGAATTCCAATCACTGCAGTCCGTAGAACTGTAAAGTCATGTGGGACAAAAGCAAAATTGTAATTGGGAATACATGTGTATGGCAAATGGTGCTTATTCTAAAAATACTTGCCCACATCTATAGGATGTGTAGAGGTCACAGTCGCACCCAGGCACCTATTGCCTTACAGGAGTCCACATAAGTACAAAAACGGGGGGTTTAATGTGTAGGCTGTTACCGCTTATTGTATCTGGGTCTTATTGTGTTTGCATTACTTTGCTTGGTTGTTGTTTTTTGAGCACCACTTTCATTAACTGTGAATCTGATGGTGTAATGTTCTGTGTTAAAAGAAACAATGCTGTTCACAAGACCGAAATATGGATAAGGTCATTTGCTTGGACGTGCAGTGCATTTCATCAGTGCTAAATTACAGTGGTGGTGTGGTGGACAAGACTGGATGATGTTGGTTGTATATTTAGTGTGATGCTGTAACTAATTACTGACCGCTGGGTTACACTTTTCACCCGACATGTGATGCTGAGCCAAGATTTTGGCCGCATCATGTATCCATGAACACATATCTGAGGGCCTGGGGGGAAGGGGGGAAAAACGGAGCTTTGGGGTTGTGGAAGATGGGGACTGGAGAGGGAAGTATGTTTAATTTTCTATTTTTGTACAAAGGGGGGAGGGGGGCCTTTTGAAAACCCCTTTAAGAGTTAGTTGACACACACAGTATTGAAAACTGTAATTCACATATTCGTGCATGTGGATTTAGGGTCATTTTTTCTTAACTCGTGGCTTACAGTCCAAAGCAAGCCTCATCCATTTCTTTGTGGTTTTTGATGCAGATCAAAAACCACATACAAATGTTTTGGACAGTTTCACATTAGATTTTTAGCCATACCCATTGACACATTTTGCGACCAAAGAAAGAACATGTTAGAAGTGGGTTTTTTGTTTTTTGTTTTTGTTTTTTTTACAGCAAAAAACTGACTGCCGAATATAAGCATTGTATGAAGTACAATGCTTATTTTCTGTTGATGTCAATTGGGATGATTTACTTTCAGTTTTAGACAAGCATTTCAAGTCCAAATCCACATGGATTCCGATTTAAAATACTCCTCATGTGGACAGAGCCTGAAGAAAGTCATTCAAAACGCCATTGCTATTTAAAGGACTTATTTTATGTCCTTTTTTTAAGTTAGGTGCAGTCGGAGGGGGGTGCAGGTCTTCTTTCTGCAGCGATGTCTTTAGATGTCACTGCAGAAAGATGGGGTTTGCTGCTCCCAATGCTATAACTTTGCTATGAACAAAACTGTAGTTAACCGCCCCATTCCTAGAGCAGTCTCTGTGAACATCGGGGAACATAGGAAACCTCCGATCCCTTTCATTGCTGCGATCCATGACTGCTGCTTAATTAAAGGTGATTCCTCTGCTCCATCAGGTCCCTGAGACCCCGGTGACCCGATGGAGCCCAGGGAATGTCTGTACAATCAGCCTTGGGGACCTGGAGTAGCCCCATGGTTGTCTGTATAGTAAGGCTGTAGTCAGGGCACACTGTGTGCTGCCCTGACTGCAGCCTGTGTCAGTATTACAGATTGTAATGTATTAACATACAAGGGTATGCTAAGACATTACTGACAAGTTTTAAAAAAAAAAAAAAAATAACAAAAAAAAACTGTACAATAGTTCTTAATAGGATTGAAAAAAAAAATAAACATTAAAGTGTAGAAACAAATAAAATAACTATTTAATAAAAAAAAAAATTTTGTGAATTGCACACGAAAAAAACCCCTACACATATTAGATATCCACACGACCGTAATATCTTGTACAATTAATCTAATGGGTTATTTATTGTGAAATGTGGTGTAAAAATAATTAAACAAAGAATTTTTTTTGTTAACGCTGCAAAAAAATGTAAAATTCCGAAGTAATATATTAACTCAAATGACCCCCTAAAAAAAAAAAAAACACCTTCTCTCATATAAGACAAGTCCTCATTCAACTCATAGAAAATGTAAAAAAGTTCTGACTGTTGAAACGCAAGGAGGCAAAAACTAAAACATTTAGCTGATCATTGAGGCCTTTTCAGGCCTGGAGCTTAGGGGGTTAATCTAGAGCAGGACGGCGTGTTTTTGGCTTTTCTGAACTACAAGTTCTTGCAGTCCACCAGCGCCGATGGTCTATGTAATCATGTTCTCCAGCTTCTTTGTAAAGAGCCTGTCTCTTGTTTTTCATTCTTACTTTGTAGCATTGCCTTTTATTACTCAGGCACAGCTGTGTTGCTCTGGGGCAAAGTTATTATTTTTATTTATATATGACTGAAACCATGTGTGCAGATCTGTACAGCCTAAACCCCCAAATCTATTTTAATATACACTGATAATGATCCAGTGCGGGGAGAGAAGAGAACCAGTGGGAGCTGTAACCTGCCAAAAAACCTTTATATTCTGTAGTTTTAATATAAAGGTTTACTAGAATAGACAAAGTGTTAGTTCAAGGTGGAAAGTTGGATCTTTGTGTTTTTTAGATCACATCTTTTTATGCATTTGCTTAAGCTACATGGTGTTTCTGACATAACCATGAATCACCATTAGTATTTGTTACAATCTGCGGAAAAAACGCTATATAAAGCTTGATTAATGACCTGAAATTACATAAAGCTGTTACTATCTTACCCTTTAAATGTGTCGAAAAGCCGGAGAACCAGAGTACAACCAAAGAGAGATGATATTATTGTTAACCGTGTGCTGCTTTGTGTTCCCAGAGATGAAGCTGCATGTTTTGCTATCCAGAAAGGACTACAAGCATCAAGAAGCAACATCAAGTACTTCAAACATAATGATATGAGGGACTTGGAGCGATTGTTAAAGGAACAGGAACTAGAAGATCAAAAGGTGAATAATTCCTTATAATTACTAGCTATAAACATACTGCCTCCACTAATGTACTGGTGCATGCAATCTTTGGTATGTAATCATTCAAATGAATGAAAAAAGCTACTCATTTGAACATCCAAGAAGTGTATAATTCATTCATAATTCAGTGTTATTCAAAGTTTATCAGAAGAGCCAACACGTTTTACTTTTATTTTATATGTCCTACTTTGAAAAGATTCTCAAATCCAATGATACCCTATGAAAACACATCAAAACATGAAACCCACAATAAGAAAAAGAGGTGTGCCAGAGGTAAATGTATATAGAGAATAAATCTGGACAAAAATAATGTTCAGTAGAACTTAAAGTTCTTGTTGAACAAGAAATATTATTTTAACAAAAATGTTAATGATATGAACGCAGACAAGTGTCATCAGACAGGACATGGTTAAAAAGGTATATGACAAAGGGAAATCGATAAAAGACAGCAAAAACCTAAAGAACAAAGACTGGTGGGTGTACTTAGTATGTATATCATTATTTATATACTTTTGCAGTGTTTTGTTGCTCCGCTGTGTGCGCATTCTCACTATAGGTTATTTATCAATACTATTCCTAATATATACTATTTGTGGCATCCTATGACAGTGAGCACATCAGCTGAACACTCTATACTTATAGCTTTATGCATTACAATTTTGTGTTTGTAATTTCTACCTACTCATACACACGCCAGTCTTTGTTCTTAATGTTTTTTTATTGATTTCCCCTTGTCATATGTTTTTAACTATGTTGTGTGTGATGACATTTTTCTGTATTATATCATCATTAACAATTTTGTTATATTAATAAGATTCTTGTTATATATATTTTTTGTCATTATTTATTCTCTATGTACCGTTACTTCTGGCACATAGTTGTTGTGGGTGTCCTAGTTTGTGCCTGGGGTTAGGCTTTGTTCACTGCATTTTGTTAATTTTTTTTTCTTGCTAATAGGAAAAAAGGCATGTAGCAGGTATTATGTTTACATTAGTTCTAATTGGCAGAAGCAGTCATACATGTGATGAACAGGTGCTACCAGCCAGCCATTTTTTACCATCAGAATCAAAAAAGGACCCCACGGGGAAATGGGTGTGTTAAAATACACACTACCATATGCCGTAGGCAACCTTTAATCCTCGTTTTCCAATGTACAAAACCTACTAAACCTAATGAAATCTAACTTTTATTTTCCAATTATTAAAAGTTGCTGTCCAAACATAACCTACATCTAAAATAATACCGAAACTCTGTTCCCATAGAGCATTTACTACTGGGGTAGGTTCACATAGCATGGAGAAAATACTGATCAGATTCTGTCTTAAGAATCCGACCATTACTTTGTCATCTTTCGCATAGTTTTTAGGTTATTCTGTCCGTGGTTTGCGGATTCATTTGTCCCCCCTCAACCTTTAAAATGCATGCCTGTTGCCCGAGAACTGAGCTGTAGATTGTGCATGTTCTAAGTTTTTCAGAACGCTGGCAGTGTAAAAATCCATTCGGTGTGGACTGCTGAACAGATTTTCTATCACAGTCCATGTGGGTGGGTGACAGTCGGTTTCCAGACTGTTTTCAATTCCGAAGAAAGTCTGGAAATCCATCTGAAAACCTCGAAGTGTGGACCTACCTTTAGGAGCCATGAAATCTATTGCTTATTGATCTTATGAGATGTTCTAAAATTGCCACTGTTGATGGAGTTTAGCAAAAGTTTCTAGTTAGGAAATGTAATACATTGGGGCACCTGTGGTATGCTACAAAGCAGAGGAGCAGTGCTAAAATGTTTAAAATAAAAAGTATCATAACCCCCCACACTCTTGTCATGTTCTACCACTGCTGTGGCTTCATGAGGAGTCTAGGATTGTGGTCATATCTGAAAAGAGTATACCCTGACTCCCTAATTTCCCAGACTAGAAATCCTGTTGAGCACCTTGATCGTTGTGTTTGCTCTATGGATCCCCCAGCAGCTGTGAGATGCAGTCACCAGCACATGATGATGTCATAGGGAGGCAGGGCCTGCAGGAGATCTGAGGAACAGTATGCCCCCTTTTCAAAGTAGCAGCTTAAAGGGGTCGTATCATTTCATTAAATGGTCTTCAGAATAAGGGGTGTACCTGTGTGTGAAAACAAGCAACTTTTGCAAGTGGATGTCATTTGCAAAGCTGTCTCGTTTTCACAGTCTGCCTTATCTTCGTTTTGTGTAAACACTGTTCCCCAGTGTCGGATCCCTCCTCCTTGCATTTCATTGATTGACAGCTCTACTAATTTACATTCAGTTCGGCCCCCGGTCGTATTCACGGAAGCCTGCATTCCTGCCTCTCACTCAGAATAAGTGGGCGGCAACAGTTTCACTCTATACAGCCACCAGCTCTTCAGTGTCACTGAAGCTGCTGCTACAATCAGAAAACAGAATTGTGACTCGGTCCCTTGTGTAAACATAGAAGGGAGACGGATCTTGATGAGTTCATAGAAGACTGGATTCAACTGTAACAAACCTCCAGTTGTGAGAGAAGAGATCAGTGCTCTGAGTTCATAGAAGACTGAATGCAGGCCTGTGGTATGTAAACAGCTCTTACAAAATAAAATTCCATAGGGAGAGGACAGTGACATGTGGACTCAGAGGGGGGGGAACACTAACTCGGGAGCGAGCATGAACAGTGAAGGGGGATGATGTCATCCCCCTTCAGTTAAGAAACACCCAGCTGGGAGAGTAAGAAACGCCCCTGGATTTCAGGTACTGAGAGAATCGAGCTTCAAGAAAACAGCCGAACTGATGAAGCGATACATCCCCTTTAAGGACCGGACCTGTGAGGAGGTGAATCAAACTATTGGCAAAACCCCTTTTAAATCACCCAATTATCTTCCACTGTGTGAAAATTAACTAATACTTACCTCTCTCATCACCACTGTGCCAGTGCTGCCAGAGCTACAGGGTCCCCCTCACTGATTACTGTGTGTTCATGGATCACATGATGCTACAACCAATCTATGGCTTCAGTGGTCACATTTACAGCATGTGACCACCGAGGTCAGTGATTGGCTGAAGTATCATGTGATCCATGAACGTGATGTCATCAGTGAGGGCACTCGGGAAGTGAGGAACATTTCAGCTCTGGAATAGTGGTGATGCGAGAGACAAGTACGTCTTTGTTTGCTATTCTAGCACAGTAAGAGGTGGTAGATTTTTGAAAGGCTTAGAAAACCCTTTTTAATAATTCCAGAGTATAGCGGACCTGATTAATTATACACTACAATGTGCTCTATTCATTTAAGGTGTATATTACTATAGCTATTGGCAACACAAGTCAATGTATGTATATTTTTTAGTTGTCCCGGTTCATATATTCATGCTAATGTGTGTGTTTTTTTTTTTTTTTTTTTTTTCTTTCTTTGGGGTTTTACATCAACTGATGTATTCTCGCGTACAAAAATCGTATTAAAAAAAATGTGACTTTGTGGTTCTCTAGCCTTTTATATTTTTCTTTTGTTTAGCACAAGAGGAGTGGCCTCCCAATACATTTATCATAATTTACTGCAGAGAATGGTGTGAATCATAGCCGAAATCTCCTAAAAGATGTGCCAACTGTATTAAGATCCAAATGCATCTTTCTTTGGCACAGTTTTCATTAAGACAGCCATATGAAGTGCTGACCTGAGTGAATTCCTTCCTTTGTGTGTTAAACTATTATAAGGCCTATTTTTAACTACTTATGTTTTTGAACCGGACTTTATTATACAGAATACCTGTATGTTCACCCTTTTAGACTTTACAGATATTCAATAAGAATGTGTGTGTAAAAAAAAAAAAATAATTGTGGGCGAAATACGTCCCACAATTATGCCGTGTGAACATAGCCTAACAATACTAAGCTGAAAATATTGATGATACTTGTACCATTGTCCACCACCATATTTTAATTAACTCTTCGCAATATCTGTGTCTCATGTCTGGTGGGGATTATGGATGCCGTCTCATGAGCTGAGCCCACTGAATGTGGTAAAATCCCAGCAATCATAGAAACAGATGTGATTATAGGGAACTTAGCAGTTGACACTGAGGCAAGGTATAAGACAGCGATAATAAGAAAATATACCACAGTACAACAAGAATTTTAGTATATTGAACGAGATTACGCTCTCTAGTTATCAGGTACTGTAGGGATGCATAAAAAAGTAAAAAAAAAAAGAGGCTAATAAAGTTTTGAAAATATAAAAAAATTTAAAAAACTGATCATATAAAAAATGCCGAGCAAATAAAAAAAAAAAAATCTAATTTATATTGCGGAGTCTGTAAAAGTTAAATATTATAAAATATAAAGTTATTTATCCTACATGGTAATGTGACAAACCCTCCCCCCAAATTCTTAATTCGCCCTCCCCAACAAAATGGCATAAAAAATTATCAAAGTTGTTTGTAATCCAAAATACCAATAATAAAGCATAAACAAAACAATATAAATCTGGGGATCACTGAAATTGTGTTGACCCGCAGAATGGAGGTAACATATTACTTATACAACAAGATGAGCTCTGTGGTCTTAGGTGGGGGAACAACAATGGTGGGTGCAATTTATTTTTTCCTCAATCCCACTGCAGAAAGTTTATTTTCTTTTCGGTGTCCCAATACATTATTTAACACATAAAGTGCTAATGCAAAAAAAGTCTAATGGTATGGTCACACGCCGTATTGCGACACACACAAGTACGCACCGCAATATACTGTGTTTAGCGGCATTGAAAGTATGCACTCTCTGGCGTGTACATCCAACACGCAAATGGCCCAAGGCAGCTCTCTCCCGCCTATTCATTGTATTTCTTGGCGCGTAAGCACCCGAAAGAAGTGACAGGCCACTTCTTTTCACGGGCGCACAGTACGTGCCGAGATATATGAACGCAAAATCATAGTCGTCTCGACTATGTTGATGAGTTTACACAGCGCTCAATGGCTTGCTGAATTATTTTACTTTATCTGCAGGGCGTACTTTGGCAAAGTATGCCCTGAAAACACGTCATGTGAACATAGTCTAACTCATGCCATAAAAAAGTACTTATGCAGCTATGTCAACAGAAAAATAAAGTTGTGGTTCTTGGAAAGCTGGAAAGTTATAAACGAAAATCATTGGGTCAAAATAAAAGCACATTCGTAGTGGTGAAGTCAATAAGTATAACATATCACAGTGGTGGCCATAAATTGCCCAGCATGGTCATGATTACATGTACACCTCCTTGTGCTTCTATGTATAGATTTACTTCACTTTCTGCTTCCTAAAGGGGTTTTGCCACGAAGTGACTTCCTTACATGCTATCTGCACAGGACAGAAGAGGGGGCTGAGCAGAGCGAGTAAGCAAGGGAGCGTCTGCAATGTTTACTATATAATTACATTACAACTAGTGAATTCTCTATACAGCAGAAAGCCTCATACACTGCATATTTCTCCCCAGCCCCTTGTAAGCTCCTTCATGTTCCCTGTCATCAGATAAAAAGTGCAAACACGCACGGCCAGATCAGCTCCTGGTCGTGTCTAATGTAAACTTTTAAGTAACTAAGGGCATGTAAAGAAAGTTGTAATTCTCAGAGCCTTCACTTTTTGTAATCGCATATATTTAGAAAAGTGATTAAATACCCATTTTGGAGGATCCCACGTCAACATTACATCGTGGCAAAACCCCTTTAACACGCAAAATTAGCCCAGGTACCATAATGGAAAGTGGAATGAAAAAAGTTTTAAATTCTGTGTATATATGTATTAGGCTATGTCTGCACAGCATATGTTAAAATGCCGTCCAAAATCCAGAGGCATTTTAACATTGCTGCACCATTTTTGGTGCAGATTTGCGCTAAAAACTGAGAATGGTTTTCGGATTTGCCATAGGCCCTGTACATTGAATGAACGGGAATCCGACGACAATCCTGCGGAAGATCCAACAGGTTTGAAAATCTGCTAGCAATCTGGAGGATTTTAAAACTGACCAGAAAAAATGTAGACTACAGCACAGATTTTATTTATTTTTTTTTATTGCGGTCTATGGGGCACTGGTTACGGTTGGATTTTCAGCGGAATCAAAATAATGAATCCGCAGAAAATCCAACCAAACACCTGTGCTGTGTAGATACAGCCATATCTCCTTTGTTTTCAGGAGGTACTGTATGTTTGAGGTTATGCTTGGATCCGACTGTATCATGAATTTTTTGCATGTTTTATAGAACCTTTTTGCTGTTATACAAGAATCTCAAAGCAGTGAATGGGTTAATGTGCATTGAAAACACGTTAGAAGTTGTTTCTGGTAGCTTTGCAATAACCAAGCAGGTTTTACTGCAGAGGGATAAATCGTGACGACAACTATACACCTCTGGTGGTCCTTATCCCAGGAATCCATAGGATCAGAGGGGATAAAAGCCAGCCCTGGCGATCACAGAATGGTCTGGCCCGTTTAGACATGATTGTTGGCAGTATATAGCTAGTGTAGTATAGAAGTTGGCTCGTATATAGTAATTTATTAAATCACAATAATAAGGTGGCATAAGAACTTCTATAAAGCCTAATTGCCAGTTTTCACAGCTTCGTTTTCCATTGATTAATGACTAGAAATCCAGAGTTAAAAGCTTCACGTTAATAAATATGATTGACATATTGGCAAAATGTTAAGTTGTTAATAAAAGGAATAATTCGGAAACAATCTGTTTGTTCTAGAATGCTACAGGGTTGTTCCACCGGGGAAAATGATCTTTTATGGAAACCTCTATATTAAACACACTTTTACTGATGTCCGTTTATGGCAAGTCTTTCAGCTAAATCATGGATCCATGTAAATCTCACTTGTGGCAATATATGATAATTATTTGACTACTTTACAACACTAGAAAAATGAGGCCTAGTAACCTCAACTGGCCAATAAAAGTAGAAGTAATAATAACTTCTTTGGATTCAGGGTCAGTCTCTTTTAATGTGGTGTAACAAATTGCATACAAATGTAACATGAGGATTTAATGTACACAGCTCCAGTAAAGAAGTAAATTATCCCACTAGGTTTACAGCTCATGCATCGAAAGCACCAACTGTATTGATGGACGTAATAGATAAAACAGTGTTACTTTTACTTGTTACTTTTATTTATGAGCAAAAACAGGACAGAAAATGAAACGCAGTGATAACTTAGCCCACACTGAAAGGGATCACACGCATGGTCTTGTAAATTTTATGGGTAATATGCTTTTTATAATTTGTGGAATTTGTACATATTGCCAAAGCCCAGGAGATCGGTGTTTATTAAAAAAAAAAAAATCCTTGACAATATAAATGTAACAAACATTGATTCATTACTTTTTTTTGTTCTCTATTTTCTTGGCCTTTGCAAACAGACTTTGTTGGCTTCTGCCAAGATCTGAGTGTTGCATGATAAATAGCCTCAGTAATGTAAATCGGTAGGAACACTTTACACTATTTGTGACTGAGAAGAAAGCCAATCTTTGGAATAGTTATCCGTGACGTGGAAAACTAGACAGTGGCCTAGGAAACAAACATCATTGGTTTGTACTTTTTTTTTTTTTGTTTTGCTTTTACCGCATAATCTACTTAATTATTAATATTTTTGTATTCTTGATTCCCAAAGAATCCACGGAAAGCCAGAGTAACCAGACGCTTCATTGTTGCTGAAGGACTGTATATGAACACTGGTGACATCTGTCCTCTTCCACAACTGGTATATTAGTTTTTATTAATATGTTTCATATTTAAAGTTGCACATGACCTGAGACTTAATATAGTGTGAACCCACCCTTAGTGATAAAAAAAAGACATCTGTCCATCAAGATCAACCAAGGGTGGGGAAAAATATGGTTGAAAATCATAGGGAGTCTTTTAAACTTCGTTTTCCCTAATGATGAAGACTTTGGAACCCATAACGCAAGAACTAATCTTCCATAAAGAAAGATTTCATTCCTGATCCCAAAGTTGCCATCAGACTTGGATCCAGATTTTTTTCCGGCTACATAAGTATTAATATTATTTAGAAGTAGATGTTATCAAAGCCTTTCTTAAAACCCTTAACTGTTCCTGCTGTGACCAGCTCCTTGGGCAGACTATTCCACAGATACACATTGTGAAGAATCATTTTTTTTCTCCAAGACGAAGAGGTGGTTTTACATGAAAAAGCTTTCCCCATACCTTTTGTAGGGGCCAGTTATATACTTATATAAATTAATCACATCTCCCTCTTTTTTTTTTCCAAGACTAAAGAAGTTCATTTCTTTTAACCTCTCTTCATAACTGTAATCCCCATATTAGTTTGGTTGCGTGTTTTGGCTCTCTCTAGCTCGAGTACATCCTTTTTATACACCGGAGCCCAGAACTGAACAGCATATTCCAAATGAGGCCGCACCAAAGCTTTATATAGTGGCATTATTACATTCCTGCTCTGTGAGTCTATGCCTCTTATCATACACACCAATATCCTGCTGACCTTAAAGGCAGCTGATTGACATTGCATGCTGTTCTGTAATCTATGATCTACAGGAACCCCCAGATCCTTCTCAACAAGCAATACACCCAGTGTTTTACCCCATAGGACATATGATGCCTGCAGATTATTAGTACCCAGATGTAGAACTTTACATTTATCCACATTGAACCTTAGATGCCCAAACACGTTGTGTCCAGCTCTGCTTGTAGTGTGTGGTATACTTCTTTGTCCCCTTTATGTGGTGACTATTTAAAAATAATCACAGGGTGCAATAATGTCCTGTAATACACCAGTTCCCAGATTCCATTGGAATAAGTTTGCTGTGTCCTGTAATTCATGGCTGTTTTCTTTTATCTGGTGTTTATATGCCTTTCATTTTTGTTGAGGCGTAAGCTTTTGATGTCTTTGGAAATTGCAGGTTGAGTTAAAATACAAATACAAAGTAAGAAGAGTCCTGGAGGAAAGTCTCTCGTTCGGTGTCTTAGGGGAACATGGACGTTGAGTAAATGAACACTTTGGAATAAATGTAAGTTTGTTCTGTTAACGACAGAATGTATTTTATAAACTTTCTGCTATCAAATTGTAAAGGTTAAAAATGTATGCGCTGTTTAACATGTTATAACTGCCTGAGAATCGGTAAGTAAGCCTCAATTCTTCAGTGATTTATATGAAATTATTGTTCCTATTTTTCTATGATTTGCTTTCAGGGGTTTGTGGGATGTCAGTAACTTGGTGCACTACACGTGATAGAAGACTGGCATCCCATGTGCATATCCATTGCCATGCAACACCACCCTTTTTAAAGAATACAGAAAGGGGCTGCTCTACTGGTATTTTGCACTTATGCAATCTCCCCTTTAGTACATTGGGCTTTTCTACATTCTGTTGGAAATTGTTAAAGCCTTTGTGTCAGCAAGTATGGGGGGTATGTGATCTCAGTATTGGTGTTTAGCACATGGAGTGTGCTGGGCAGCCCACCCAATTTAATAGTAAGGGTGGCACCAATAGGCTGTGGTGACAGCATGGTGCAATATACCTAATTGTATGATTGACATCCTATATACATTTTTTATTTTTGGGTGGGCATGTTATTAAGGCAACCAGTCCCATCGTGCTTAAACCTCATTGTATGATTGACATCCTATATACATTTTTTTTATTTTTTATTTCTGGGTGGGTATGTTATTAAGGCAACCAGTCCCATCTTGCTTAAAAGGTAGTGTGCGTAATGCCCATCAGTACTTTGCACCTATGGAGGCTCCCAATATGGCATTGTGACTTCTCTATTTCCTTTTGGGAATTGGTTTTTGACCTGCTTAAGTATCAATAAGTAAGCCTCCATTCTTCTGAGCCTTACATTTAACATTCCAATAAAATTATCAGTTTGGACATGTCATCTTTTTTGTTGGAGTTTGATGATGACCTCTCGCTTCCAAAAAGAGCTAACTTTATATAGTACAATCTATTCCCCACTTTCAGATTATCTAATGTGGATGTTAAAGGGGTTTGGTCAAGAAGTGATTTCCTTACCTAACAGGCTCACACAGTACTCTTATGTCTTGAAAAATGGGGCATTGTGTTCCTGTGTTTAAAAAAAAAAGTGCCTCGCACCACCTCCCATGCACGCTCCCGAGGCTGATATTCAGTCTCTGTAGTTGAGCAAACATGTGGTTTGGCTAAACCCCAGAGGATAACTGTATTGTGCACAAGCTATACAGGTTTTGTTTTCTCCCTCTTATCTGCTCAGCTAAGATAAGATCCAAGCAGGAAGCCTTCAGTAACTGCTGCAGAGGGGAGGGAGGAAGGTAGGAGAGACAGAATCGCTGTAAAGTAATTATATAAGAAAACATAAAGTGAGCAACAGCTGCGGGGGGAGGCAGAAGGGCTGAGCACAGAGCTGACTGATAATTACATTACAACCAGGGAATACTCTATACAGCAGACACTGGCTGTGACACACAGCAGAGGTAGTGCACATGCCCAGAAGCACCGCTTTGTTCTCCCACCTCCCTTCTAATCTGATGACAGGGCACATGAATGAGCTTTGAAGTGCAAACAACGCAAGTGTGGCCAGATCAGCTCCTGGTCCTAGTTAATGTAAACAGTCAGGAAACTAAAGCTGACCAAGCAAGGCTGCAGCTCTCACAGGCTACATTTTTTTAAGCACATATATTTAGAAAAGTGATTAAATACCCATTTTGGAGGATCCCACGTCAACATTACATCGTGGCAAAACCCCTTTAACTGCAATGATCTAGTGACGTGACATCCTTTAAAAAATAAGCTGAATGCATCTAGTTACATTATGTATTCGGTGACCGCACTCCCTGACCATTGTCTGCATTCTAGTATTTTTTTTTCCCCTTTTGTCGTTATTAATTAGTGCGCAGAGTTCTTGGTATTATTGCTTTAAAGGACTTTACAATACAATAGTCCCTAAACATTCAGTGGTTTCCCTGGAATCAAATAATATTATGCTAAAACCAGAACTGGTAATTGGTTCTGAAGACCCAAAATGTCACCAACAAAATGAAGATTAAAGGAAATTAAGCTGAGAAGTAATACACATAAAGCAAGATTTTATTCATAGTTGAAAATAGCTGCTGGATGCTTGGAATAATTTTCCATGTTGAGGACAGGAGCTTCTTTGGGTCACAATGTACCATAAAAGAAGACTGAACTGCCCGCACCTGGTGCCCAAAGGAGATGCTCATCCTGGCACATGTAAAAAGCAGTACAAGACATGTAGTACCACACTTTACTGCTCAGAGGTGCTACTAGACCAGCAATCGGTGCATAGACTTCACTAATACAGATGTTTTACAAGTAAAATTTTCATTTTGTTTGGTTGGATCTTTCAGTCAATCGCATGAGCCGCAGATCATCTGTGTGTATAAAATCGTATGATAAGTTTTGTGTCAAGATACAATGTCCTAGAAAAGACCATTTGTGTGGTGAAAATATTGTATCTGAAGGCTAAAAGGACAATTATATCCCACCTTGTAGTGTTCAAAATTACTCCTTCCTATAACAAAGCACAACTTAAAGCACATGTCTAACTTGAGGTCCAAATGCAGCCTGCCACATTATTTTATATGGTATATAAGGGTGCTTTCACACGGAGCATTTTTGGTGCGTATTTGATCCGTTTGGTATTTTATTTATGTATTTTTTGTCGGACAAACCCCCTTTTGAAAAAACTATTTTTGGTGGCTACAATGTTTAGGTTTCTTTTCCCCCCCAGCTCTGCCTGCCACGAGCCATAACTTTTTTTCCAATCACATATGAAAGCTTGTTTTTTGTGGAACAAGCTATATTTTTTAATGGTACCATCTAGTGTATCATTATATTGTTTATTGGAAAAACAACAAAAAAATCTTTGCGGGTGGGAGCAGGCAAAAAATGCAATTGCATCATTTTTGTGGGTTTCGTTTTTGAGTTCACCGTGCAATATACATAAAATAGCTAGATTGTGCAGTTAAGTATAGAAATCCACAGCACACACTATTTGAATATGCTTCAAAAAGTGTATTTATGTCACAAAGGTGTCATATAAAAATAGTGTCATTTATAGTTGAAACCAGAAGTTTACATACAATATATAAAAAGACGTGTTTTTCTCACTATCTGAAATGAAATAGGAATAAACCTTACCCGTTTTAGGTCAATTAGGAACCAAATTTATTTATATTTGCCAAATGCCAGAATGAGAGATTTTTTTTACTGCATTTTTATTTCTTTCTGAGAAGTCAAAAGACTATAAACACTAAGATTACTATGCCTTTAAAATAATTTTGGGAAGACCATATGATGATATAATGTATTAAGAAGCTTCTGATTTATTGGCTACATCTGAGTTAGAGACACACCAGAAACACACTGCTTCTGTGTATAACATCACGGGAATGTTTAAAGAAATCAGCCAAGATATGAGGAAGAGGATTGTTGGCTTGCACAAGTCTGGATCATCATTGAATGCAATTTCCAGATACCTTAAGGTGCCTTGTTCATCTATTCAAACAATTATACACAAGTACAAACAAGATGGGAATGTACAGTCATCATACTGCTCAGGAAGGAGAAGGATTCTGTCTCAGATTAACATGCTTTGGTCCAACATGTGCATAACAACCCAAGAACAAAAGCAAAAGACCTTGTGAAGATGCTTACAGAAGCTGGTAAGATTGTGTCATTATCCACAGTGAAACGAGTACTATATCAACATGGGCTGAAAGGCCACTCTGCCAGGAAGAAGCCATTATTCCAAAAGAAACATATAAAAGTCAGATTCATGTCTGCAAATGCACACAGGGACAAAGACCTACATTTCTGAAGACATGTCCTGTGGTCTGACAAAACTAAAGTTGAACTGTTTGGCCATAATGATCATTATTACGTTTGGAGGAAAAAGGGAGAAGCTTGGAAGCCTAAGAACACCATCCCAACTGTGAAACATGGGGGGTGGCAGCATCATGTTATGAGGTTGTTTTGCTGCAGTAGGGACTGATGCACCGCACAAAATAGATGGTATAATGAGGAAAGAAGATTATGTGGCAATACTGAAGCAACATCTCGAGATATCATACTGGAAGTTAAAGCTTGGGCAGAAATCGGTCTTCCAAATGCACAATGATCCGAAGCATACTGCTAAACTGGTTACTGGTTGGCTTAAGGATAACCAATTCAATGTTTTGGAGTGGCAACCACAAAGCCCTGATCTCAATCCTATTGAAAATTTATGGGCAAAGCTGAAAAGGCAGGTGCGAGCAAGGTGACCTACAAACATGGCTCAGTTACACCAGTTCTTTTAGGAGGAATGGGCCAAAATTCCTACCAACTATTGTATCTTTCACATGTAATGACATTGTAATATGTAAATGACACTTTATTTGTATATGACACCTTTGTGATACTAATACACTTTTTGAAGCATATTCAAATAGCGTGTGCTGTGGATTTCTATACTTATCTGTCAATTGGGTTGCCATACCGGTTTCACTTGCACCCACCCATAACAGTGTACCATTCATTTCATTTATTTATAATATATATATATATATATATATATATATATATATATATATATATATATATATATATATTATATATATATATATATATATATATATATAATTTCTGTATAAAAGAAAATTAATATTGTTTTTGATTTTACTTTAAAAAGAAACAACTTATTTTCAGATTTGCTTTGTATTGCTATATTCTAAGATGAATAACTTCTCTTATCTACGGACCTGTGTGGAGGCTTTTTTTTTGTGAACTTAAGTCTGGTGTTTATTGGTATTTTAAGGGAACATGCTTTAGAAGTATACAGTGAAACCTCCAGTGGGAGAAAATCCTCCAAAATTTTTCCAGGGGTTAATAATGCGATGCAAGCTCCCAATAAAGAATCCTCCAAAAGACATGCCATAAGGGTATACAATGAAATCTCCAGTCCTAGGATTCTTCTACTGAAGGTAGCATTATAATATTTACCCCTAGAGGATTTGTTTGACGGATGTTCTCCTATTGGTTTTTTCATTGTATACCCATAATGCATTTGTGCTTTGGCGGATTCTCTATTGGAGTTTGCATTGCATTATTAACACCTAGAGCAGTGATGGCGAACCTTTTAGAGACTGCGTGCCCAAACTGCAACCAAAAACCCCCTAATTTATCGCAAAGTGCTAACGACGTCGGAGCGAAGCAGGGAGGTGACGTCAGGATGCGGGACTGCAGAACAGTTAATACAAGGGATGTGACGACCACTCGGGACGTTGTGTATGTTGCAGCCATTGCATCCTTCATACTGACAGGGCCTCCATCAGAAATTTCAGGTCCCCATATAGCCGAAGTGTTTGGGCCTATACCCCTCTCCCCACCTCCCGCATACACAACCCCCCTTCCATGTTTCCACCATACAGTGACAACATAATGGTATATACAAGTGTACACAGGTGCTCAGCAGACAGTGCTGTTACATATAGTGACTCACAGGTTACGTCTTGTCTGAGTCGTTCACTTTCCCTTTTCTTCTCCATTTTGTCCAAACCGCCATGACGACTTCCAGACACCACTCGTAGCAAGGGGCGATAGGAGAGGCATGAGTGAGAGTAGGGCTGGGGACATTAAACTGCACCCCACAGTAGAGAAGCGGGTCACCACTGACACCCCTGTTGACCTGACAGTATCACCCTGCCCGCCCCAGTAATGCAACACCCACACACATGCGGTTTTTTTTGGGAGAAAAAAAGTAAACAATGGAGGTCTATGGGGAGAAAAGCACTAGAAACTGCATGAAAAAAAGCAACACGTACAGCATGCTGAGTTTAAAACAAAAAAAAAAACTACTGGACCCCACAAAAAGCAGTAAAAAAAAAAAAACACACAAGAAAGCAACGTCTGTAGTGTGCTCTATATTTGCCTAAGCTTTTAGTAGCGTGTTTATTTTATTTTTGTTTTTCTTCTGCAAAACTGTGACGTGTGAAACTACCCTTAGGGCAGTCTTACACATTGCAAAAAAAAAAAAAAAAACTACTAAAGCCAGATATTAACTGAAAGTCAATAGGCAAATACACTTTGATTTCTTAATTTTGTCATAGGCAGTTTTTTCTAAGTGCAGTATGCTGGAGGTGTAGTGTTTTGTTTTTTTTTTTGTTTTTTTTTCAGGCCATGTGTACTGTTTTTTTTCTCTCCCATGAACTTCCATTGTTTTTGTTTGTTTTTTTTTTGCATTAAAAAAGTGTGTATAGGTATAACTTTCTATTGTATGTCCTTTTAGATTCGTGTTTTTCACATTGTGGTTCACATGTTTTGTGAAAAACGTGCAGAAAAAAAAATACATGGACCAATGCACACGAAAACTGAATGAAAATGGAGCCCAAAAAAAGCATGCCGCTTTCCAACTTTTTTATAGCCCCAAAAATATTTAAGATAAAAGCATGAATGTGGCCTTATACATGTAGTCCATCAGGTCAGAAATAACCACACACATTGGTTTTATATATTGTATGCACTGCTGTATCACCTCAGCAAATGTGTGCATGATTGGGGAAAAAATTAAAAACTGGATGGTTCATCCCTGGAAGGGTTAAAGCTTTTTATAATCTCAGTAATTCCCTGCCCATCTGATCAAAGGGGTTAATGCATGCCTAATCCTGAAGAGGACACTCAAGGGGTTAATAAATTTGATTGCAGGGATCTGCTTTCAGTAAAGCCAGTCTCTCTTTTGTAGCAGTCACCAGGGGGTTAACTGTTGTCAGGGTCTCTGATGTAAATCACTCTAAACTGTTTGTACAAAGCTCTACAGGGGAGATCAGAGAGATCTGCTGACAAGAGTTAACAGGACACTAGTGAGGATCCACTCAGAGAAGCCACCAGCACCTTCTGCTTATGAATTTCTAGGGCGGTCCTGCAGTGCAACAGTTCAAACAGTTACCCTCTCCCCCTTTCCCTCTTCCCCCCCCCCCCCCCCCTTCTCATTAGCATCTCACAACCTGCTCTGCAAGGAGCAAAGGGCAGTGAAGGCAGAGGCTGCACAAGGGGACACGTTGCCCAATAGAACACATAGTGGCTGGATTTTACAATCTCTTCAGCAGCTGGGTGATAATGCCGACTGACCGGGTGTCAGTGGGGACCTGACTTGCGGCGCTCCGACAGCCTGGTGTGCGTGCCAGCAAAGAGGGCCCCAAGTGCCACTGATTCGCCACCGCTGCCCTAGAGTATTTTTTTGGAGGATTTTCTCCAATTGGAGGTATAATTATATATGCTAAAGCATTTGTGCTTTTGTACTGGCATACATGTTAATCCATTTACTCCTTAGGGATAGTTTAAAGTATTTAGGGAGATTTTTAGCAATTGTGCGGAGTCGCCCTTGCTCTGGCTAAGTAGGGTAATGGTGTAAGGGTGTAGTAGAGTAAGTGCACGTTTCCTTCTATTCTATATGTATCATGATGAAAGTTAAGTCTCAATAATAATACTCTTCTATCTAGACAGGATTACCTAAATTTTTTCTGTTTCCACAGAAAGATAATTGTGCACGGCACTCAACCCTTCAATGTATTCTTTTATTTCTTAAAAGTACATGCGAGAATCGACGCAAGCATGGCCTACGGCCGTTTCGTGTCCTCTGACGCTTTCTCAAGGCACGACGGGGAGTATGACGTCACCGTCTATTTAACTCCCCCACACTACCTAATGATGTACTGATTGTTTGGTCAGGGTCCGAAACACAATTTAATGATTTTGTGGAATACTTGAATCTGAATGATGTTAACATGAAATTTACAGCTAATTTTGGTGGAAGTAAAGGGGTCTTTTTGATGTGAAAATCAAAATTAAGGATGAGATAATAGTAACAAGAGGATATAGAAAGCCGAATGCCACTAATGTGCTGTTACATAATGATAGCTTTCATTCAAGATATGTGAAAAAATCTCTATCCTAGGGACAGTTCTTGAAATTAAGACGTAACAACAGCGATTTCTCGGACTTTGTGGAACAATCCATGGAGTTAGTAGAAAGATTGAGATCTCAAGGGTAGGTATGATGAGGTAACAATATCTAGAGCCTTTTCAAGAGCTATTAGGCAGGATAGACATAAAATATTATATAAAAAAACAAAGGAGAAATGAAGTGAACAGATTTATTTTTTCGTTTCAATATAATATGTCAAAGTATAAAGAAACCGATTAAGAGACATTGGCACCTTTTGGAAATAGATGAAGATTTGAAAGATAGAACTAGGTTACCCCCCCAATCATATCATTTACACATAAGAATCTTCGGGATGAATTCGTGAGTAGCGAATATGGGAAGAAGCGGAAGAATAGGTTAGAAGATCTAGTTCCTATTGGAAATTATTAATGCAGTAGTTCATTTTGTAGATATATGAAAAGTTAAAAATATATGCAATTAGGTCAGATTCATCATAGGTTAAAAGATTTTATTACCTGTCCTGATTATGTAGTTTATGCACTGTGGTGTAAATGTGGCTTATTATATTGCTAAGACGATTCGACCGCTGTTCAAAAGAATCCGAGAACATATGTGCTCTGTAAGAACAGGGAGAGGGGCACCTAGGTTTATTTCTCATATGCAAGAGATGCATGAAGGTGATGTTTCAGAGATTTGTTTTGCAGTTATTGAACGTATTGTTCCTAATAGTAACATTCGTGATAGACATAAGAAACTGTTGCAGTTAGAATCTAGATGGATTCTGCGTACTGAAGCCTTGGGACCTATGGGTCTGAATAATAGAAGTGGCCTCTCCTCATTTTTATAGTTGTCATGTTAGATTGTGATTATTTGTATATATGGAATTGTTGTATTACATTATGCATTGAGAGTTGTGATGCCGGGCGATTGACAGGCAGGGTGGGGGAGTTAAATATACGGTGACGTCTTACTCCCCATCATGCCTTGAGAAAGCGTCGAAGAAGGCGACATAGGCCACGCTTGTGTCAATTCCCGCATGTACTTTTAAAAATTAAAAGAATATATTAAAGAAGGGGTGAATGCCGTGCACAATTATCTCTCTTTGGAATCTCTATTGAACTGCTTCTTTCACTGAGCACCAACCCGCTCTTAGATTGGACGGACATTCGATTTTTGAATATAAAAAAAGTGTATAACCGTGCCACCTAAGCTCTTGATATATATATTTTTTTCTGTGACTTCAACTTTTCTAAAATCCATGGAAACATTTTAGTACTCAACAGATGAGCTGCAGTTTTTCGCGGATATGACTGCATGAACTTAATACCTTGTTTTTTTTTTTTTTTTTTTGCTGGCTTCCCGCTATATAAGTGAAGTTGCTTTTACCAAGTTTTCTAAAAGTTAGAGAAACTAGCTCCTACCATGCATGTGGCCCATCATCTAGACCAGCGGTGGCGAACCTATGGCATGTGTGCCGGAAGTGGCACGCAGGGCCATCTCTCCTGGCACGCGTACTAGGCTGGCCACTCACTGGGTCCCTGACTGTGACCCGGACGCCGCGCTGCCAGAGCACGGCGTCCGGGTCACAGTGTCGGACCTGGGGCCTCCGGCAACTCCAGGCCTAGCACAGCGCGAGTCGGGACCCGCCGCAGACCCTCCGCGCTGAGGGTGCGTGGCGGTCCATGCGCTAAGCTGGGCAGCGACGCGATGTAATGACCTCATCGCGCCGCTGCCTGTCCTCGGTCGCATAGCCCGTCATAGGCAGTGCGCCCGAGGAGCTGACAGAGGAGCGGCCCCGTGCGAGTAGAGAAGAGGACAGAAGAGGAGCGCATGGCAGGGACAGAAGTAAGGTGAGTATTTTATTTAATGTTATTTGTACAGGCATGGCGGGGGCAGAGTTCTGGCTATATACAGGCATGGCGGGGGCAGAGTGCTGGCTATATACAGGCTTGCCGGGGGCAGAGTGCTGGCTATCTACCGGCATGGCGGGGCAGAGTGCTGGCTATATACAGGCATGGCGGGGGCAGAGTGCTGGCTATATACAGGCATGGCGGGGCAGAGTGCTGGCTATATACAGGCATGGCGGGGGCAGAGTGCTGGCTATATACAGGCATAGAGCCATCTGTCTGTATACTGCCTGTGGGGACCTATACACCTACCTAACTTAGGGGACTTATATATCTATAAGTAAGGAGTTGCTGGAAAAGTAAGGATTCTAAGATATTTGTGTCTAAATCTGCAGGGATGAGTGTTGGTCGGGAGAAGTCGGCATGGTGGTGTGAACCAGATGGAGAAGAAAAGGGAATACAAATGATTTATCGGAGTAACGTCACCTGTGACTCACTAAATGTGCCTGAAATGTAATCTCTTATATGTGCGCAAAGTGTAATGGTTTATATTCAGTAATGGTGTGGCGGTGGTATTCGGTCACTTTGTGGTGGCGATACGTGGGGGTATTATTCAGTCACTGTGTGGTGGTGATATGTGGTCGTGGTGTTGTGGTATTAATCAGTGAACTGTCTGCTGAACACCTGTGTACACTGCTATCTACCACAATATGGTCACTGTTTAGTGGAAATATGGCAGAGGGATGGGCTAAGCGGCCGTCGCATCCCTCGTATTGATTGTTGTGCGGCCTGATGTCTCCTCCCTGCTTCGCGCCGACGTCGTTGGCACTTTGCGGTAACTAAGGTATTTTTCGGTCGAAGTTTCGGCACTTGGTCTAAAAAAGGTTCGCCATCACTGATCTAGACATTCCATAAGTGTGGAGTGATATTGAAGATTTAACATCATTTAGCCATGAAAAGGAAAATTAAAGTAGAACAAGGAGGAATTGCATATATGTATAAAGCTTCCCCTATTCTGTGACATTTAAACTTTTTTTCCTATTTTTAGGTTCTACATTTAAAATAGGAAGAGCAACCCTGAAGCATAAAAGGTTACTGTAGGTAAAATACCCACTAATTCCATGTCTACAAAGCACAGGATTACAGTCGGATTTGTGAGTGGATTCAATATGTAGAATCCGCAAAAATCCAACTGTAATCCTGTGCCCATAGACTGCAATAGAAAATCGTGCTGTCTATACCGCATGGTTTTTTTCACTGTGGGATTTCTAAACCACTGAGCCTCCGCTGGAATATGGAACAATCGATCAGAATTCCAGTGGATTTTTTAATTATGCACAATCCTGCTCAGCAAGGGATCTGCAGCCTTCCTGGCAACAATGGGGACACTTACTAAAGTGGTTGTGTCATAAATGTGTTGAAATGTTCAACAAAGTGGCGCATTTTGTTATATTCAATATAATACATAGCAATACAGTAATATAGTGTTATGCATTATAAAATCGATCAACCCCCGAATTGGGACTGTAGAAAATCAAGAAAAAAAGAATAAATGGAAAATGTTTAAACAAAAAAAATAAATAACAATAAAACCCCTTGTTCCACAATTTAAAAAAACCCACACTTTGTTTCATAAAGTAAAAGTACACATAATGGGTATTGCCACATTCATCGAGCCAATCTATAAAATTATCATGGTTTTTAAACCGAATGGTGAATGCACCCCCCCCCCCCGTCAAAAAAAAAAAATTGCCTTTTTTCCTTTTAGCCTCACAAAAAAAACATTTAAAAGTGACAAAAAAACTTATATATCATCACATGACACCAATGAAATCTAGTTATCTTTCAAATAAACAGCCCTCCCATAGCTCCATTAACAAAAAAAGTTCTAGCTTTTAGAGTATTGTGACAGAAAAATATGATTTTTTTGTAAGTGGAAATTATGATTTATGGCTATAGAAGGAGCATTAAAAATGCGACGTGCCCTTAAAGTGGGGGTGTGATCTGTAAAAAGGTGCAGCAAAAACTCTAGCTAGGCCTCCGGTCTCTTGTCTAATTGTAATACAGGGAAGCTTCAGTCATGAAAGGGTAAAGGTCTCTAATAAAGTGGCTTTTCAGTGTAATTCTACCATAGTTCTTTATTGAAGGTCACAAACCGGTCGTCCCAACCTCAGGACCACATTCTTTTATGTTCATTATGGATAGATGTTCACTTTATAAATCAACCAATTATACAGAACAGCACGACATTTGTTTTGTACCATTTGGTGTACTAGCCCAGTGGTCTTGTCATTATAAAAAGGTACCTTTAAGGTACCATTTGCAGATGACAGATCTTCATCAGCATACAGTATACATGGCCACAGAAGACCTGTAGGTAGAAACAGCCATTCTTGTCTGCTGTGACTATCAAGCATATATAGAGCTAGATTTACAATACGTTTAGGCACATTGTTTTACCTTCTTTGACTGCACCTCTTTCCCCTTTTGAGGCTGAGCACATTATGACAGATTAGAGCAATTAATCTCAGTTAACCTAGTACTTGCTTTTAAACCGTAACCTCCACATATGTCATGCGGACTGGGGTCTTGTGTGGATTGCATTAAATGGTTCTTATACTTTTGTAGTCCTGTTTTGTAAACAGCTCGGCTAGGGTAGAAGCATTTCAGAATACGCAGTGGGGCTTCATTCTGCTTTCAGCGGAGGAAATTGAAATTAATTTTATGGCTAGTAAATTGCTTTTCAGTCCATTTACCTTATCAAGAAAGACTATATGTAGGAGAGCTAGTGCTAAAAGTTTTTTGGCTGTTTGGAGTCTTTGCACAAAAAACGTCATTATTTAACATATGAACCCTAGTTATAAATCCTTGGTATGTGTGGTTAAGTAATGATGTCTCAGAAATGGTACTATAAATCTGTAGTCCATGGCTGCCTGCATTCATCCCTAGCCAATTAAAATTGATTTATGGAGTTATTACGTGTAGTACTAAACTTCCGGTCCAATGCTATTGTCACACATTTTCCTGTCCAGCAAGACGTTCTGCTTTTTTTGTTCTTAAAGGGAACCTGTAGTTGAAACTAGAAGTTTACATACACTGTATACAAAGACACTTACGCATGTTTTTCTCCCTCTCTGACATGAAAACAGAATAAACCTGTACCTGTATTAGGTCAATTAGGATTACCAAAATTATTTATATTTGCCAAATTACAGAATGAGAGAGAGCATTTTTATTGCCTCCTGCCAAGTCAAAAGTTTACATACATTAGGATTACTATGCCTTTAACCCTTTAACGACCGCTCACCGACTTTTGACGTTGGCTGGTGCGGGTCGTTCGTTTGCAGCGATGTCTTTTTCCGTCGCTGCAGACATCGGGGTTTGCGGCGCACGTGCGCCACAGCAACGCTGGAATCGGGGCTGTACTACACAGCCCTGATCCCAGAGCATCTCCTGCGAGCAACCCAGTACCCCTGGTGCTTTAACCCTTTGATTGCGGCGGATCGTCACTGCAGCAAAATCAAAGGGTTTCCCTGCTCTGTTGGGTGATCGGAACACCCGGTGACTTGACAGAGCCCGGGAAACGGCTGCACAGTCAGTCCTAAGGACCTAGAGTGGCCCCAGAGCTGTCTGTGTAACAAGCCAGTGATCAGGACAGAGTGTTTGCTGTCCTGATCACTGCCTGTGTCAGACGGACACAGATTATAATGTATTAGCATATATGAATATGCTAATACATTACTAAGTGTAAAAAATAAATAAATGTAAAACCGTTCTCCCTTCATGGGATTTAAAAAAAATAAAGTAAAAAAAGTGTAAATAAATATTTAATTAAAAAATAGTTGTGCATATATTACACACACAAAAAAAACCTACACATATTAGGTATCCACATAACCGTAATAACCTGTAGAATTAATCTAACACATTAAATGTGAAATGTGAATGGTGTAAAACAAAATTGAAAAAAAACAAAAAATGTAAAAAAAATGTAAAAAAAAAGTTCTGCATTTATTTATAAGTGAACTTAAACTATTCCCACATAAAGTACAACTCATCTCGAATAAAACGAGGCCTCATCCAACTGCGTCATGGAAAAAATAAAAAAGTTACAACTGCTGAAACGCAAGGAGGCAAAAACTAAAAAAAATGTGTTTGGTCATTAAGTGCTTTTCAGGCCTGAGGCTTAAGGGGTTAAACAATTTGAGACAGCACATATGATGTCATGTCTGTGGAAGCTTCTGAGGTTTATTGGCAACATTTGAGTTAATTGGAGACACACTTGGGGGTGTATTTTAATGCACGCCAGGAACACACTGCTTCTGTGTGTAAAATCATGGGAAAGTCTAAAGAAATCAGTCAGCATATCAGGAAGAGAATTGTTTACGTGCACAATTCTGGTTCATCCTGGTACAATTTCCAGATACCTGAAGGTGCCTCGTTCATCTGTACAAACAATTATACACAAGTACAAACAAGATGGGAATGTCCAGCCATCATACCACTCCGGAAGGGTTCTGTGTCTGAGATGGACGTGCTTTGGTCCAACATATGCATATCAACCCAAGAACAAAAGCAAAAGAGCAAAAAAGCTGGTAAGATTGTATCATTGTCCACAGTGAAATGAGTACTGTATCAATATGGGCTGAAATGCCACTCTGCCAGGAAGAAGCCGTTACTCTGAAAGAAACATATAAAAGCCATATTCATGTTTGCAATTACACACAGGAACAAAGACCTACATTTTTGGAGACGTTCTGTGGTCTGACAAAATTAAAATTGAACTGTTTGACTATAATGACCATCGTTACGTTTGGAGGAAGAAAGGAGAAGCTTGGAAGTCTAAAAACACTATCCCAACTGTTAAACACTGGGGTGGTAGCATCATGATGTGGGGTTGTTTTGCTGCAGGAGGTACTAATGCACATCACAAAATAGATGGCAACATGAGGAAAGAAGATTGTGGTAATACTGAAACATAACCAGGAAGTTAAAGCATGAGTGGGAATGGGTCTTCCAAATGGACAATGACCCGAAGCATACTGCAAAACTGCTTACAAAGTGGCTTAAGGATAACCCAAGTCAATGTTCTGGAGCGGCCATCACAAAGCCTTGATCTCACTCCTATTAAAAAATGTATGGGCAAAGCTGAAAGGGCATGTGCGAGCAAGGCGACCCATAAACATGGCTCAGTTACACCAGTTCTGTCAAAAGGAATGGGCCAGAATTCCTACCAACTATTGTGAGAAGCTTGTGGAAGGATATCCAAAACATTTGACCCAAGTCATATGGTTTAAGGGCAATGCTACCAAATATGTCCGATAGTGAGAAAAACCTGCATATGTGTCTTTTTATATAGTGTATGTAAACTTCTGGTTTCAACTGTAGGTTATGCCACCCTTGCTGAGGACAGCACAAGCTACTGACAGACATGCTGTTTCCCTTATTCTGTAAGATGCCGTAGTTTCAGACCATTTAAAGCGGTTTTCTCACTACAAAGATTAGCTTTCAATATAAGGGGACTGTTTCATTAACACATTTTCTAACTATATTGGTCAGTAGATTTTACTTTAGTCATGAGATACAGACCGTTTAGCAGGACTCTCACTGCACACAGGTTATGTTAACCTGAAAAACAGAAAGACGTCTTATCTGATTAGCTGAGAGCTGGAGTGACGTCATACGACGTTCGAACTAACGGGGACTGGGCCCTGAGTGAACGAACAAGATTTCACAAGTTTATCTGCAGTAAACAAAAGGTACATCTGCTGTTAGGACTGGGAAGCATGGAGTTATCTGTAATTGTGTTAGCGTTAACAATCTTCTGCTCTATCAGAGGAAAAGCATGAAGTTAATATATGCTAATCACTGCTGAAGACCCACCCACAGCCTGATGAGACTGAGTGCAAAACTGCCTGACAGCCAGTAAATCAGCATGCTGTGAAGACAACTTTAACCCCTTGACCTCCCTGGCAGAGCCCCATTTTCTATATGATATGCCACTGTGTGGGAATAACTTTTTTTTATATATACTTTTACCTATCTATGTAATTCAGACTTTGTTTTCTCTTGACACATTATGCTGTAAGTTTGTAAGAAATTTTGGTCCATACAATCCTTGTTTATTTGTGAAAAATATCGTAAAAATTTTTAAACCTGCTGTTTTCGAAGTTAAACATTTCTGCGTGTAAGACAGTTATTCCATACTAAATAGTTTGATTAGCATCTACCATATGTCTACTGTAGGTTGGCATCATTTTTTAAATGTCTATTTTTTTTTTATGACATTAGAGGGCTTAGAAATTTTACATTTTAAAGAAAATTCGCAACATAAATTTTTTTTTTTTTAGGGACCAGTCCAGTTTTGATGTGGCAAAGTAGAGTTGAAATTTAAATATTTCACATTTTTGGCAGATTTTTATTTTTATCCATTATTCACTAGAACACCATAGATGTGATCAGGGAAATGCAACTCAAAATATCTTCCCCTGATTCTGCCATTTTTATAGATATCCCATATGTGGGCCTATTGCGCTATTTGACTTAACCACAAACCTCAGAATAGAAGTAGCACTTACTGGACTTTGGGGCTTCATTTTCATTACGGTTTTCTTTAGGCGCCATTACAGATTTGCGGACACCTTAAAGGGAATGTGTCATCAAAAATGACTTATTGTTTAACTCAAGTTTTTATGTTAAACACCTTTTTTAAGAATTTTTGGTAATATTTATTTTCTAATTTTCTATATCACTTTAAATATTTTTTAATAATTCTTAAGTCCTGCAGTTTTCACTTTGGCCACTAAGCCTAATAACAGTCTGACACTTCCTGTCCTATAGATAAAGATTTTCAGCAGTGTGCATTATTAACACAAGCAGGGTCAAACTGAAAGGAGACACCAGTGTGAATAGAACAGAATCCACCAATCACAAGAGGAGATGTCACAGCTCTCACCCCCCCTCCTCCCTGCAGAGTGAATTCTTCCTAGGTCACACAGCATGACTAGAAAACTGTCCTATTGAAGTCTATGGGACAGAAACAGTATTAAGACTCCTATGTGCATGAAGCTGCTGTAAAGTATCTCTCTGACTGCTGTTAAAGCAGTGCAAACAAGGCATAGTGGCCAAAGTGAAAACTGCAGGACTTAAGAATTATTAAAAAATATTGAAAGTGATATGAAAAATTAAAAAGAAATAGAACCAAAAATTCTTTAAAAATGTGTTTAACATAAAAACGTGAGTTAAACAATAATTAATTTTTGATGACACATTCCCTATAAGGTGGTAAAACGTAATAAAAACCCCTGAAGAAACCCCATATTTGAAACTACACCCCTTGATGAATATATCCAGGGATGTAGTGACTATATTGACCCCACACGTGTTTCACAAATTTTTTTAGCGTTGGGCTGTGAAAATTAAATTTTTTTTCAACCAGCAGCAATTTTAGCTGAAAATGTTTAATTTTACGAAGAATCCTGGAAAAAAACATCCCAAAATTTTACGCAATCTCTTCCAAGTTCGGCAGTACCCCACATGTGGGTGTAAACTGCTGTTTGGGTGCATGGCATGGGCATACAAGGGAAGGAGCGCTATTTGGCTTTTGGAATGCAGATTTTGGTGGGTGCCATGTCGAATTTACAAAGCCCCCAAAATACCAGACCGGTGAAACCTTTCAGAAGTCACCCCTTTTATATTTAACACCTGTCATGGATCCCATATAGGTGTGTATTGTGCCATTTGTGTGCACAGGTGTTTCACGTTTTTTAGCATTGGGTCATGAAAATTGTGTGAACGGAACCATAGTTTTTAGGTTTGGCTAGATTGCACCCTGGCACTGTTCTCAAGATGTAAATGGACAATATGAGAGTTGTTAAGCTTTCACTGTAATGTGATCTTGATTGTTAGATAAGGGGCGGATAAACCATTTATGCATTTTAGTTGGTGTATAGAATATGCTGCAAAACAAGTTTTAAGACTTACCTCCAATTATAAAACAATGTTCCATAAATCAACTTTACTAATGAAAATAATAAACTTTTGTTACGCAAGTTATTGGAGAAAAATGCTACCTCCTTCACTTAGTTTTCTTTCTTCTTTCCATCCTGCATTCATATCTATTCACTTGCTCAGAAATTAGTAATATGATCTATGGCCGCACTGCTTCTTACTGCTGTCTTGTGTCCTCAATGTGAGTGTGCAAGTCTCTTGCTTTCACTTTCTGCTTGCCCTTCCCTTTCCATAGGTTTCTATAGGCAGCTCTAATCTGATCTGTCAGTGAAACTGAAGTCCATATTCTCTCTGCTGTATGGATTCCCTTGGTATTTGAGTGAGTTAACAGATAAGAAGGCAGGATGAGGTGAGTAAAGGAACCTGTTAAGTGAAGAAGGAAGCATTTTTGCTAATAAGGTATATAACAAAGTTTTTTTGGTTTTTTGTTCATTTGTAGTATTCAGCTATGGAAGTTGTTTTATAAATGGAGATACACTTTAAAAACCCAACATATTAAAAAAAAAAAAAAAAAAAAAACTTTTGTCTTTATTAGGAACTTGTGATTTATCCAGTCTGGTGATGCAATATAATTGGCATATGCTGTTTTTTGTGAGAGAGGAACTACAACATAGGCAGTCGCTTCTCTGACAAGTAGAGAAGATGGATATGCACATTTCAAAACACTCTTGTTAAACACTTTTAATATTCAATTTGCATTTATCAATATTTTTTGTGTGATGATGTTCAAGGATGTATTATGGATATTGCTGCAGATTTTACCATCTCTGTTGCAAAGAGTAAAATCTCCATCAAAAATCTTCATGCCCTCAAATCCACAACAAATATTTTCCACAAGGAATACAGTTTTGTCACGGCATAGAAAATGGAGAAAAACCTGTGAAATCTAAACATGACCTAATATTTAAGTCATGAAAGTACAGTTGTGCTCAAAAGTTTACATACCCCGGCAGAATGTTTGCTTTCTTGGCCTTTTTTTTCAGAGAATATGAATAACACAATAAATGGCTTCACCCAACCACTAACCATGAGTGGGAAAAAAAGTTGTCACCTATTGTGTGTTCTCTTTTTATATCATAATGACAACCAAACGCATCCAAAGGACTCTGATCAAAAGTTCCCATACCCCAGTTCTTAATACCATTGCCCCCTCTAACATCAATGACAGCTTGAAGTCTTTTGTGGTAGTTGTGGATGAAGCTCTTTATTTTCTCAGATGGTAAAGCTGCACATTCTTCTTGGCAAAAGGCCTTCAGTTCCTGTAAATTCCTTGACTGTTTTGCATGAACTTCGCGCTTGAGACTGAAATGGCTACTCCAGAACCTTCACTTTGTTCTGCTGTAGCAAAGACCGGTTGACTTGGCCTTGTGTGTTGGAACGTCCAAGTACGTCCCATGCGCGGCTTCCGGGCTGATGAGGGCAAATTTGCCTCCAGTATTTGCTGATAACATGCTGCATTCATCTTTCCTTCAACTTTGACCAAGTTTCCTGTGCCTTTGTAGCTCACACATCCCCAAAACATCAGCGATCCACCTCCGTGCTTTACAGTAGGAATGGTGTTCCTTTCATCATAGGCCTTGTTGACACCTCTCCAAATGTAACGTTTATGGTTGTGGTCAAAAAGTTTGATTTTAGTCTGATCACTCCAAATAACCTTGTTCCAGAAGTTCTGAGGCTTGTCTCTGTGCTGTTTGGCGTATTGTAGGCGAGATACTTTGTGGCATTTGCGTAGTAATGGCTTTCTTCTGGCGACTCGACCATGCAGCCCATTTTTCTTCAAGTGCCTCCTTATTGTGCATCTTGAAACAGCCACACCGCTAGTTTTCAGAGAGTCCTGTATTTCAGCTGATGTTATTTGTGGGTTTTTCTTTGCATCCCGAACAATTTTTCTGGCAGTTGTGGCCGAAATTTTTGTTGGTCTACCTGACTGTGGTTTGGTTTTTACAGAGCCCATGACTTTTCATTTGTTATTCACAGTTTGAACACTGCTGACTGTCATTATCAATTCCTTGGACATCTTTTTGTATCCTTTTCCTCTTTTATACGGTTCAACTACTTTTCCCGTAGATCCGTTGACGATTCTTTTGCTTTCCCCATGACTCACAATCCAGAAACGTCAGTGGCAAGAGTCTGTCTGAATCCCAGAAACTCACTCCGCTTTTATGCACGCACACTGATTACAAGCAAAGAGGTCACAGGTGAGAATATTACCTTTAGTAGCCATTCAAACCCATTTGTGTCCATTTTGGTGCATGTTATCAGGCCAAAATCCTAAGGGTATATGAACTTTTGATCAGGGTCATTTGGATATTTTTGGTTGTCATTATGATTTAAAAAGAGAAAACACAGTAGTTTCACAATAAATGGCTTCACCCAACCACTAGTGGAAAAAAGGGTTTGTGTTATCATTCATATTCTCTGAAAAAAGACCAAGAAAGCAAACATTTTGCAAGGATATGCAAACTTTTGAGCACAACTGTACTTTCATGACTTAAATATTAGGTCATGTTTAGATTTGACAGTTTTTTTTTCTCCATTTTCTATGCAGTAACAACACTGTATTCATTGTGGAAAATATTTCTGTTGTGGATTTGAGGGCATGAAGATTTTTGATGTAGATTTTATCCTTTGCAACGGAGATGGTAAACTCTGCAGCAATATCCACAATACATCCTTAAATATAATCACACAAAAAGTATTGAGAAATACAAATTGAATATTAAAATAGGTTATTTAACAAGAGTGTTTTGAAATGTGCATATGCGTCTTCTCTACTTTTCAGAGAAGTGACTGCCTATGTTGTAGTTCCTCTCTCACAAGAAACAGCATATGTCAATTATATTGCATCACCAGACTGGATAACTGTAATTTTTATATAACTGAATAGTGAAATGCATTTCTAGTCTTTCCTATGTAATTATATTATACCAATTTTACCAGGAATTTGCATCATGTGTTTCTTTTTTCCTCTAGATTGAAGACATTGACTTAATAAGTGCAAATATGGAAAATGCTTTGGCTTCCATTGGAGGATTTTGCTGTGGACGATCATTTGTTATTGATCATCAAGTATGTACTTATTTAACACTAATTTAAATTGCTTTCTCTTTCCACCTTTCTTTTTGATGGCTTACTATATTCTTGTACAATAAGGTACAAGGAATAGGCCTAAAACGTAACCTGGTCAATAATCTTTTCACTGAAGCAGCCATAAACCTTTTAGCCTAAACTAACCCTAACAGTAAAGCAGACTGTCATAACTTTTCTTATTCAAAAGTGTTTTATTGAAATATAAATCAAGAGAAAAACATATCAACATACAGATGCAGTAGTCTAATTTTAAGCGCTCTACTTCTAAACAAGAAATAGATAGATATGAGATCAGTATAATGGCGTGGTGAACTAGACAAATCATTACAAATTAGCATGTATCAAAATAAAAGGTATATGTATACAATAATTATGGCATACTGGATATTTGAAAAGTCTGAGACCGGTCATAACTTTTTAATGACACCAGGCTAAGAATAAACGATATTTTGTGTCTATATAGTACATTGTTTGTTTTTTGTTACTACACTCTTCTGTGGAAAAAAAGTGCAGTTAGATACGGTTTCATACAGTGCAAGACAAAAAGTATGCCAATGGACTCCGGCCTGGTAAATTTTAAAAGGACCCTTTTGACACCTGTCGAGTTAGTGTGGGCTTCGGAATGTTTGCGCTCTTTAGAATTATCTATAGAAAAACTTGCACCAACTTGAATCAAATTAGCACCGCAGTGGTCTGTAACCGGACCTCCTGAAAGTCCATGTTTGCTTAATAGTTACAAGAAAAACAGAGTACCTATCACCTCCACTCGAACACTCAAAAAAAATGATAGTAGATAAAATCATAAGACTTTTCCCTAATACATGTCATTAGCAATTGAAAGGATTTTTCTCTGCAATACTCAGATAAACCTGTGTCCCTGTGATACTGAGAAACAGTTTTAGTTTCATTTTGTTAGATACATATCTAGTAGGATTCCTTCTGTGGGAGATACCAGCTGTGCTGGGGGAGCTGAGGATATAGCTGCTTGTACAGAGTAATCTGAGTCTCTCACTACATACAGTGCAACAGGCACAGCATGCTGAGGACTTACAGTAGTGTGACAGGGTTTACCTGTTGCTTCCAGCCTCCTCCGTCAGTCCTGTCTTAAAGGGCCAGCGCTTTTTAAAAAATCTGAATTAAAGGTGAAATGCTTTTATTTTCCTACTGAAGCATATTTTAAGAAGTGTTACTTCATAAGGTTTTCCTGGAGGTGATAGGTCTTCTTTAAGTCATATAAAGATTGGAAGTGTATAAAGACGCATACAAACATAGTAGTCTTGATTTAACAATATAGAGACAGCAGCCTTTGTATAGAGGTATACTCATGTTTTTCAATGGATACTTGATGTTTTTTTTCTGTCCTATTTTATTTATATATATATATATATTGTCTATATATATACATTAATATTTTAAATTTGTATATAAAATATTTCTTAATAATATATATAATTTGTATATATATATTACATACATTTCCGGCACTTTAAAGGTAACACCTGTCAACTGCCGTTAACACTTAAAATTTTTAATTCACCCAAACACATGCGGCAAATAGTGGCCAATATTAGCAATGTAGAATAATCATAGACAATCTACCAGTTCAAACCGAATCAAGTTAGGGAAGAAGTGATTTGAGGCTCCTTTGAACGTTGCAATTTGTGCCAAATTGTTGAGATTTCAAAACAGTGTATCTCCTGGGATTTTCACGCTGAACATCTCAGTTTATAAGAATGGTCCGAAAAAGATAAAATCCATCAAGACCTTTGCGGAAAGTGCTTTTTGATTGAGGGTCCTGGAGAATGCAGACTGGTATCGAGCTGTGAAAGCAACACTGACTCTAAATGCCACCCGTAACAATCAAGGTAGGCATCAGCTTCTGAACACACAGTACGGCAACTTGAGGCAGAGGGGTGCAGCAAAGACCAAACCAGGGTCCACTCTTTCAGCTTTTGACAGAAATGAGCTCCCATTTTGCACAAGCTTCGAAATTGGCTTAGAAGATTGGAAAAACGTTTCTGCTGATTGATCCGACTTTCTCTGGAATTGGATGGAGTCAGAATTTGGTTCAAAAATGGAAAGCATGAATCCTCATCCTTTTATCAACGCGAGATAGTAGGGTGTGTTGTCATGGTGTGGGGTGAATATGTTTGCTTGGCACTTTTTAGCCCCATATACCAATTGGTAATGTATGCAACCACTAGTTGAATTCTATGCACATTTAAGAATTAAGTAGACGCAGCCCTTCTTTTATGAAGGTCACAAAGGGTCACAAACCAGTTACTACATGGTCTTACCTATATAAATGGCCTGGAGTGTATTATTGTGCTCTTAGTACAGTGGTGCCAAAAGTTTTGGAACCCTGCAATTCTGTCAGTAAACACTCAGTTTCTTGCTGAAATGATTGCAATTTACAAATTCTTTGGCATTATATATTCTTTTTTTGCTTTTTCCCAAAGAAAAAACAAAACCGAATGAAACAAGAATCCCAAAACAATTGATTTCATTTCACCAAAACTTCAAAAATGGGCCGGACAAAAAGTTTGGCACCCTACAGCCTAATACTGGTAGCCAACCATGTGAAAATAACTGCCAAAATTTACTGGAACAAACCGCTTCGGTAACCATCAATGAATTTCTTACACTGTCTGTGGGAATTTTAGACATTCTTCTTTGGCAAACTACTCCGGACCAAACTGCCATTTTGAGATCTCTCCACCAGGTGTTCTTGGGATTCAGGTTCTGGATATTGCTGGCACTTTAGAAGTCTCAGTGCTTTCTCCAAACCATTTTTAGTGCTTTTTGGAAGTGTATTTTTGGTCATTGTCCTGCTGGAAGACCCATGACTCTGAAAGGGGGACCCAGCTTTCTCACACTGGGTACCTACATATGCTTTCAAAATTTGTTGGTAAGTCTTCAGACTTCATAATGCCATGCCACGAACTCAAGCAGTCCGTTTCCAAGGCAGCAAAGCAGCCCCAAAACATCAGGGAAACCTCACCATGTTTGACTGTAGGTACATGTTTTTTTTCTTTGAATGCTTTTTTTTTTTTCCTGTAAACTCTATGTTGATGCCTTTCAGAAAAAGCTCTACTTTTGTTCATCTAAAGGAATTTCTTCAAAATGTTTAGGCTTTCTCAGGTAAGTTTGGGCAAATCAGCCTGGATTTTTTTATGTCTCGGGATAAAGAAGTGGGGTCTCCATGAGGTATCTACCATACAGTCCTTTTCATTCAGACCCGACGGATAGTAGGTTGACACTGTTGTACCTCGGACTGAGGCAGTTGAATTGTTTGGATGTGTCAGTTCCCTTTTCCCCCAAACTTGCGTTGAATCTTCGTCAATTTTTCTTTCTCCACATCTAGGAGGTTGCCACAGTGCATGGGCTTTACACTTCTGTGACATGCGCACGGTAGACAAGAACATTCAGGTCTTGAGATGGACTTGTAGCCTTGAGATTGCTCATGCTTCCTCACAATTTGGATTCTCAAGTCCTCAGACAGTTCTTTGGTCTTCTTTCTTTTCTCATGCTCAATGTGGTGCAAACAAGGGGCACAGGACAGAGGTTGAGTCAATTTTAATCCATGTCAAACTGGCCTGCAAGTGTGATTAGTTATTGCCAACACCTGTTAGGTGCCACAGGTAAGTTTACAGGTGCTGTTAATTACACAAATTAGAGAAGCATCACATGATTTTTTAAACGGTGCCAATACTTTTGTCCCCCCTTTTTATGTTTGGTGTGGAATTATATCCAATTTGGCTTATGACAGTTCTTTTTGTGGTTTTCCATTGAAGACAAATTAAATGAAGATATTAATACCAAAGAATTTGTTGATTGCAATTTAATTTTCAGGAAGAAACTGAGTATTATCTGACAGAATTGCAGGGGTGCCAATACTTTTGGCCACCACTGTACTAGTCAACTAAGCCCTGACATTGGATTGGCCAACTATTCAGTGTGTGTAATGTGTCCAGACTTCAACAATGGCTGATTTTGCCAAGAGGCTCATAGGAAATTTCAGTGGAAAAAGTTACAGCAGGTTGGAAATTAACATGCCCTGTTTCATAGGAGATTAGGTGATATTCAGATCTGGCAGTGGTTTATTCCTTCATTGGTTGGACCAATGTATAGGCACCTTAACCTTGCTTGCAGTTGTTGGTGTGTGGCTTTTGAAGATAAAATAACTCAAAATGATCAATCCATAATTTATTTCTTATAGAGACTTTCTGGCCAAGGTTACTGTTTTTCAGCATCTCTTCCTCCTCTGCTGGCTTCTGCTGCTATTGAAGGTCTGAACATTATGGAGGAAACCTCAGGTATTGTTTGATTTTAAAGGCTTGGTTTTGGCAGAGTTTGAGGGGATAAGTGAGCCACCTCCACATGAACTGCAAAGGTGTTGACCAATCACAAAAAAAAAAAATTAAAATAGCCCAAGTTGTATAAAATAACATAAATAATGTACTATCTTTTTAATCCGCTGGCAATCCAGCATTGACGCTGTAGTGGTTGATCTGGTGTTTACATCTAGTCACCATGTGACCTTACCGGTCATGTGACGTTCTAGGATGATGTACATGCATGTAATTTTGTTTTAAGGGGATAAAAGTGTAAGTCAAAACTTTTTGCAGCTATAGTTTGTAAGGCTGAAAAAAGACAGACATTATTTAGTTCAACCCATTGTGCTATAGTGTTCATCCAGAGGAAGGCAAAAACCCCATGAGGTAGAAGCAAATGGTCAACATTTTAGGGGTAAAATTCCGACTCCTATCTGGCATAAATAAATCCAAGATCCAAAATAGGGTGATTTTTGGAAGGTTTCTCCTCTAGTGGTACTTTGGGGTCTTTTACAAATGCGACATGGCACCCACCTAAATCTGTGTTCCAAAAGCCAAATCACTCTACCATGCGCCCAAACAGCAGTTTACACCCATATATAGGTTATTGCCAAACTTGGAATAAATTGCATAACAAATTTGGGATGTAAAATTGAAACCTTTCCGGCAAAAATTTTTGATTGTTGGAAAAAATAATTTTTTTCATTTTCACCACCTAATGCTAAAAAGAATTGTGAAACACCTGTGGGGTCAATATACTCACTACATCCTTGGATATATTCATTAAGGGGTTCAGTTTCCAATATGAGGTCTGTTTAGGGGTGTTTATTAAGTTTTACCACCTTAAGATGTCCGCAAACCTGTAATGACGCCTAAAGAAAATTTTAATGAAGATGAAACCCCAAAGTCGGGTTCTCTTCTAATTCTGAGGCTTGTGGTTGAGTCAAGTAGTGCACTATGGCGATTCAAAATGAGATCGTGGAACCGTAAATCTTGAAATATTGCTTTTCTTTATTCAATAACATCAGCCTTTTTCAACGATTCAGTTAAAAGCATCGCATGTAATACAGTCATAGAAGACTAGTAGCATGTGTTGCATAAACAAACAGGTAAATACCTTAGTCGTGCTTCAAAGCATGCAATAGGACAGGAGCAGCATGGACAACCGGCCGGGTGAACGCCGCAAGATGCAACATTTCAAGGGATCAACGCCCTCTTTCTCAAGCATGCGTGTTCGAAGTTATCCTTCCCTTTATATACCTTTGTATTTTAACCCTTAATTAGCCAAACTATTTTAAAAACATTTTAAAACTCAATTCTTCATTGAGTCCATTGGGGCTCTTGGAATCTAATGACACTATTCAGTATGTTTCTTTTTTTAGTAATTGTGTCTTAATCTGATCTGCATTGCTACCTTTTACATTATCAAGTATACACCACTTCAATTCTGATACGTTGTGTCTCTGTTCAAAGAAGTGTTTCGCTACCGAGGTCTCTCCAAAGTTTTTGCCTGTTGCAACATTTTCCTCCTTATTCTGATCTTTCTTTTGTTTATAGTTCCTAATTGCACTTCTATGTTCATTAAGACGAATTTTGATCTTTCTGCTAGTTTGCCCAACATATCTCTGTCCACATGGACATTAATTTTGTACCCACATTTTCTCTCAATTCTTTTGATTTTCAGGTGGACTTTTACAAGTTTTGTAGAAATTTACGATTAAAAATTTTTTTTTTCAGCAGCAAAAAACAGGTATAGATATGAATGAAGCAGTACCTAGAAAATTGAAGAACAAAAGTAGTTTTGATCCGGATGTTAAATGTAAAACATTAGATGTTTTTGAACAGACAGTAAAGAAAGAGGTGTTAGATACATGGTCTAAGGGAGAGAATAGAAAGAAAAGAGAAAGGGACAACCTAACCAAAAAAGAAAAAAACGCACTAAAGGAACTAAGACAGGATAACACCGTGATTTTGAGGAAGGCTGATAAAGGGGGGGCTACGGTCCTCATGAACCGTACCCAATACATCGAGGAAGCTGATACTCAGTTAAAAGATATAAATATTTACCTCCCTTTAGAAAAAGATCCAACCAAAGAGATACAACAAATGATACAAGTAATACTAGAGGAGGCAGTTCAATTAAACCTTATCTCAGAACAAATTAAAAAATCACTGGTTAGGGAAGCACCAAGGATCCCTATTTTCTACTTGGTCCCAAAGATTCACAAACCATTACAGAAACAACCCGGGAGACCAATTGTCTCCGGGATAAATTCTGTCATGGAACCCTTAGCAATATTTGTGGACAATTTTTTACAGAAACAGGTAAACCGCCATTCACATTGCTTAAAAGACACAGGGCAATTTCTTAGGTCGCTGGAAACAATAGATCCCTCGCAAGTTACCATGATGGCAACGATGGATATCAAATCTCTATATACCAATATCCCGATAGATCAGGGATTAAAAGCGGCACGAGAAGCACTAAGTGAGGATCCATCCCTAGACAATGCGTTCATAGGTTTTTTTTGATGACACTGTTAGAAATTATATTAACAAAAAAATTTTTTCGGTTCGGGAAACAAATTTACATGCAACAGCAAGGAATTTCTATGGGGTCTCCAACGGCCCCCAGTATAGCGAACCTATACATGGTTGGCTTTGAAAACCAGTATGTATTTTCTTCTGAGTTTGCGTCATCCATTGTGGAGTGGATGAGGTATGTGGACGACGTGATATTATTATGGGGAGGTAATGAAAAACAACTAGATGAATTTCAGGAATTTTTTTTTTTTTTTTAAATACACGTGCCCCCCTCATCCAGTTCACAATGGAGAAGAGTAACAATCAAATACAGTACCTCGACGTAGAGATCAATAAACACACAGATGGATTCTCTACTAGCCTATTTAGCAAAAAGGTGGAGCGTAATAATGTCCTACATAAAGCTAGTTTCCACTCTCCCCAGATATTCAGGGGCATACCAAAAGGACAATTTGTCCGGGCCAGACGTATTTGTTCCACCGATAAACTATACACGGAGGCTATGGAAAAATTAATTGAAAAATTCAGTGCAAGAGGTTATAGCAAAGAAGAATTAGTGAGAATAGGGGAGGAGGTTAAGAAAATACCTAGGGATGAGTTGCTGAGGAATAGACCCACGAGGGGTAAGGCAAAAGAGAATAGATTGATGTATTTATCTAAATATGATCATCATGCAAGACTGAAAAGAAAGAGTATACTTAACAATTGGAACATTTTACAGAGTGACGAACAATTTGGTAATTTGTTCTTTCTAACACCGAGATTTATTTATAAGAAAGGTCGCTCCCTGGGTGATGCATTGGTTTCCTCAGATTTGAAAGAAAATAAGGCTGGGACACAACATGTGTTACAAACACAAAGAAAGGGCACTTTTCCGTGCCTTAATTGTCTAAATTGCACTTCTATGATCAAAGGATCGGAGATTTGTCACCCGATGAAAGGGCACTAAATTCCTATAAAGAATTATTATACATGTGAATCAAAGGCAGTCATATACATGTTAAAATGTCCATGTGGACAGATATATATTGGGCAAACTAGCAGATCAAAATTCGTCTTAATGAACATAGAAGTGCAATTAGAAACTATAAAATAAAAAAGAAAGATCAGAATAAGGAGGAAAATGTTGCAACAGGCAAAATCTTTGGAGAGACCTCGGTAGCGAAACACTTCTTTGAACAGAGACACAACGTATCAGAATTTTAAGTGGTGTATACTTTATAATGTAAAAGGTGCAATGCAGATCAGATTAAGACACAAACTAAAAAAAGAAACATACTGGATAGTGTCATTAGATTCCAAGGGGCCCCAATGGACTCAATGAAGAATTAGTTTTAAAATGTTTTTAAAATAGTTTGGCTAATTAAGGGTTAAAATACAAAGGTATATAAAGGGAAGGATAACTTCGAACACGCATGCTTGAGAAAGAGGGCGTTGATCCCTTGAAACGTTGCATCTTGCGGCGTTCACCCGGCCGGTTGTCCATGCTGCTCCTGTCCTATCGTATGCTTTGAAAGCACGACTAAGGTATTTACCTGTTTGTTTTTGCAACACACGCTACTAGTCTGCTTGACTGTTTACATGCGATGCTTTAACTGAATCGTTGAAAAAGGCTGATGTTATTGAATAAAGAAAAGCAATATTTCAAGATTTACGGGTCCACGATCTCATTTTGAATCGCCAGGATTATGGGAATCCCAGGGAAGATTCCAGCGTGGGACCCTTAAGCGTGTATGTTGTTGCTTATAGTTACAATGCGGTCGTAAATTGAATATATTAAGTAGAGCACTATGGCCACATATAGGATATCTCTAAGAACGGCAGAATTAGGGAAATGGATGTTGAGTTGCATTTTTCTGATCACCTATTGTGTTCCAGTGAATAATGGCTAAAAATTGAAAATCTGCACACAAAAAAAGGTGAAATTTTGAAATTTGACCTCTGCTTTGCTTTAATTTCTGTGAAATACCTAATGGGTTAACAAACTTAACAAACACTGTTGTAAGGGGTCTAGTTTCTTAGATGAAGTCATTTATGGGGTATCTACCATTTGCCTTTCAAAGCCACGTCAGAACTGGACTGGTCCCTAAAAAAAAATGTATATTGCAAATGTTCTTGAAAATGTAAGAAATGACTACTAAATTTCTAAGCCCCCTTATGGCGTAAAAAAAAAAAAAAATGGCAACCTACAGTAGACATATGGTAGATGCTAGATGCTAAACTATTTTGTAGTGAATAATTATCTGTCTTGCGCAAAGAAATTTTAGAACTTTGACAAATGTTTCCAAATTTCCATGAAATTTTGATATTTTTCACAAATCAAGGATTGTATGGACCAAAATTTCTTACTAACTTAAAGTACAATGTGTCACGAGAAAACAATCTCTGAATCACTTGGATAGGTAATAGTGGGAGAACGTTATTCTCGCATAAAGTGACACTTAATATTTAAAAAATATGGCTATCAGGAAGGCCACAACTGGCTGGGTCCTTAAAGGGTTAAAGCACACTGTGTCACGAGAAAGCCCCCTAATGTAGTAAAAAAAAAAAAAAACAACAACTTTAAAATGCCACCCTACAGTAGACATAAGGTAGATGCTAGCTTTAAACTATTTTGAGAGGAATAACAATCTCTTAGGCAGAAATTTTTGAACTCTGAAAATTGCTAATTTTTCCAAAATTTTTTTTTTTTCACAAATAAAAATTGCTTACTAACTTAAAGCACAATGTGTCACGAGAAAACAATCTCTGAATCACTTGGATAGTTAAGTGTCAAAGTTATTCTCACATAAAGTGACACGTCACATTTCAAAAATGGGGCTCCGGCGGTAAGGGGTTAAAATCCACAGATAAAGAAATGTCGTTTTCAAACCAATTAACACTACAAAATATGACTTGCGACTGGTACTGCATTCCTTTGACTTTGTTTTGTCAAACTGTATTTTTTTTTTTCCATTAAAGTGGTTTATTTTTTTATTAGAAATATTCTACACCTTAAAAGAAAAGTGCCAAAGAATACACAAAGCTTTGCAAGGGTATGTATAAAATAGTTCATTAACCCTTTCCTCTAGATTTAAAGAGGTATTCCGTTAATATTGTTGTCCGTTTACGTTCGGCTCCTTGCTAGCTGCACTGCATGGAGAGGTGGTCGCCTGTGCGTGGTTCTGTTAATTTCCATGGGATTTCCAAATGCAACCGAGCACACTTCCTCAACTGTATTCATAATTCCCATAGAAGAAAAGAGAGTTGCTTGGCCACCTCTCCATTCCCTGTGACCGGCAAGGAGCCAGCTGCAATTCAGGTATAATATGATGGCAATACCCCTTTAACCTAAACCCCTTCCCTTCCGCCACCTTAGTTCCCATCTCTTTGTTGAACTTGATGGACATACAATTTTTTTCTTTTTCAATTTACTAAAATGGCAACGCTTTTATCGATGGTTGGGGTTTATCCAGTAGTCAATGTTATTCTATTGCTATTCTGATTTTACTTCTAATTTAATCAATCCTAGACTGTAGCATGATGGCCTCTTTGTATTGCGTTAACTCAGAGAGCACATTATACATGATGGCGTAAAAATGTGTTTAAATAAGCTCAAAAAAATGAGCTAGGACTCATTAAGTTGCATCCAACTTAATGAGACATGTAATGGTAACTACCGTTAGGCCAAACAATAGTGCTTAGGAGTTGGTAAGCCAAAGCTACAACTCATCAGTTTATCCGACTCCAACTCCATTATACATGTAACAAGTTTAATCAATAACTTAACTTTATTAAAATGGTAACATCAGGCTTTTTATCACCTTATGGTACAATGAGCAAGATATTTAGGTAGAATATACACTGACAAGCAAAATGGTAACAATGTTTTGAACTTTTGACTTTCAGGCTCCATGTCATAGCTTTGTACATGAGACCATCATTTTATAGACCATCATCTTACCTACCTATGCATAAATTTGACCTGCAAGTATTTACCATTTGCTTAGTTCTGCAGATTCTTGTCATGTAACTGCATTGTTATTGTTTTGCACCTAAAAATCAGAAAGTTAATTTTTATAATTTTGTTAGTATTGGGAAATCCACCTTTTGACTTTCAGCACTGCCTGAATCCTTCTGGGCTCTGGATCAGATTCAAGCATGTCTCAACCAAAATATGATCCCAGGTTTCTTCTTCACATTTCAATATTGGTGCAGACTGGACTTGGGTACGAATACAGCTTTTTCTTCAACTCTACCCACAAGTGTTCGATTGGATTGAGGTCTGGGGACTGTGGAGGCCACTTCAGCAACTCTACTTCATTGTCATTGATCCCTTCCTTCTCCAACCTTGATGTCGCTTCAGGTCGTTGTTCTGCTGGAGCACTATGTCTTCCTTTTCATACCCATAGTACTCGAGTGCATGAAGTAACTCATCTTGTAGGATACTCGCATTGAGATCAAAATTGATCCTAGTCAAGTATCCAACATCTTTGGCTGTGAAACAACCCCATCATCATCAACTTTCCTCCTCCGAACTTGCCAGTTCTTGATCCATTAGCCCCCTTTTCCCTTGATTCTTCCAAACCCATTTGCACCCATCAAAGCCTGGTCTATTGACTTTCATCTCATCGAAGTCAAGGCTTCTTCATCATTCCAGACTTGTGTAATGTGTGTTCCACGGTGCTTGCATGGATGTCTGTGATCTCAATTTTACAAAGCATACGAGCATCCTCCACTGCCTTGTCTGTCATGATAGAACTGATAGACCTTGTGATGAGCTGACTTGACTCTAATATTTTGCCTGGACGTCCACGTCTTGGCTTTTAAATGGATGGACTTCTATTCATATTCTTCCATCTGTCATGGCCTCACATGTTGCAGTTTGGCAATTTTCTTGGCTGAGAGATGCTATCAATGAGCTGGATGATGCCGTTTCTTTTTTTCTTGGGAAATCTTCTTCATGGCTGCTTGAACCAGTGACCTTTTGCTTGGGAATCAGCCTAATAACACTGAGCTATTAGGGAATAGAAGAAGAAGAAAAAAAAAATTGTCCCACCACCAGGAGCAAAACGGTGACAATGCAGTTACTTAACATTGAACTGCAACTATTTAGCATATGCTTAGTTATGCAGATTCTTGTCATGTATGAGATAGCCAAGATGATTGTCTATTAAACGATGGGAGTCTTACATTGAAAGCTGTAGTGAATGGTGATATATGGAGCCTGAAAGTCACAAGTTCAAAACATCATTACACTTTTGCTTGTTAGTGTAAAATATATTTATTGGAATACAAGTTTAGAACCCAAAAAAATGAAGAAAAAAATGAATGTGCAAAATGCTGCGATAAGTGGGGGGGGAAGTTTTTAATAAAAACCTACTGAATAACATTTGTGGAGTGAGTGTATGACTTTATACTAGGAAATTAAGAGATGTTGCCCAGAACAAAGTAATTGTCTCATGCACAGGCAGTTTTAATGAACAGTTGAACATCTACTTCTTTGAAAGCAAGTGAATAATGTTGCTTAAATCTGGTTAATCTGTTTGCTATGGGAGCGGATTCTTTTCCCCTGCGGTAATGCATTGCCTGCTCCATGTCATCCAAATACTTTTCAAAATTAAACTCGTCTGATGAGGCTGAAGATTTGGTAGCAGTAGCACTGGCAAGACCCAGTTCCTCTTGCTCTTGGCACTGCATTGAACTACATGTACCAATTTATTATTTTTTTGGGAAGTCGATCCATTTTATGACTCAGACTTTACCAAAATGGGCCCACAGCCCTCATTTGCCCCATGTCATGTGGAGTACAGTACTGACTGGATTTAGACATCACTCAAAAAGAGTGAATTTACTAATTATTGAGAGGCAAATTGGAGGTGTGTAAATCATTACCCCTTTGAGCTACTTCTAAAGCCTCTCGTCCAGCCAGCCAGGGGTACAAAGTCCTTGCTCGTTTGCCTTGAGGTTTTTTAATTATTAAAATTTTAGTGGAGTGACCATAGCATGCAAGTCTCAACAGACTCTCCCCAATGAGGAACGTTACCCCTTTTGAGCAAAGTGTAAAAATGTCACAAGCTTAAAGGGATTGTTCAGAATAAGCAAAACATGTCGACTGTCTTTCAAAAATAACGCAACCTCTTTTTTAAATAATGTGCCTAGCATTGCCGCACAGCTCTATTAAAGCAGATTGGGTTGGGCTGCGATCCCGGAAACAGAGGTGGTGCTATTTTTGAAAGGAAGCAGCCATGTTTTTGCGGTTCTAGACAACTCCTTTAATGGAATCTGTGTATGAAACGGTACACACCTATTACTCTGTGTACAAGTGGTGTGCTCTGCATTTTGCATAAAGCCCTTGGGCAATAGTTATCCTCACAAGGAATGTAACATATGCCTTTAATCCCATTTCCCATCACCAAAGAGACTTAGCAGTTCTTTTATCTGGTCTGTACAATTTCTTTTTGAAGTATCTATTAATCAGTTTCTTTTTAAGACCTTTTGGATTATTTAAAAATAACAGATTAGCTTCTAAAGAAAACTATTAGTTGCAACAGTATCAATAGATTTGTTTGTAAATGATCGAGAATCCATAAACCGTGCTTGACAGCATTCATTGTATGCAAATCTGAAATGAACGTGATTGTCTAATAATCAATTTGATAAGTTTGATAATTTATACTGATCGTTTTCTATGTCGGTATCTGCTTGATCATTGAGCTGCACAATACCTAATTATTTCATTGAGAACCCTGTGACATATTCTCTTTATTATTCACAGTTGTACATAGTTCACATTTTTGGGAGGTTACGACATGTTCTTTAGGTAGGGTTTACTGTAACAATATTTCAGCTTTTTTTTTCTTTTTCTTTTTTTTTTTTTTTCAATAAATTTTTAGCCAGTGAGTAGAGAAATATATTTTTTCTTCTAACTGTAGGTTTGTCTGAAATGTTTTCCTTCTGCTAATCTTGTATTTCTTTCATGTAGCGTTGAAGGTTTAAAGGTGGTTGGTGAGACCTTCTCCCCTGCCTTTCATCTGCAGTTAGAAAAAAGCACTGGATGCCGGGAAAAAGACACAAAACTTCTACAAGATATTGTAGATCATGTAAGTGCTGCCAATGATCACTGATTTATTCTTGGAATAGGTTTGAAACTCCTCCATACCTGAAAACATATAGCATTATATAAATGATAGTAATCACTGCCAGATCCAGCAATGTTCTTCTTGACCCTTTTAACCATTTCCTTGGAGACTAGTGTTGTGGTTTTGCACATAAAAAGGCACAGCACACGATGGTGAAATCTGAATCTTTTAGGGCTTGTCCCCATGGCACGGGTTTTCGGCCGGTTTTTCAGCCGGTTTGTGGTTTCTCAGACCGCCTGAAAAACCGGCCGAAAATTAGCACAATTGTGCTCTTTGGAAAACCCGTGCAGCAGTCCCCACTGCACGGGTTTTCCGTCCGGCGTTTTTTCCGCCTGCAAAACATTGTGCTAGCAGAATCTTCCATCCGGTTTCCGGATGGAATCTGTGCGAGCCAATGTGAAGGGGGAGGGCTTTTCTCCGCTCAGCGCGGAGAAAAGCCGCGCCCCCCCCACCACCACCACGGCCGTGGGGACGGCCGCAAAACAGGACAAATACCGTCCGGCAAACCGACCGGTATTTGTCCTGTGCCGTGAGAATGCGCCCTTACTATAACACAAGTCCTTGTTTTTAAGCCCTAGGTGATGGGAGACACAGAAGAACTTTTAAACTCGCTCTTTCTTATTGTTCACTCTTGTACGAAAAGTGTAGAAGAGGAGACCTTTGCAGAGATCTGACACTTGGGCAACATTGGAGAGGCTTCCTTCTTTGTATCTCGGTCGGCTTCTATGTAGAAAGGATCAGTAGGCGGGGCTATATAGATCTCCTCTTCCACACTTTTCATACAAGAGTGAACAGTAAGAAAAGTAAGTAGAAGAGTTTAGTCGTCCTGTGTCTCCCATCACCTAGGTCTTAAAAACGAGGACTTGTGTCATAGTTAAAGATTCAGATTTCACCATCATGTGCATATAAATGAGGTAGGCAACCTCTAAGGCTATGTTCACACGGGTTAACTGCGGGACGTAATTACGCCCCGCAGTTACGCCGTGTGAGCGGGAGCGGGGGGCCGGCACTTCGCCAGCCCATAGGCAATCATTGCTAGCGGCGTATAGAAAGTGACCTGTCAATTATCTCCCCCCCCTCGGCGTATTCGCCGAGTGGGGAGAGGAGACGTAATCCATAGTTCTCTGTGAGAACTGTGGATTACCGTAATGAATGGGCCGTTTCAAGCCCGTAATTTGCGCACTTCGGCGCGTAATTACGGACCGAAATACGGCCCATTTTAAGCCGTGTGAACATGGCCTAACCCTTCGTCATAGGATTTTTTTCAAACATGGCTTCACTGCCGCTTGACCAGATTTCTCCCTAAAGGTTTGGTTGAAAAACTGGAGGATAAATTATGATGAAAATGTCTCTAACACTTCTCAGAAAATTACTTTTTATTTTTGAAAGCATATACAGACATAGCAGCTGCTCTCACACACTTTGAGATTGCAAAGTTAGATGGCATATCTGAAGAAAGTGAAGTAAAGATGTTTTCCTTTCTCCTAATATCCTCAATGAGGCCAGCTTTTAGCTTACTTTGAATTGATCTCAGAACAGGGAGATGTCTACGCTTGCACAGTTCTTCTTATTCATTTGTTTGGGAGGTCTGAATTTAACTGAGAAAGTGTGCTATGGTGTATTTGGTACTCCTATAGAAATAAATGGAGAAGAGCCATGCAAATACAGCTCTCCATGTTCTTTGAGGTTGGTTTGTAGCTCCCCTCAGACAAGCTATTAGGAGATACGCGAACAATAAATCTGGTCTCTGCAAGTGCTGAATTGTGTAATCATTATTGGGTTATACTGAGCATAATTACTGCTATATTAACTTTATTCACTTATGAATTTGAGTTTCTAAAATTGCTTAAAGGGGCTTTCCCAGTACGTTAAGTAAATTTGATGTGGGAAGCCTGCGATAATTAAACATTTTCACTATTCATCGTTATTAAAAATTCTGTATCCTTTGTGTTAGCTGCTACCTTAGTGATCCATAGTGTACAGCTCATCTCTAGGGGATCAGACCACTGACGAGAGCTCCTCAATCCTGGCTGCACATGCTCAGACATCACCTCTTATCTCAAGCAGCTACTGTTAAGCTATTCACTACCCAGTAATTGCACTGAGCGAATGTTCAACCCCAGGTGCTTTCTACTCCCATCTTCTGTACCCCTTAGTAATTAATCAGGTTATTTCACTTTACATAAACTAGACTAGAGACCCAGGAGCGTGGGGAAAAGCATGGTGATGTCAAGCCTGCTGGGTCACATGCTGTATAGTTCAAACAAATTTTACATGCTTTCTTTTGAAGACACTGAAAGCAGAAGAGAGAAAAAGACATGAAATGCCTTTGTGGTAAAACCAATTTAAGATTTTACATAAAGTTTTATGATGGGGATTGCAGGATCAAGATTATTGCTCTAGTCTGTCTCCTACCAGGAAAAGTTCTGGGTTTGATTGTTTTTTTTGTTTTTTTAACCAGAGATTTCAGAAAATTACACAGATTAACAAAATAAAATAGACCCAAGAAAAATGGGCATTATATTCCTCTATTTTAGCCTGTAATCCAAGTGCTAAATGTTCATGCTTTATATATCTGTTCCTATCTTATATACAAAAGAAGATGGTCTCTTCTTAGGTCTGCATCATTTCATGTTCTAACACTAGATGGCACGGTCTCTCATATACTCTACATGATAAATAAATCAATCCTGCAAAGCCACTAGGAGAGGCATAACAGTAAAGTATATTGTGAAAACTAGTAAATGATGTTGCCATAAAGTAAAATCAAACACCCATGGGGGAGCAGGCATAAGGGTGTCCACATCATCTCCCTTGGTTAAGGGTATGTTCACAAGGCGTAATTGCGGCGCATAGACTACGGGCGTTTTGGTAGTCGCGCTGATCAGCGTGTATTCCCGAAGCACGGGAGGGGCTGGCAGCCCGACGGCCGCATTGACATGCATTTCTCGCGGCGCATAATTGTATTGTATGCGCGGGGGGACGAGGCGTAGTCCATAGTTCTCTGATGCAGCGCGCATCTCGCCGCGTATTAAGCGCAAATACACGCCGAAATGCACACCGCAATTAGGCCCTGTGACCATACCCTAAAACTTACGAATTAGCTGACACTTCTGCAGTTGTTTAAACCTTATTGTGATATGTTTTTAATTTCAGTGCAGTGTATGCTTGCTAGATCTGCAGGGGTCCTAGTATCCTAGTCCATTATATAGATGTAGGCTGTACACTTAACTGCTCCAAAGACAACACTGGACAAATGGTTGTCATGAGGTCAACCATTAATACTACATTGTAATCTATCTACACTCCTACAAATACCAAAAAAGTGGAGTAATTTTAAAAATAAAACAAGGATTCTCCATTCCAGGACCAAGCCACCATTGGGCATCCATGTAAAAGACAAAAAGCTAGTATCAATGCCTTGATTTCCGTTGGATGGAATGACAAAACTTACTATACTCTTCCATCTGTGTGTTTTGTTTTTTTTTACCTTTTTTTCCCCTTCATACTAACGTAAACCGTCCAGATGGAGGCTAACTAGGCATACTTATAGGCTCCATCTCACAATGCCAATGGAAGGATTTAACTGTAGCTTTCCTGAAGTGCACGTTAAGCATAGGAGAAACAGAATGTTAACATGTCCTTACAAATATTCTAATCCTCACCTTGATTGCCCCTGTTAAATTCTAATTTCATGAAGCTCAGTCTGTGATGGTAGCATAACATTCAGTTACAGGTTCATCTTAGTTGTTTAACTACAAAACATTGGAGCCTTATATTAAACTCGATTCATTTATATTTTAGTGCATGAATAGGAAAATTGCATTAACTCAAGCTCGTTACTTGGAAAAAGAAGAGAAAAATCTCCCGCCACCAAGGTCAGTAACCCTGAATTTTTTGGGGGGGACATTCGTAACACGACTTTTTTTTTTTTTTTTTTTTCTATTTTAGTTTTCCTTCGTGTCATAGTACATCTTTTTAATGCAGCTTTTTATATTTCTATTGCCGTTAACAGAATGCAGTTTGAGTCTAGGGAATAGTTTGACGGGGTTGTTTTATATGCTATTGTCACAAAATTAAGGGTGTATTTGGGAAAAATTAAGAACGGGCAACACAAGCAAATGATACTGTAGCATGCAGGAGACATCCGAAAACGGAATCCTAAAGATCAGACCGGATGCAGAGATAAGTAAGATCAGCCGATCTGTTAACATTTGCAGATGTGTTTACAGAAAATCCATCTTCATGTTTTATTATAAAGTAAAGACTAATTTTGGCTTGTAACAAACACAAATTTGGTCAGCATTGGAATCCTAAAATAAATTACCACAAAAGCCACAATGCAACAGACTGTCCCCAGGTGAAGTGGCCTAGTATCCACCATCAGAAGTCCAGAATGATGAAGAGAAGGACGTCAGCATAAAAAAAAAGCTTCTTTATTGAAGAGTCAAGAGTACAAAAAGGTACAACGTTTCGGCTCAAAAAATAGCAGCAGAGCCTTTCTCAAGCATAATACAAGTGCTTACAATATCTGAATATATAAATCATCTCCCCAAACAACTAATTAACCAATAATATGTTATCCATTAACGTGAAATAGTGAACAACCAATCAACATAATACATCCATTAAACATTAGTGTTCCCTTAATAAAAATCTCCCTTACTCACTCCTTAGGGTAGAGCGGGACCAATCGATGGTGTATACGGCACTCAGCGTCTTTCATCAGCTACTGCGCATGGCAACAGAGCATCAGGCAAAAGATCCATTGCGAATGTCATTGTGGACTCACTCAAACAGGAAGTGGCCTCAACATATCACTGCGCCTGCTCAATGCCCAAACATCAGCGGCATTAAATTCACAGGGAGACATTGTATCTTATATGTTCCATATATAGTTGATACAAAAGATATTCTCGCTTATTTGTCCTAGGATATGCAAAGAGACAACTGGGCATTTATCATTACACCATAATACCCAACACCGTACCACAGAGAAGAGATGTCATAAATTACAACAGCCCACTCGGTGTTAAACGGTGGCACTATCACCACCTCACATCACACATCGTGAGAGTGTGGAACAATGTGCAGGGCATCAAAAGGTGGACATTTACATCCCATAAGTCATATGCAATTCACAATATTTGGACACCAATAGCGAACAGCAACCTCAAATAATATTCTCAAAGATTTCATCAAAATTACTGTCTCGCCAAAAACCTTACAAACTAGAATATATATTAAGTAGGAGCTCAAAAAGCCAGAGAACACCATCCAGATTTATCCCACTCCATCCTTTATATCCTAGGGAGATACAAAACTAATATTAGTACATTGTGACTTAAAAATTCAAATATAAAATAATCCAAGCACAAATTATGTCTCTACGCATAACTTCTAGATCTTACTCACATTAAAATCTACATTTAAACCAGTGGGATGTAAAGAATTTAATTCAAAAATCCATTTTAATTCCTTTTTAAATAACAATTTCTCACGGTCTCCTCCCCGCCTTAACGACGGAACATGATCTATCACTCTAAATCCCAATTGAGCAATAGAGTGATTACATTCAACAAGGGGGACGGAAGATCGGATTTAACAAGTTTATCTCTCAAATTCCTACTTCTTCTGTAGGCCATCATTGGGACTGTTAAAAATGCTACATAATTAGGGAAACCTTTCTGTAAAATGTGCCATTCCTTTCTCACAATCTCTGCTATTCTTGGACCCAATCTTCCATATATAGTCACAAATGGAATTCTCTGATTAGTTTTCTTCACTCAAGATTTCAAAATATCAGACCTCCTAACTCCCTTTGCTCATTCCTTAAACCTATTCAAAAGCGACTTAGGATAGCCCCTTTGAATAAATTTATTACACATTTCTTCTACTTTTGCATCAACTTAGAATCTTCTGAAACTATTCTCCTTACTCTTAACAATTGACTCCAGGGAAGTGAATTCATCATATGTTTAGGGTGATAACTGTCAAAACACAAAAGGTTATTTTTATCTGTCTCCTTTACATATAGATCTGTCTCCAACCTATTTGCCTAGATATAAACCTTTGTATCCAAAAATCGGATCGACTCTCTAGATAAGACTTTAGTAAATTGCAAACCTGGTCTACAACGATTCAAAAACAAATGAAAAAGTTCCAATTCCTCCAATGAGCCTGTCCAAATCAAAAAAATATCATCTATATAGCGCCACCAACGCAGGATGTGTTCCAAGAAACGAGAATGGTATACACATTCATCCTCTAACGCCGCCATAAAGATGTTAGCAGAAGTGGGGGCCGCATTGGGGCTGTACCCCTTCTCTGGAGATAAAATTTATCCCCAAAAAGAAAATAATTCTTCCTGAGGACAATCTCCAGGAGTGTAAGGATGAAGTGAGAGTAACTCGGAACACGCCCTGTGTCAGTCAGCTCCCCAGACACTGCAGAAAGTCCAGCAGAATGTTCAATTGAGGTATATAGTGACACCACATCGAATGACACTAAAAAACACTGATCAGGCAAGATAACATCCTGTATCTTGCATAAAAAATCGGATGTATCCCTGATATATGAGGGAGCAGCCGTGGCAAAAGATCTCAAAACTGTATCCAAAAAAATAGCTATATTGCTAAAAATAGAACCACAACCAGACACTATGGGTCTACCCGGGGGATCAAACTCTTATGTTTTTTAGGCAGGACATATATCACTGGAGTAACTGGAAATTTAACTTTAAGGAAATCCCCTAATTTGTCATCTATAACCGACTCCCATATAGCCCTATCAACAATCTCATTTATTTCTTTCATGATCTCAAATTTTGGATTCCCACTTAATTCAGTATAGATCTTGACATCCTCTAACTGACGATAGATCTCAAGATCATACTTTACTCTGTCCATAACCACGACTGCTCCCCCCTTATCCACTGGTTTTATCACAATCAAAGGATTCTCCATTAATCTCTTTAGGGCATCCCTTTCTCCCCTTGACAAATTGGAATGTCTAACCACTTCCTGATTTTTAAGTGCCCTTAACTTCTCAGTTGTTAACTTAATATAGGTCTCAACTATATGGTTAGATTGTGGTGGACAAAAATCACTTTTAACTCTCAAATCAAGATCTTTTAAACAGACCATACTCCCTTCTGTATCTGAACTCACCTCTCTAGATCTCTTTTATCATGAAAAAAAGCTTTCAAACGTAAACGTCTAAAAAAATATTAAGCAAATCCACTTCAAATTGAAACCAAATGGCGCTGAGGAACTAAATGACAATCCCTTATCCACAAGATTCACCTCAGTCTCTAATTCTGGGGATGGCCCATGGTGATTGGTCTGGTCAGATCTCCTCTCTGTTTTTCCACTTTCCCTTTCTGTTGCTTTCTTTTGTGTTCTATGGTGTTTCCGACCGCCCCTCCTGAGGGTTCTCCTCTTTCCGGATTTTGTAACCCTAAAAAATGCGATCTTACTGATTCATCTGTTGAGTCAGAGTCCACGGTTGTATAACCAAATTTAGAATGATTAAATCTCTGGAATCTCTTCCTAGAAGATATACAAGGATTCTGTCAACCCTGCCAACCATCTTAGCATCTCGGCAGTCGCACCCCATTTGGTAGTTACAATGGGCTTATTTCTGTCTTTCAAAGCAACGTATTTCTGATATAGAGTTCTGAATCCCCTGCATACACCTACTGTTTTGTTAAAAATAAAAATTTGTGTCAATGACGACCATGGAAATCAATAATCAAAACCTACACAAGCTCTCGCAACTTCAGACGGGTCCATAAGCTGATCCTATACCCTCTGTGTGCTCCATTGTTTAGCTCACAGAAGCCTTGCTAAAGGCTTATGGGCATGTTCACACGAATCATTTGAACACGGTTATGGCCGCGGGTTCAGATGCGGTTTCCGCGGCCAAAACCACGTCCAAATCGCGCCCAGTTTATTAACATGGTTTCCTATGGGAAACCACGTTAATATTCACATGCTGTGGCTTTGGGGACGCGGCCTTGCCGCACGTGTTTGAGAACTCTCCTGTCAATTCTTGACGGGGAGTCCTCAGCGCAGCGGCGCGGTTTTCCCCCTGCCTACTAATTTGCATGGGGGCAAACCCTCGACGCAAGCCGCGCCCCAAACCACACCCCACTTGCGCTGCGACCACGCCCCGCGGCGCATACCTGCATCGGGAGACGCGATTTTGCGGCGAGGTCAGGACGAGGGTCGACCGCAGCGAATGCCGCGGCCGAACCCACGGCCAAATCCGTCGTGTGAGCGAGGCCTATGATTTATGAACACCATCCTTTTCGTGATGGTATTGTACTGATTTTCTCCAGGTCAATGCCATTTTGTACAGAATAAGTAAATTGCAATAATTTTTGTTTTCTCATTTAATTTTGAAGCTAGTAACAGCTTAAATTGTGGTTGCATTGAATGACCTGCCTTTTGTTCTATGTTGTACAGCATAAGAGTGATTGTGACTGTTGAACAAACAGATGAAGAGCTGGACACTGCTGCCTCCGTGATCAAGCAAGCAGCCACTTTAATGCTAAATTGATTTTTCTTTTTTTTTTTTTTGAGTTGGTACATTTCTGATAACTTAAGGACATAATATTGATGGTAAGCTTTTGTTTGATGTGAGAAATCCAGAAAGCAGATGCTACATATGTAGCTATACAGCAGCGTTGCAGGTATCGGGAACAAAGAGATTGAACTGGCGAGGGAAAAAATACTAGCAAAAAACCAAATAATGGTGCATGTGCAGATTTTGTCATGGACCTTTTTAGTACTGTTATGTTGTTTTTTTTTTTTTGGTTTTTTTTTTATTCAAACAAATTTATATGTATAAAAAAAAAAGAAAAGTTACTCCCCCTCCAGAGAAGTAAATAGAAGCCATTTTTTAGTTCATTTGTAAGCTGGAACAAAAACATAAAATGTTTTATCATGTTTATTGTACAGCTGTCTAGAGGACACGTACTTCATCAGTGTGTACTTAACATATAAATTAATACATGCAGACTTTATTTTTAAGCAATAATTTAGAATTCAGATGTTTATTATCAAACCGAGCGCTATTTTATATTCCTGACTGTGTTAAAAACACTGGAGATATATAAATATATACAAAATAGATTTTTTTTTTAAATGTATTAATATACCTATTTCTTACAAAGTTAACTTTTTGATGATAGCTTTTTTTTTTTTTTTTTTTTAAAGTTCATTTTCAGAAATTTAAAGTTATATGGATTACACTCCTGTTTATGTATTTAAGTAGACACCTAATTTTCAGCATTAATGTACATAGAGCCTCTATGGTTCACTTTACAATTTTGACAGGGCCCTGCTTATTTGTAATATTTGCACCTATGTAAATTATATTTAATGCTTAATCACTGCAAACAGAGTGAGTACACTTAATGATAAGCCTGGTAAAGACATAACTTAATTTTTAATGATACCTTCAATTAATAAGAAAAGATACATATCACATAAATTTAGAGATAATAAGAGGTCAACTTCTGGCTGATTATTTTATTCATAGGTGAAGCAGTCCTCTGAGGCAGGGTAGCCACCTCCAAATAAAGGTAGATCCCACCAAAGCCAGTAAGGCAGTAGGGAGTAATGGACTCTTATGCTGCACAGAATCCCTGAAACAGGAACTGTCCCTTAGAGGAACTAATGCTTCAAAGGGCAACCCCACAAAATTACCTTGACCTCACCCTACTTCTTTCCCTGTGAAAAACAGTAACACATCCATACGCGTTTCGTCCAAAGGACTCGTCAATGGTGAAGTGAAAAACAAAATTACACCATTTTAAAAGAAAACAAAGCAAAAAAAGGGTAAGGTAATCATGTGTATGACAGGATGGCTACCATACCCATTTTTTCTTTGTTTTCCTTCACAATGGTATAAGTTTGTTTTTTCACTTCCCCACTGCCTTGGAGGACTGCTTCACCCATGGATCCAATAATCAGCCAGGAGTGGTGAGTCCTTGGTCTAACCCTTTTTATTATCTTTATATTTATGGGTTGACCCTTTTACTATCCCTACATATATGTGAGGAGGATCTTTTGTTATTATTAATTGAAGGTATCATTAAAAATTAAAGATTAGCTTTCACAATGTAGAGAACACTAAATGAAGATTTTTAAAATATATTGCTTTGTTCATCATTTTTTGTTAAGGAGCTGCAAATGATTTTATCACCTTCTGAGGGCTTTCTAGTTTCACAAGTGACCAATCTGTGTACTCCTTCTCCCCTGTTTGTTCTATCTGATAGCAGGGAGTGAAGTCATCACACAGGCCAGCAGTGTGAAAGCTTGTGTTATCTGATCTTTCAGACAAAAGACAGTAATTACTGTTTACATTACCTCAGACGCTTCTCCAGACCTCAGAGAAGGTAATTTACTTAATCTAGGCCAAAACAGAAGTCTGAAATCATGGAGCTCATATGCTAATTGCAGACAGCTTGACCAGGAAGTGACAGAGCAAAGTAGCATTATTTCATTAATGCATACTATGAAACCTTGAGATGAAACAACCCCTTTAAGTTTATTTTTTTTTTTACCAGGATTATCATTAAGTGTATTCGCTCTGTTTGCAGTGATTCTGCTTTGATATAAGAGTCTCTTTAAGATTGATTACGTGACACCTGCAGTGATCAATATTTATTGCTTACCTTCATGAAAATGTAAATGTAATACTGTCATTTTATAGATGCTAAATGTGAATAGATACAAGTTATTGATGTAGAACTTGTTGATGTCATAAATGAGGGTTGTGTTTTTTCTGTGTACAAGACTCCTTCAGGTTACAAGCACATTATCTGACTAAAAGGCATATGTCCGCTATATAAATATTATCTGAGCATATCTTACTGAGCATAAAGAAACAAGCAAAGTGCGCCCCTTTCTGATCATTTTTAGTTAGTTTGTAACTTGAAAGTGCATGAAGAAAGTAACATTCATGTTTAAAAAGGTGTGGCTAAACAAAACCTTTGTTATATAGAGAAAAAAACTATCATGTGCAGAAGTGGCATGTAAAGGACATGCTATAGAGCGACTGTCCTTCCGGTGAAAAGAAAGGTGGAAAACAGTTGATCTGATTTGTACAAAAGTAGTAATCATGATAGCAGCTACACTTTACTGTCTAAAAAGTTACTTAAAGGGTATTTTAATTACTTCAGGCCTAAAAGCTGCAGGGAATGTAGAGGTGGCTATGGACATTCGGCACTATCCCCTCATTTCCATGTGAGTTCCAAAAAACAACTGAGTACATTTGTCTGACTGACCTGAGCTCCCATAGAGGTGACTAAAGGGAGCCATGCATGTGCAACCACCTCTCCGTTCTCTGCAGCCAACCCAGGCTGACAGCATGGAAGTAACCTCTTTAATGCATCCATTTTCTGTGTATACTCTTGTCTACCTGCCATATGGTATTTTTAGATCAAGCACATTTTATACATAAAGTATGCAACCAGAGCTTTAAACTCGCTAGTTAAACCTGCCATGTTACTTTTAGATATTTCTTATCATTTTCTAAAAATATGCTGCCTGTCTTTGTAATTAATGCTTCTTTTATTACTATACTCAGAAAGTTACCGGTCATTTAGAAGTAGAATTTTCAATGGTAAATCTACATTAGAATTTGAGAAGCACTGCAGATATTTGTTTATGCTTTTGAGAATTTTTTTAAAAAAAAGTTGACGAATTTTGTTGATCTGAGAACAACGCATTGTGGAAGAACGGAGTTAAGGTTATAGCTAAGCTTATTAATTGGATTGATGTACTAGGGGCTTTGCACACTGTATGGTTACAGATTAACATACCAACCGCTATCTTTGACTGACTTTCACAACAGGTGTGAGAAGCAGAGCAGATAAAATTATAGCAAAGTCTAAAAGCAGCAGTGTATATGAATGGAGGAAACGCTAATAAATAACTTGAAAAAGGAAAAAAAAAACAGTAAAACAAAGTATCTGCAAAGTTGCCCAACTTTATATGTAGATTTAAACTTTTTGTTAAGTTGAATTTCTTTGCACTTCAAAGGTGAAGGGCAATACAGTTTTGTTGGTGCAATGGTCTTTTCAGTGGTCTCCTAATCAGAATGTTTAGTAGCTATACGAACTGTCGATAATCAAAAAAATTTGTATTGTTACATTATTCTAAAACTACGATCTAAACAAGCTTTTAAATCATCACTTGTAATTTACTGATATTTTGTACTAAATTTTCATGGATTTTTTAAAAACATGTGCCTTTTTGTTGCTGCTAAAAATAAAAGTAAACCGCTGGAATTGGAATTAAATTTTGTTTAAATAAAACACTACAAAATATTTTCAGGTTGGTCTTTTATGTGTCTATAAATTGTCATAAGACGTGCGTTTTGCAAATTTTTGGATGCCATGATAGAAACAGGTTGAAGGGGTTGTTCCTCGATAAAATGTTAATCCACTCATATCATGAAGATCATAAACATTTAAAAAAAAAAAAAAAGAGTTCCTGCTTAGATATTGCCCCCTCTTGTTCTTTTAAGTTTCTCTCAGAAGGTTAATATGTTGGCTGGAGGTGAGGAAGTCACCATTTGTTAGGCAATTCTCATTTTCTAGTCTGCACAATAGCCAGAGTCCGTTTGCTGCCTGCAAACACCTTGTGACCATCGGCGCTGAACGCATTAATTGAATGTTGTAAGAGGAAGTCTAGAGTGGACATCGTAACAGCAATATATAGACACAACCTTTTTTTTTTTTTCTTATTGAGAGTAAATTAATATTTTTTTTTTATTTTTGTAGTACATATTTGTGCCATTTTTAAAGGGAAAAAAGCAAACAATAAAAATTTAAACTTTACAGTTATCAGTATCTTTTTAGACAAATTGTAAGACAATATTTTGTGAAACAAAAGGTTCATAAATTCATCTATGTGAGGAAAAGCACAAAGCACCTTATACTCGGGATACCTTCTAAAAATAAAAGTTCAAGGTGTATAAAGTTCATACATGTCAGTTTTGTCTAAAAGTACAGACGTTCCAAAATAGAACTGAAGAGATCAAACATTTCTGAAATACAGATATAAAAAAATCAGTTAACAAATGGCCTCAAAAGGGTGCAAAGGCTGATTATATGCATAATTACACATCTTCTCAACTTTGTACAATCCACATGGCCAAAAATAACATTGCAAAACCATGATAATACTCCTAAAGCATGGTTCACATCTGGTTCAAAATGGATGGAAAGGATCTAAAGCCAAAGACCTTAACATTGACATTGATGAAAACAGAAGTGTAATTTTATTTTCCTTTTATTTTATTTTTTATTTTTTTAAACTGATCCGCTGTATGGATTCCTCAAAAATACTTATACTTTTGATTCAGTTTGCATCACTTTCTTACTGTTAAAACACAAATTTTTTCTTAAATATCTGAAATTTGTCATGCCCCATAACGTTAATGAATCCATTTAAACGTATACCCATATGTTTGTACATCTTTTTCATGGACTTTAATGTAATAGAAAAAAAAAAAAAGGGACCTTTCCATCAGGTTTCTGTTCTTTTATGGAAACAATAATGCACCATGCAACGATATTTTTTTCGGTAATAAGAAAATCTGATGGAACAGAGCTAAACTGAAGCAAACTGACCTATATGCCCTATTGGAATCGATGGCCAGCCATTTTCCCATTACAAAATGGAATAGAAAAATAAAAAGTCAAATGCAAATGTGACATATGCTAGCTTCTGATGTCATTTTTGTATAAACAGGTAGGAACTGATTTATTTTAGTTGAAGCATGTAATTTTATTATATCTTTATTTAAGTCTCCATACATTTTGTTGATATTGTGTGACATTGTCCTCTTGTTGCTTATTTTAAATACTCAGCAATACTTAATACAATACTTATTTAAACCCTCCATACATGGTGAACAGAGCAATGTTTAATCCCTTCTTGACATTGGCTGTACCTGTATCTGCTAATGAATGTACAGGTACGTCAGGAATATCGTGAGGGCTCTCAAGCAGGGCCAGTACGATCGCAACATGGGACCAGATATATATTACACTTTGCCCCATGCTACATCACCTGTGGCTGGAGCTCACTCTGGCCATGGGCAATTAACCCCTTAACTGCCGCAATCTATCGTGATAGTGTCAGCTAAAGGAAAGATCGAGTGGGGATTTCCCTACTTCTGTGTACTGCTCTCTATAGTACCAGTGATCTGAAAAAATAATATAAAAAATAAATTACGCATATTTGGTATAATTGCTTGTAACTTTATTTAACCCGAACGGTGAACACCATTAAAAAAAAAAAGTAAAAAAAAAATCACGAGATTGAGATTTACGTTCATCCCACAGCACATAAAATAGAATAAAAAGCAATCAAAAACTCATATAAACATCAAAGTGGTACCAATAAAAATATCAGTTCATCCTGCAAAGAAAGTCATATCTTTATTTTTCTATATACAGAGCTATCAAAAGGATAGTTCTGCATAAATATTGTTTTATACAATACTTTTTTTTAAGGTATTGCTGTAAGCGTATTGACCCACAGAGTAAAACTAACTTATCACATATACTGTACAGTATGCACCGTTAAAAATAAATCTTGTGACTCGGCCAGAAGAACACGCCGAGCCACCCAGCACCCCGCTACTACAGCTCAGCCGGGACTGTATCCCGCTCCCAACGGCCGCGGCGACACGCGCGCTCAGTTACCTGGAGAGGACCGGAACACTTCAGAGGTTGGGACCGGCGTGCTCGCACCTCGGGACCTGCGCCGCCAGCCTCCGTCGCCGGACACCAGCGGAGCCGCTCAGGACGCGAGGCAGATTACCCCCGAGACCGCGCAGTCATCAGGTCAGTGCGGGAGGGGAAGCTGCCACTCCACGGGCGCGGAGAAACCTGCCGACCCCAGAGTGCCGCGTGAAGCTGCGGTGAGTACGGCGGAGGCGCACAGCAGGGCTCCCCTCTCCTCTCAACTCTGCTATACCGGCCTGCAGGGAGAGCCGGAAATTCACTCTCCCCTCAGTCCCTCACACAATTGGGCTGCCGAGGGACGTGGGTAAAGACGTGAGAAGCTTTGTCCAGACTGGCAGCAGTGTAGAAAGTCACCCCTCAATAGAGACTGCTCGGGATCCCCCTGCCTGCCAGGAAGAGCCCAAAAGCCGTCGACCCTCTCATATTATCGGCCCAGTGGGGTGGATGCTCCCTCAGGGTGAACCTCTGCCTGCTAGCCTGCAGCTTGAGGGGGTGCGGGAGACCAACGCGACGGATTCACGCCCTCAGAAGGGTGTCACAGCCTACACAGGCCAGGAGAGCCCTGTGCCAGCAAATATGGACTCTACTGTTCTCATCTCCAGTCCCCCTTCACAGGCGAGTCTCATGGGTGCAGGCTACGGCGGGTCGCCCGACGCCGCTTGGGGCGGTGGCGGGGCTCCGGGGGGTGGAGGTGCTGGATTGCACTCTACGCCTCTGGCCCTTGGTATTACGGGCCCCCTGCCGCTCTGACCCCTTGGGTCCCCCCAGGCGGCACCTATCTCCGTTCTGACAGCCCGATGCAGACCCAGGCAACGTGGGGTCCAGCTCTAACGCCTCTAACTGGGAAACAGCCCCCACCGCCAGGGCGCTGACTCCAATCCCAACCGTCGCCCCCTCGGGACCCCTCGGACCGCTCCGACCCCAGCCACCAGGTCTCCTACCGCCTGAGGATGCTGCGCTTGCCTTGGAAGCTCACCCCGAACTGCGCGCCCTCCTCTCTTTTTTTGCCGTCTAAACAAGACCTACAGTCACTGGCACAAGAAATGCAACAATGCTGGAACGGGAATTACCCCCCGTTCCAATTTCCAATGTGGCAGATCTGCAGCCCCCAGTCATCAACTTGAAAAAAGCCCAAGAATCAACGACCCGCCCTTTAGTATCTACTCTTCAATCTTCCATATCGGGTCAATCCGCACACCATCTCCAACTTGCCTCGAACCTGGACGACCCGGAAAACCGTAGCCGACGCAACAATGTCAGGCTGCGGGGCTTGCCGGAATCTGTCAAGCAGGGCGAATTTACCCCCACCTTGACCAAATTGTTTAATTACATCCTTGGACGCCCCGAAGAAACCTTTCTGGAATTCGATAGAGCTCATAGAGCTCTACGTCCACAGAGCATGGACCCATCCCGACCTCGGGACGTCATTTGTAGGATCCACCATTTCACAATCAAGGAGGAACTTATGCGCAAGGCCCGATTGATGCAGCGGATAGAGTTCGAGGGGACTATATTACACTTGTTTCCTGATCTGTCCTGGCGCACACTGCGCATGAGAGCGGTGCTCAAGCCCCCCTGTCAGTGCTCCAGTCCAAAAATATACCGTATGGGTGGGGGTTTTCCCCTTCTCACTCCAGGTTAGGCATCAGGACAGGTGCTCGTCTTCCGCTCCTTGGAGGACTTACCCATTTTCGTCTCTACCCTGGGATTGCCGGATGTGGCCCTCCCACATTGGCCGGCTGCTATCTCCATGGACTCTACCACCGAGCTGCCTCAGCTGCGAGGCAATCAACGGCTAGGTACCCACCTGGTGCCCTCCTTGCCTCAGAGGCCCCGGCGCCGCCGGGGTAGCCCGGACAGTCAGCCGCCAAGAGCGAGACCGCATCGCTGAGGGACCTGTGCTCCCTGGACCAGGTCTTGGTTCAGCTTCTCGATTGTGTTCACTTATGAGTCCCTTCACTAGATGTCTCCCCTCTCCCTGGGGGCCGTGGGTCCCAGAATCTTGCAGATCTTGTGGTCTGTATTCAAGATTATTTACTTCCTCTCTCTTGTGACAGCCGACCCCGGTTTAAATCCCTCCCGGGATGTGTTGGGCCTGGATGCCCACAGGGATGGTGGAGACCCTCTCAGCCCTCTGTGGTGTCTGGTGCTCTTTTTCTCTATATACATATGTATAAGTCATAGTATTGCCTAGTTCTTATCTGACCTATGGACCTGTGAATGCGACGGGGTCGCCCCTTTCGGATCCCCCCCCCCCCTCCCTCATCCCCCACCCTCATAACATTCTCCAGGCAATTGCCTTATCTCTAATCTCTTGGGGGTGTGTCCGGGGGGGGGGGGGCGCTCTCGCCCAAATTAGATTGCGGGGAGGTCTCTGGAGGGTGGATTCCTGCGGCTTCTCTGCATGATGCTCGCTCTCCTTTTTCCTCCCGCTGTACGCTCTTGTCTTGGCTCTCCTTGGTTTGCACCTGGGAGAAACCCCCCATTAGGCTTGGCCCTTTGGATTACCCAAGGGGCTACGGCATTTTAGATATCTGCTAATGTTAGAAAATTTGGCCTTGTTTTGTTAGGCTTTTGCTTTTAATGTTCAAGTGTTTCTTGCTTATTCGTTCTGTACTTCTTGACTGGCTTGGCGGAGCGCTGCTCCTTCTCTATAGCGGGGATATTATAGCTTATGCACTTCCTAACAATCTACATGGCGAATTTACGCCTTTCCGCCCTTAACGTTAAGGGATTTAATGTCCCCGAAAAAAGATCACAGGTCCTCTTCCACCTCCATAAACAGAGATCGCATATTGTTTTCCTCCTATCCTCGCAAATCCAGTCTTACCGTAAAAAGATATATTCCTGTCTGGTGCCATAACAGTAGCTTTTTCTCTAAAGTCAAGGAGTGGCAATCTTCCACAAATCGCTTCCTGTTAAGTTGTTAGACACCTAACCGGATGAGGACGCCAGGGCTTTGTTTGCACTATATCCCTCCAAGGCCAGATCTTTACATTGGCTAACATATATATGCCAAATACAGGTCAATTGTCCTTCCTTAATAAAACTTTGGATGCTCTTCTGCATTTTGCCCAGGGTCAGATCATACTGGGGGGGTGGGGGGGGGTTTTGGTTGGGGGGGGAGTGGGGGGGGATTTGGGGGGGGGTTTGGGGTGGGGGGGGTTGTGGGTTTTGGGTTTGGGGGGTGGGAGGGGGGACTAAATTTTCTCCCCTCCTGAATTCCTAAACCCGGGGAAAAATGTATTTAAAATTTTTCGTTTCCCGCAACACTCCCTCTCCTTCCCTTTTGGGTTTTGAAAGTTGGGGGGTGGCCTCGGTGGCAGCATCCTCCACTCGGGCCACGCCCAATCCATTGTGATATTAGCCTCCCCCATTATATCAGGCCAGGATTCTCGTGGAGACTGAATGAAACGCTTCTATCGGACTCCCTCTGTCTCCAGGACCTGCAACGCTGCACGGACACATTTGTATCTGTACATACAGACGATCCCACCTCCCCACAGGTCCAATGGGAGGCGCTGAAATGCACTCTCAGAGGAACCCTAATTAAACATGGGGCACGCCTCAAGAGGGAAGCTGCTGCCAAACTGCAGGCTCTCTTGACGCGCTTAGCCGCATTAGAGGCCACGCATAAGACATCGGGTCTGGAGACAGATTTAAGGTCCGTAATTCAGACACGTCATGATATTCTCCAGCTTATGGAACATAGGCAAAAAGATATAGACAGCTGTTTCTCCAGTCGTTCTATTCCTGGTGCAACAAACCGGGCAAGTTTTTTGGCCCGGCACTTAGGGAAAGAGAGCCGTCCTATTTGTTCCCTCTATTAAGACACCGGGAGGTCGGGTCGCCCATAAAACAGAAGACATTTTGAAGGTCTTCCAGGACTACTATGCTCAGCTTTATAACCTCCCCGAGGCGGGTCCACGGGGGGCGTTAATCCATGAGTACTTAGCTAGGACGTCTCTCCCTCCACTTCCTGTTGCCTCCCTCGCCTCCCTGGAAGAGCCTTTTTCCCAGGAGGAGTTGGCTGAAGCCATTAAATCTCTCCCTGCTGGCAAGAGCCCAGGGCCGGATGGGTATACGGCTCTTTTCTACAAAACCCTCCTACCCGTTTTGTCTCAGCCCCTTCTCCAAGCATTTAACGGAGTCTCCACAGGTTCCCCCTTTCCCGGCCCTTTTCCTGAGGGCCCATATTGTGGTGATCCCCCAAAAGGGGGGAAAGGACCCATCTCAGTGCCAGAAATAACCGCCCCATATCGCTTATCAATACAGACGCAAGATTTTCCGCTAAGTTGCTGGCTCAGACTAAATCCTCTCCTCCCAAAATCATTCATCCGGATCAGGTTGGGGTTCGTGCCGGCCAGGAGGCGAGGGACAACACACTTAAAGATGTTTTTCTGATTTCATCATGTTCGCCTACAGAAAACCCATTGCCTTCTCCTGTCCCGACGCGGAGAAGGCCTTTGATAGAGTGGCGTGGCCCTTTTTGAGTGGAGTGTTAGAGACATTGGGACTTGGCCCGATTATGCGGGAGAGGGTAATGGCCTTATATACTTCACCCCAGGCACAAGTCAGGATTAATGGAATCTTATCCACTCCCTTGGCAATCGGAAATGGCACCAGACAGGGATGCCCCCTCTCTCCCATTCTATATATTTTGGCAATGGAGCACCTGTTGAGGGCACTTCGGAGCGATCCTCGGGTGGAGGGAGTCCGGATTCGTGAGCATCAGTTTAAATGCTCAGCTTTTGCTGACGACTTGCTCCTGTATCTTGGGGATCCCACCTCCTCCCTTCCGAGGGTACTGGAGATACTGGATGAATATAGCCTACACAGCAACCATAAGATAAACATGTCAAAGACCAAGCCATGTGCTTCAATATTCCACATCCCGACCTGCACTAGAGAACAGCCTTCCCCTTTTCTTGGGAGGAATCCTCCTTTTTAAGTACCTGGGGTTCATATCCCTTCAAACCCCGAGAAAATTTTTGACCTCAATTTCGCCCCCCTCCTTTCCAGGGTTAAGCAAGACTTACTAAAATGGGATAACAAAGATTTTTCTTGGATTGGGCGTATAAATATCCTGAAGAAGAACACCCTAACCCAGACTGTTGTACCTGTTTCAGGCAATTCCCATCCTTCTTCCCAACCCTTTAAGGAGCTGCAAGATGGTTTCACGATTTGTGTGGCAAAGGGTAAGCCAAAAAATAGCGGAGTCCACCCTTACTAGGCCCAAAACAGAGGGGGGACTCTCATTGCCAGACTTTCAAGCCTACTACTTGGCTGCGGTGGCGGTGAGAACCCTGGACTCTTTCAAGGGAGGGGCCTCTAAACTCTGAGTACATTTAGAAACCCTGGTATATGGGGCCCCGACCGCGGCCTTGCCCTGGTTGCCGCGCTCAATACTGCCTCGAGGTATGATGGCACGCGTCCCCTTGATTGCTCAGACCTCTGTCCTGATATACAGGTCGTATGCTGCCAGGATGGGTCTGTTTGATGTGGACGGACCTTGCATCCCGTTGCTTGGTAATCCTAGGTTCCAAGCTCTCTCACCCCGGCCTTGGTCCGGTTATTGGGCTCAGATACGGGTGCCTTGGTACTAGACAGGGTCATTGAGAGAGAGACATTGAAGGGATATGACAGTATGGTAGGTAATGACGGTAACCCGACGAGCTTTGCAAGATTACACTATTACCAGCTGCGTAGTCTGTATACTAGGTGGAAGCGAATATTTGTAGTACATAGGCCTCTTACCACCTTTGAGCTGTGGTGCCTTGGTAGATACTCAGAAAGAAGGCTCTCTCAGGCCTGTACAGCTCATCTTACTTCTCGGTTAGTGACAAGCTGCCTTTTCCGCACAGCTGGGAGAGGGAACTTGGCAACGTCCTCCCGGGAAAACGCGTGGTCCAAAGCGTTTTTAGCTGGGCCCACAAGTCCTCAGTATCTTCCAGGGCCCACGAGTTAAACTACAAAATAATTACAAGATGGTACCGGGTGCCAGCGCTACTTAAAATATTTCTCCCCCTTCCATCCCTGCAGTCTGCTGGATGCGGAAAGGAAGAGGTACTATGACCCACGTCTGGTGGAGCTGCCCGATTCTACAACCTTTTCTGGTTCAGGGTTTGAGCTTGATTTGACACATTACGGGGGTCAGTCTCCGGGGGGACCCTGCACGGTGCCCCGTTTGATATTCCCCTTACCCACTGCTCTTCTTAAATCCCACCTGGGGATGTTCCTCTCCTTGCTGCTAAAAAACTCATCCCTAGACTCTGGCTCTCCACTGTCAGCCCAACTATATCGGACTGGATCCAGGAGGTCCAATGTCCTTCACGCCTGGGGATTTCAGATCGGATTCTCCTGCATGCTACAGCCGATATCTACTGTCTGGGGAAAACTGGATCTCCTTCTGGCTCGGGCCGATATCTGTCTTGTTCCTAGAGGAGCTTTCCCCCCACAGCAAATTGGGGGGGGGGGGGGGGGGGACACCTTAGATGGAGTGGAGGACGAATGGGGGGGGGGGGGGGGGGGGGTTTGGAGTGCCCTGTGCAAATTCTAACCTTCTTTACATGGGAAGCGATGCGCCCTCAAGCCAGCTGTTTTGAAACCCTTCCCCTCTTTTTTACTGGTTACTTTTTGTTCCCATTTCTTTCACCCCTTTTTTTCTTTCTCCCTCCCTGTTATCCTTTAAGGCTTTTATAAAAGGTCACCTACTTGCCTTATCTGGCAACAGATATGCTTTGGTTAAGCTTAACTGCTACCTCCTCACCCATTGTAGGTTGCCTAAGATATAAATTGCTGTGCAGTGTCTACACTTCTTACTTGTGAATGCCTATGTTTGTGGGATAGGATAGGGACAAAATAATTCTGTACCCTTTCCTTGTTTTGATTTAATACTGCATTCTGTTGATATGATACAATGTGTGACTATGTACTCTCATGCTACTATTGTTTAAATAAAAGCGTTTGAATAAGAAAAAAAATAAAAACCAAAACACTACTAGGATTGCAGTATTTTCTTCACCCTGCCTTCCAAGAAACAGATTTAAAAGCAAGCAAAAGTCTTGTCCCTCCAAAAATACCAATAAAAACTTCAACCCGGAAAAAACAAGCCACTACACAGCTCTGTACATCGAAAAAATAAAAAGTTCTGGGTCTCAAACTATGGAGATGCAAAAACGTGTTTTCCCTTTTGAATAACAATGTTTTTATTGTTTAAAAACAGTATATAAACAAATATACAAATTGGGTATCGCTGTAATCGTATCGACCTGCTGACTAAAGCTAGCATGTCATTTATACAGCACAGTGATCACTGTAAAAAATTTTAAAAAACACTTCCAAGATTGCTGTATTTTGTTCAAAACATTTCACAAAAACCTTGATAAAAAGCGATCACAGCGTCATAATGGTACCAATAAAGCATCAATTCATTCTGCAAAACACAAGCCCTTAATCAGCTCCATATATAGAAAAATAAAGTTATGGTTATAAAACTGATGACCTAAAAACACAATTTTTTGCAAATGCATTTCCATTGCGCAAAGGTAATAAAACCTAAAAAAAATAAATAAAATGTATATAATTGCAACTGTACCAACCCGAATAGCAAAGTTATCCTGTCATTCATACCGCACAGTGAACAAATTCTGGAATTGTGTTTTTTTTTTCCTCCCGTTTTCATGGCCCTAAGGTAAAAAAAAAACAAAAAAAACTGTAGAAAACCTGTGCACCTAGAATGCGCAATACACCCCTAGATGAGATCCATGAGGGGTGTTGAATCCAAGATGGGATGACTTTTGGAAGGTTTCACCTGTTCTGGTACTTTGGGGGGGTTTGTAAATGTAACATGGCACCCACCAAAGTCTTGTTTCTAAATGGCACTCCCTCCTTTGTACGCCCTGCCATGCAGCCAAACAACAGTTTGCACCCACATATAGGGTATTGTTGAACTTGGAAGAACTAGAGTAACACATTTAGGGATCTAGTATTCCTTGTAAAAATGAAACCTTTTCAGCTAAAATTGCAGATTGTTGGAAAAAAAATTAAAATTGTTCTTTTTCAAAACCGAATGCTAAAAAAAATTTGAAAGACCTGTGGGGTCGGTATATTCGCTTCACCCCTGGATATATTCGTTAAAAGGTGTAGTTTCCAATATGGGGTCTTTTAGTGGTGTGTGTTACATTTTAGCACCTTAGGGTGCTGGCAAACCTGTAATGGCGCCTAGAGAAAATCTTAATGAAAATGAGACCCCAGTGTCTGGTAGGTGCTCCTCCTACTCTGAGGCTTGTGGTTGAGTCAAATAGCGCACTAGGGCCACATATAGGATATTTCTAAAAACAGTAGAATTGGGGGAAATGATGTTGAGTTGCATTTCCCAGTCATAATGTACCATGTTCCTGTGAGGGGAAAAAAGGGAAATTTTGAAATTTCCCCTACACTGCGCTGTAATTTCTATGAAACACCTAATGGGGTAAGAAACTTCCTGGATACTGTTCTGAATACTTTAAGGTGTGTAGTTTCTGAGATGGAGATTTTTATGGGGGTATCTAACATACAGACCCCTGAAAACCACCTCAGAGCTGAACTGGTCCCTAAAATATATATTGCAAATTTTCTAAGCTTCCTAATGTTAAAAACAAAAAAAAAAAACCACAAAAAAGATGCCAACCTAAAATGGACATATGGTAGATGCTGGTTAAAACTATTTTGTGTGGAATAACTATCTGGCTTACATGCATACATTTTTGAACTTTTACATTTTTTTCTAAAATTTAAATATTTTCATATTTTTCACAAACAAGGATTGTATGGACAAAAATCTATTACTAACTTGGAGCACAATGTGTAATGAGAAAATCTCTGAATCACATGCATAGTTAAAAGGATCAGACATTCTCGCATAAAGTTATATATGTCCGATTTAAGAAATGAGGCTCTGTCAGGAAATACAAAACTGGCAAGTTAAGGGGTTAAAAAATGTTATATTTACCTACAATTATTTGTAAAGACGTTTTGTATAGGATCATAAAGGAGCGGCCTTAACTGTGGTGCTACAATTTTCCGATTATGACCAATGGTTTAGTCTTGAAGACCTTTTAACCTTTTAAAGATGCAGCTATTTGTATTTCTATATACAGTGGGGAAAAAAAGTATTTAGTCAGCCACCAATTGTGCAAGTTCTCCCACTTTAAAAATGAGAGAGGCCTATATTTGACATCATATGTAGACCTCAACAATGAGAGACAGAATGAGAAAACAAATCCCAAAAATCACATTGTCTGATTTGGAAAGAATTTATTTGCAAATTATGGTGGAAATTAAGTATTTGGTCACCTACAAACAAGCAAGATTTCTGACTCATAGACCTGTAACTTCTTCTTTAAGAGGCTCCTCTGTCCTCCACTCATTACCTGTAGTAATGGCACCTCTTTGAACTTGTTATCAGTATAAAAGACACCTGTCCACAACCTGAAACAATCGCACTCCAAACTCCACTATGGTGAAGACCAAAGAGCTGTCAAAGGACACCAGAAACAAAATTGTAGCCGTGTGCCAGTCTGGGAAGACTGAGTTTGCAATAGGCAAGCAGCTTGGTGGGAAGAAATCAACTGTGGGAGCCTCAATTAGAAAATGAAAGACATACAAGACCACTGATAATCTTCCTTCATCTGGGATCACAAGAACTCTGAGCAAAAATCTCAGAACCACACGGGGGGACCTAGTGAATGACCTGCAGAGAACTGGGACCAACATAACAAAGGCTACCATCCGTAACACACTACGCCGCCAGGAACTCAGATCCTGCAGTGCCAGACGTGTCCCCCTGCTTAAGCCAGTACATGTCTGGGCCCATCTGAAGTTTGCTAGAGAGCATTTGGATGATCCAGAAGAGTATTGGGAGAATGTCATATGGTCAGATGAAACCAAAGTAGAACTGTTTGGTAGAAACACAACTCTTCTTGTTTGGAGGAGAGAGAATACTGAGTTGCATCCAAAGAGTACCATACATACTGTAAAGCATGGGGGTGGCAACATCATACTTTGGGGCTGTTTCTCTGCAATGGGAACAGGACGACTGATTGGTGTACATGAAAGAATGAATGGGGCCGTGTATTGTGAGATTTTGAGTGCAAACGTCCTTCCATCAGCAAGGGCATTGAAGATGAAACGTGGCTGGGTCTTTCAGCATGACAATGATCCCAAGCACACAGCCAGGGCAACGAAGGAGTGGCTTTGTAAGAAGCATTTCAAGTCCTGGAGTGGCTTAGCCAGTCTCCAGATCTCAACTCCATAGAAACCCTTTGGAGGCAGTTGAAAGTAGGTGTTGCCCAGCGACAGCCTCAAAACATTACTAGTTTAGAGGGGATCTGCATGGAGGATGGGCCAACATACCAGCAACAGTGTGTGCCAACTTTGTGAAGACTAACAGAAAACGTTTGACCTCTGTCATTGCCAACAAAGGATATATAACAAAGTATTGAGGTGAACTTTTGTTATTGACCAAATACTTATTTTCCACCATAATTTGCAAATAAATTATTTCTAAATCAAACAATTTGATTTTCTGGATTTTTCTCATTTTGTCTCTCATAGTTGAGATCTACCTATGATGTCAATTAAAGAGCTCTCATCTTTTTAAGTGGGAGAACTTGCACAATTGGTGGCTGACTAAATACTTTTTTCCCCACTTTATTCTGCATTCTGTTTTTTGTTTTCACTGATTTTTGGGTAAAATTTTATTTTTAATAGCATCATTTTGGGGTAGAGGTTTTTTGTAACTGTATTGATTGTTATATACACTGTCCTCTATCAAGTGAAATAATTTGTTTTTGCTTTTTTCATTCTAACTTCTGAACAGTCTAAAATAGGTAATTGATTTCCAAAAATGGCATTTCAAAGCACAGTTGTGTCACATGCTATATAATAGGACCACCAGCTAATATGCACCGTAACCATTGTGAAAAGCATGAACAGCATCTAGATGATCTGGAAGTGACTTAATAAGGTCCTAATACGTTATCACAGATAGTTGGAGCCATGTTGTACTGCCTCCTACAGCTGCTAAAGGGTGCGTACAGAAGGAGCCATAGAGTGAATACAACAATTGAGTCCCATAGATGCTCAGTTGATCTTTGAGGGAATTAGGGGGTCAGAGAAGTACTTGGAAGTCTTCATCATGCTTCTCTAACCAACATCTGACATTTCTAGATGGGCGGCATCAGATTGATTGCTAGAAGACCCTATCTATTCCAGGGAAGACAATCCGCATGTATAGATATACATGTTCTGCAAAGATCGATTCATACTCAAATTGGTTGAGAGTGTTTAACATTTGAGAGAGTGGGCCCAGTAAATTCCCCAAACTATAACATTGCTGCCACCAGTTTGTGTTCTTCCAACAACTTTATTAGCAAAGGTGCAATGACCATCCATCTGCTTCAGATCTTCATACACAGTAGGGTTCGCTGAACTGTTGATTTAAACATACGTCTGGTAGCCCTTTGTTCATTTTGGTGTTGAGCTGATTCACTATAGCACTGGTTTGCTATTGTGCACCTTTGTAGCCAATGCTCAACTCTCACATCAATGGCATGTGATGCATCAAAGTTTCCACATTGTGTATTTGCAGTGATGCCGTTTGTCTGCTTAGAATACACTTTCACCCCAGCAGCACATGAACTGTTCACAAACTGCCCAGTTTCACACATAGTGTTATCCATTGCCTGAAAGCAAATAATCATCCAGTTTTGTAACTCTGCTAAGTCGCCCTTTATGTCCATGACTGCAACGAGGGATATGTGTGCAGACCGCCTATCACATACCAAACCAGCTCACGATACGTGATATCAGAAGTAGGAAGTGGACTCAATAATGTGACTCGACTGTGTATGAAAAAATAAACATTTATAAAAGTAAGTAAGAAGTAAGTGAGAGATGCTCGCACTCTGTGAAACCGTGGGGCCCCTGAGAAGCCCCCCCGCCCCGCCACACAAAGGGCCCTGTGAAGCTCCCATGCCATACAGAAGTCCCTGGGGCCCCTGTGAAGCCCCCCCCCCCTCCCACACAGAAGCCCCCCTTGCATTTTTTTTCTGGGGTTGGGTGACTGGTAAGGGGTTGTGGTTGGTGGGGGCGGATTGATTTAATTGGTGGGGCGGAGTTGGCAGAGAGCAGGGTTGATTGGGGTGAGGGGGGGCAGATGCTTCAGCTTTATGGGGGCCCTGAAATTTCTGATGGCCTGTATATAGTACTGTACTGCATAGAGGTGTTGTAGACGGAACCGCAAAGGGGCTCGAGGTCCTAGTGGGGAGTCAAATCAGTATATTGAATGACACGTGCCAGAGAAAGAAATCACAAACTAACAGCCAGCAGTCTAATGAATTCTGTCTCTTTATTACAAAAATACAGATATATATACGATCGTAGATAAACATTCCAGAGGAAACATGTGACATACATCCACCCTCTTTATTGGTTCTTCTTATCTATTCCCTTCCCTAATTCAGCCCCTCTTTGTCTCAGAGAGCCAAAATAGTTAAGGCCAGTGGCCATCTTGGTTAGATTACTTCTTGACAACAGGGTGTGCGTGTACACAGGCGCCATCTTGTGGGTGAAATAGATATTTCACCTAATACATTCCATAACAAAAGTACTACAGAAGAGAGAGACAATTGGCACTTCTGTTTTATTGCACCCACTTTCTGTTTTTTCTTGCTCACATACAGTTAGGTCCATATATATTTGGACACTGACACATAATTTTTTTTTTTTAATGGCTTGCTGAAACCTGTTCAAGTTATAGTTCTATGATGGCGTGGACATAAAGTCCAGCCTTTCAGCTTTCATTTGAGGGTATCCACATTAAAATTGGATGAAGGGTTCAGAACTTTCAGCTCCTTAACATGTGCCACCCTGTTTTTAAAGGGACCAAAAGTAATTGGACAAGTGTTATGTCTATTATTATTTAGAGCAGCTGTTTTCTTGTTTAACCCCCCCCCCCCAAGGCGGTTGTGTATATTGCCCTGTCTACTAGATGCTGTTTATGCAACAGTTTACGCAAGCCCCATTAACCTGGTCCTAAAACACTAAAAAACTTTACTGGTTGATTGAGATTAACCTGACATAAAGCCAGGAGTTAGCAACTTCAAAAGAAATGACCAGGTCCTCCTTTATCCCTCTCCCTGACACTGCCAACATACCTCATAATGGGTCAATTAGGGGATATACCTAATTGGATATGAATTGTCCTTCCCCTTTTATTATCTAATCAGCCAGTCAGGGACAACTTATTACACTAGTGAGCTGACAGGCACCTCTGAAACCTGATTGTGCAGGTTACAAAATATGATCCATAGGAAATCGGTGTTCACAGTGTGGGAGCTCAGCAGCAGCTGGGCCGAGTTTAATTTTTCCGTTACTTGCTCAAAGGACTAACAAGACAATCTACCTTTGTATGAGTTAGGTATTTTTTGAGATTTTCTCCTTTTATTTTATGACTGTAATTTTATGTCACATTATTGTACTTTATATAAGCACTTTACCTTGTTTCTATTAAAGCTTAAAACTTCAATAAGTCTGGTCCTTGTATCCAGTAAGAATCCATAGCCTCAATCAAAGTGTTTTATCCCTGTGACTCCTGGAGAGCAGTGCGCTAGTGTTCGTTAGCGAATAAGTGGTGTTTGTAGGTATTAGAGTCGTTCCCTCTGTTTTCATTACTGAGAAAGGTGGTAGCAACGGATATGCTGGGGAGCTGGGACTATGTTGGATTGTGATTTATACTGAATTTGCCACCTGAGTGAAAGGTGAAAGCAAATGAGATTGAGTGGAAATAAATAAATTTCCTTTACAGTGGCCCCCATGTCACGTGTGTATATGACATGCAGGATTTCAGGATAAATATTGATATTAATATTGGAAATTGGAAAAGAAAACACCCAACCACAAATTCTTCAAAAATGTGTTTAAAATAAAAACACGAGTTAAACGATAGGTTACTTTATGATGACAAATTGCCTTCAAAGAGGGTTTGTAGCCACTCCTGACATGTCTGTTTTGGTAAATACTTGTGTTCCCTGTGATAGAACAATTCTGGAGCATCTACTCCTATAACTCTGTGTTGTGCTGTTCTTCTGTTATTTGGTCTAGAATTTTAGTGCTGAATTGATCAGCTGGGTGTTAGCAATGTACTTTTCAAAGAGGTCTGTCTCTGCACAATCTGATTAGAACATAACAGACTGTGCGGGACCTCTCTCTCCCCCAAAACCGTAACACTCAGCCGACAGATTGGTAATGAATTTCTAGGAGGAATAAGGGGAACCACACAACATAGAAATCTAAGAAACGAGGCTCCAGAATTATTTTATGGAGAGCACAAGTATTTACTGAAACAGACTTGACGGGAACGGCCACAGGTGTTATGTTAAGAGATCACTGTGTGTTATATTTATATAATATGTATAATAATGCCTTTAGCAATAATCCTTCACAGGAAATGTTTTCTTTATCCCTCCTGAAGGGATCAAATCCTGTTTTTGAATAAAAAAAGGGTAGAGTACATGCAAGTGAAAAACGTTACTATGAATAACTCCCTTACCAAAGTTTAATTATATAAGCATTAGTTTCTTCTAAGCTATAAGAAACGTTAATAAAGTCTAATTAAGCCACTTGCAATATGGCCATAACTTTTCCTTGCCTACACTTCCCTACTTTTATTGTTTGGAAAATCTCTATAAAATCCTATTCTAGCAAAGCAATATTAAAAAAATGCTCCTTTTGTATCATTAAGATTGGGTAATAAAATGGTCAATAACCAGATAGCTTACATGTATTGCTTCATCACCAGAAACATTAACCCAGCATAGCACGACTTAAAAAAAAAAAAGCAAATTATGACCAATTGTTTCAGTTCAGTTAATATGATGCATTTCCCCGAGCCTCTGTGAATAGGTTTAAGCGGTTTTCATTGGGAGACATCATTATTTGGAAGAAATGCATGAGGTATTTATTAAAAAGGAACAGTTGTTTGAGCTTTGATTTTACACTTTTGAAATCTGATCTGGGTCCAATCACAAAAGGGTGTATTGTCTCTCCTTATGTCACTGCATCTGGACATGATTATTCTGCTTGCAGGGAATTGGCATCTAGTGATCTATGAAGTGTCGGGTCTCCTAATTTACTAACATAACTTCAGATATCCATAGAGAAGTACTATAAATGTTGCTCAAAGTATGGGCTCTAGTGGTAGAATATAAAAGAATGTGTGTACCCACAAGTCTCAATAAGGTCTGAGAGCTTGGAAGAATTCATTGCCATTGTTGGCTAACTATAACAAACATTGTGCGTTTGAATGTTAAAATTAATAAAAGCATATTTTCCAGACTGCTTATTCTTTGTGGTATGCTTCTGACATAAGAGACAGGGTGTGTGTTAAAACCAGGGTTCTGGGGAGTTTTGATGTTAGCTGCTTACACAGGTTCCTATTAACTGTCACATGGAGGCACCTGCAAGCAATCATCACATTACGTTGAGGCTCTTGAAGGCCAATTGTAAGACCAAGGCAAAGACAGGAAATGGATCTGAATTTATTTTACCAGTGGAGAAATTTTAGTTCAAACCAATCAGTTAGAGAGAAGAAATTATTTAAAAAAAGAAATATGAAAATCATAAAATGAAAATAAAGTTTCAGTAGTGGGTTGGAGCCAGCATTCCCCTTTTCCATTCACTGGTAATTAGCAATATCACTAACCCCTTCCTGCCAAAGACAGTTTTGGACTTTTTGACACAGCCCCGTTTTCAATCTTATTCAATTTTTTTCATGATGTACTGTAATTTATGTAATTGTCACTCTTTGGTCCATCACTTTGTGTGTTAAGTTGTGAAAAACACCAAACCTTACTGAAAATGTTGAAAAATTTCCTGTTTTCAAAAAGGTAATGTGAGGAACTGGTCGGGGGCACACGAGTAAGACACAGATGTGTGAGGTCCTGACGCTGTTTATCAACCCATTGTCCTGGCCTTTGGGAGGTGCGATCATAAAAAGGTTGGCCACCAACGAAGACTGCGGGTACACTAAAGTAGGTGAATAAACAAGATGAGACAAAAACAAACCCTTAAATACACATATAGGAGGTCAAATTGCCAGGCTGCAACAGTTCGGGAGTAAGAATTACAGATACACTTCAGCTGTGGACAATAGTCAGGGGTAGTATAGCCAAGGTACGGTAAAACAGGTATTAAAGCAAGAGAGAGTCAAAGGTTAGCTTACAGCACAAAAGGTAACCTGTATAACAGGCAAGGAGAAATTGCACAGGAACCGCTTTTATAACAGGCCAGCACGAGAACAAAGAACAGAGGTGAATGGTGGGTGAAGCACATAAAAGGACGGGTTGCGAACACTTAAGGCTTTCAATCACAAAAAGATTGCAAGGAAAGGAAGGTTAAACTAGGAGTGTGGAGGGGACCTGGTCTAAAGGTGTTGGGTTTGGAATCAACAGAGCAGAGTATGAAAGTGTTCACGCTGGTGAAAACAAATATAAAGAAATTATTGCCGAAACCTTTGTTGCAACGGCAGTAGTCGGCGACCAGAGCTCAAAGCTTGGGATCTGTCGGGCACAATCATGACAGCTAATTTATGGTTGTAAGACATAAGTCATACCACACAAAATAATTATAATAAATTACCTTTTGGTTCTAAACAAATTATGTCAGTGTAAAGAAAATGTTCTATTTTTTAGGACTTTATAAGGTTTGTAAGCTTAACATCAATTTTTCACAATTTAAAGAAAATTTTAAAAACATATTTTTAGAAGTCAATCAGTTCAAAACTAAGTTTGAGAATACTTTATGTTAGAAATCCCTATAAGTCTCCCAGTTTCAACCCCTTCACGCATTTGGACATACCGACACGTTCAAACTGCGTGATGGATAGAGCAGGCTCATATGCTTTTTTTGATCCTTGCACACAGTGGAAAAAAAAAAGTATTTTGTCTTGCACAATTGTGAAAGTTCTCCACTTTAACAGATGAGGCTGTTATTGACCTCATAAGTTAGACTCAAAACTATGACGAGATAGAATGTAAATAAAATCCCACATCGCATGTCTATTTGGAAAAGAATTTGTTGCAAATTATGGTGGAAAATTAGTATTTTGGGTCAATAGCAAAAGGTCTCATATTACTTTATTATATATTCCTTTGACAGAGGGTTCAAACGTTTTCTGTAAGTATCTTCACTCTAAGGTAGGCAACAATGTTGCTGCTTATGTTGGCCCATTTATGAGGATTCCTCTAGAGCAGGTGAGGTTTTGGGGCCTGTTGTGGGCAAACAAGGAACCTTTCTCATAACTCCTCCAAAGTTTTCTGTGATAACAATTTTTATTGACACACTTAAAGTAATACAGAAGTTACAGCAATGCAAATTATCAGTTATCAGTTATCAGTCATTTTCATTATGCCAGACTATTATCATGTATACAACCATAAAGAAAGACCTTAAACATTACCCCCTCCCCTCCATTACCATATAGTCAGGTTACACTTCACTTATCTATATACAGTCAGATGATCACCAGTCTGGTTTTTCATATTTGTTGGTCATAAACAGTCATATCTCGCTCAAATAATGTATGTCTCTTAAACGTATACACCGTATCAAATCGCTACTTTGTTAAGACCTCCTACATTGGCTAACACTTTTACTGTTATTTAAGTTCTATTTATGAGGGGCTAAATATGTAGTTCCTTGAAGGATAATACCAATGTGTTTTCACTAAATGTGAGTCACGTGGTCTTATTTCTACTTTGTCCATAACAAAGTTTCTTGAAAGTTCTACTTACTAAAGAATTTGTGACCTGCTGTTCTTTATGCTTTTTCTGCCTCCCCTACCCTATCCAAGGGACAGGAAACATTATAACCTGATCACCCCTGTCAATGAGGGGACGTTTGACTGAGCCACTGGATCAGAAGACATCTTTTTTGCAGTTAGAAAAAAAATATGAGCTAATATTGGGGTAGTCGATTCTTCGAATCCTATATCGGAAAAAATCATAAGATTATGGAGATAAGCTGATTAAGTTTAGCGTTGTTAAGTGATGTCAACAAGCGTTGCCAAAAATTTGGGTTTTACGGGGCGAGGTCCATATCCATGATAGACGCTCCGACCTTGGTAGTTGACACTTGGGGCATTGCCACAATACGATCTGGCATATCCGGGGCTCGTCGGTATTTCAAACCCATAAATGGCTAGGTGGATCAGTTTAAATTGTGATTCATCCAACTTTCGCCAGGAATATTCTTCTCACCAGATCCATCCCATCGTATCTTAGCAGGTAGATCCTCATCTCCTAATTGAGCATTCCACTGTCTAAAAAGTTGAGGTCTACTGCCCATCAATGGCTTGTCTTAAGAGTTCGCATCTAATGTAGGATAGGTGATATATTGGCGGAGGATCCCTATGAAATTATCGAGCCAATTCGACTGAAATCTTTAGAACACGGTTTCAAGCTACGTTTGTAAGAAACTTATTATCTGAGCATAGCCCAGGATCCATCCCTTTGTTGGGCGAGCTGGGTTTTAACCATCGTTGCTGATAAGAATATCGCTTCGAGGGGTGAGGAGATGTTTCACTACTTGTATTCCTCCACGCTTCTCCAGTTTTGAAAAATCTAGGATTCTCCTCTGGGGAATACTCGGGTTGCCCCCACAAGTAAATGTGTTTGAGCACTGAAAAAGGGAAATCCCTTCAATGTCCTTGTTGCCCCTTCCACGAGGAACACAGTATCTTGATCACTAGAGATATACGTAAACGGATTTGGAATGCAAGAGAAATTTTCGTGTGCAAAAAACATATTCAAACTCCAAAGGCTTGTTAGATTATTTCAAGAGTTATGTAGGAGAGAAGAAAGTTAGACCCTGTATCCAGTCTATGCCATGCGAGATAACAAAACATGCTAAGTTAACGCCTGACATGGGAAACCAGGCTCACATTCCTGCGAAAGCATCAGAGTCTTAAATGCAATCCTGTGATGTCTACGCACCCATATAAAGGAGGAGAAGGCTTTGTGTACAAGTATATCTAGATTGTTTCAGATGCAGGGGAATGAGGAATGGGTCTGCAAGGGATAAAGGAGCTTAGGAATGCTGATCATTTTTGGATCAAGGTTTGCTCTAACTCCAGATAAAGATAAGGGTAGATTATTCCATTTACGAAGCTCACGTTTCTATTTTGCCAATAAGTAGGGTCATAATTCAACTAAATAAATGGATTCTGGAGATTTCTTTATTGGATCCCCAGATATTTTATATATATTTGGCATCGCACTGGACTATGTTTTTCATAAATTTAGTTAAAAGACCTCGAGGTGAGATATCAAATGTCATTTTAGCCACATTTATTCCGCAGACCAGTGGACTTACCAAAACGGTGAATAAGTTTTAATATCGATCACCTCCATTCACTGGGTCGGGACATAACATAATTTGTCATTGCTAAGAGTGGCTGTTTTAATCCGTTGGTCGCAATTTTTCTCCTGAATGCTAATAGAGTCTCTCTCAATGGCTCTAGAGGGGTCAATTGAAAGGTTAACAAAAGTGGGGATAGAGCGGCATCTTGCCTCGTTCCTTTTTGAAGTTCAAAAAACCTTAGACAAGAATCCAGGAGTATACACTTGGCTATCGCTGGAGTCCTATAAGGGAGTGAAATAACAAGAAAGTCCGAGAAGCCATAAATTCTTAACCCCCCCCATTTGTAATAACCAATAGCAGGGGACCACAGTTGTGTTCAAAAGCCTTCTCGGGCGTCAATGGTCATAATCGCTGGTGAGCTGTTGCCATTGGGGGTTGATTTTTATGTCTAAGGACTGTAAGCACCATAGGATGTTAGGACAGCAGATCTGCCCTGTACAAAGCCAACTGAAGGGGATATTAACTTGGGGAGTATGATCGGCCCAATCTGTCGCCATACTTTTTGATAAAGTTTCAGGTCCGACATTAATCAAAGATATCGTCTATAAGGGACGAGCTAATGATAGATCCTTATTGGTTTTTGGTAAGAGCTTAATAATGTGGTTGTTAGCATTCTGGGATATGTCCCTCCTAAATTCCATTAAATAAATATTTATAACTTGGGAATGTGGAGTTTAGAATTTTGTAAATAATTCCCGGTAAAGTATCCGGCCCGGGGCCTTGTTATTTTTCAGGATTTAATTGATGATTTTTAAATTCGTCAAGGTTGGTGGGGGTTTAGGTTTTCTCTGTCGTCCATTTGTCAGGGAGACAATCCCAAACCCTGCAAGAAAATGGGGAGAAGCATCGGCCATCTTTCATCTTTAGAGGCTATAGGGATGGTAAAATAATTAATTACGTATTTATTGCTTGCGGCTGATGTCTGCATTAATCCGGTATCATTTCTTCAATGGTGTCAGTGAATCCTTTCTACAGCCTCCGAATCTGAAAGTAGCTTTGCATCTTTGGCTGTAAATTCCAATGACTCATTCTCTCTAACATAGTTGCGTAACGCTCCTTAGCCAGATGCCAACCTGTTTATTTTTGAGAGTAGGTAACATTCTCTGAAAATGTGGTATAGGTTGTCCTAGACTCCGAGCTAAATTTTTCTAGGCATTGTTCTTATCATCTTTTTTAATTTTAGGAACTTAGGTAGGTCGCCCTTCGACCACAAGCTTTCCACTGGCATCCCAAATGAGTTGGTGGTTACTTGAGTGCTCTGCATTTAAAAGATTATATTCAATCCACCAACTTGCAATAATAGCTGAAAATTTCTTATCGCAGGAGAGAGGGAAATCTCCATATAAAAATCCGTACTCGGGAGGGTGTCAGTCAATGTGATCGACTTTAGGGCATGGTTCTGAATTTATGATGTATCTATTCTAGAGTCTCTGAGTCGGGATTAAAAGAAGAGGAGATAAACAATAATTGATGCGGAACGAGTCATCACCGGCGAATAAAATGTATCTTCTCTACCTCAGGATACATTTTCTCATGTATCAATACAAATCCGTTTTCTCTAAAAAACCAGCCCAGAGCCGTTTTGCACGTGTCGATCCAATGGACCTGCACTTGACCGGTTTGCGAATCTATCTTTTGGGATCTAAAACAGTGTTGAAATCCCCCCACTCCATAATTTTAGCCATAGTGGCGTCTGGTCAACACAGATTAGCAAATCGATAGAAATTATTTGGACCGGCTTTTTGGGCAATAAACGTTATAAAGCAATGATCGTTTTTCTGTTGGGGTGGATATAGTTATTCCTCTGATCCCTGCCTTCCAAGTCGCTACGTGGTTCTACAATTGATATTCAAATTCTCTTGTTATTAGTGTTATGACTCTGCTTTGAGTTCACGACGAAGATCTAAGATTCCCTACCCACACTTTTCTCAGCCTGGAAAAAAATCTGTCTCTTCAGGTGGTTTCCCTGTAGCAAGGAAGATCGTTTTAACTGATTTAGGTGCCGAAGCACCTCATTGCTTTTGAGCAATCGTAAACTTTTTACATTCCATGTAAAACAATACGCATGTTATACTAGCCATCGTATATTAAATGATGTAGTTAATCCTAGATAAAACTCTAACAATTTCAAATGAAAACAAAGTAGACACTTGGGAAAATGTCCAATATCTTGAAATGAAGGAGAATGCACTTCTTAACTGAAATGTTTCACCACACATCTCCTAAGAAAGCAGGAGTGCCACTGAAACTTCCTTTTTTTGCTCTTCTCTGACTTACATATAGGTATTAAAGTCCTAAGAGAGGGTCTCTCTCTCGCCCCCCCCCCCCCCCCCCCCCCCTCCCCCCCCCCCCCCCCCCCCCCCCCCCCCCCCCCCCACCCCCCCACGCCCACCCCCCCACCCCCCCCCCCCACGCCCCCCCCCCCCCCCGCCCCCACCCCCCCTCCCCCCCCCAAACCCACCCCCCCCCACCCCCTCCCCCCCCCCTCATATAGTCTAAGCATGTAAGATCTGCTTCCTGGCATTTACATTTGTCAGTCACATCTTATTTTAAATTCTTAACACTACACAATTAAGTATAGACCATAGAACATGACTCATTGTTTGCGAACCATAGGGCGATATAAACCAGTGAACCACCACTTCGCAAAACTGCACCCCTAGCTTGTTTTAAATAAACATGAAAATTAATGAATTCACCAATTACCTTTGGCAAATTGACCATTGTTAAGGCATGATTTCCAATAAAAGGATTTACATCAAATCTTGTCAAACTTCTGAAAAAGCATTTATATAATTATGTCAAGAATTAGGTTGTCGACCCATCTTTCATGTCCTGCTAGCGGGTCAAGCTTTTGGTTTCTTATTCTTGCGGTCTTGATATCTCAGCCATCTTTTTCTTCGGCGTGAGGTCCATTCAACTAGGATGACCCGTAGGTCACCCTCCACGCCGCCGATTGTTGGATCATCTGAAAAAGAGAGGAGGGCCTCGTTTGGAAGACTTCTCAAAGTGCTGGATATATAGCGCAATTTCCGTGAGATTTGTGCAGTTTGCAACATATAGCAGAAAACGCTTCATCGTCTGGTGACTTCCGCTGAGAAATCTGCAATAGTAAAAACTTCACATGCAGCTCAATTTCTGAACTTTTTGATCTATAAGCCGCAGGATCTCAGCTTTAACAGCATAGTCCAGGTATTTGCAAATTGCCGGTCTCGGACGTATTTTCCTTTTGTCATCAGGCGCGTTCAGGCTAGCTCTCCGATCTAGTCGTTATGGAACACGCGTTACTTTACATTTCCTCGTCATCCTAGATACTGTGGATCTTATTTTCACAGGATTGGTTAAGGCTTTTGGTACAGTAAGAGATTCCGGCACAAACTATTAATTTTAAAATTGCTCCGCCTTGATCTGTTCTCTAAGTCGTCGCATTTTCAAAGTTTTCTGTTTATTTTTTGCCATTCTGAAGTTTGAATTGGAGATCTTCGTCGTCTTTCTATAGCATATGGTCCCGTTCTCCACATTAGATAAAGCTCCTCATGTTGAGCCTCAGGAGCCTTGTAAGTCTTTCAAAGTTGTGCCCAACATGCTGGTAAAGGGGCCTGGAGATCTGGTAGTTACCTAGACCACCTCTATCGCTTTTGGTTCAGATCAGAAAATACTAAATCTAGAGATGCAGATCCTCAAAGATCAAGTTGTTAGAGGCTGGTGTTGTAGTGATTGAACATGTATATTTCAGTTTGTCCACCAGGTGTCACTGTCTCTCCTTTTTGGTTTTTCAAAGCACTTCTGGTCTTGGTAGACATTTTCAGCAGATACCTGTCCATTTAAGGAATAAAGATATGTCTTTTCCGTTACAACACCAATCTATTGGACTTCTCTGACTCCAGGGAGCACTGAGAAAGGAGACTATTGTGATTGTGATTTAGCAGTTTCTCATTCAGGCAACTGGAGATTGACGTGGGGTTACTGACAAGGGTAGGTAGAAGGAGATCTCAAGCGCGTCTGCCAGTGTTGTGTAATATATTAGCCAGAAGTATGAAGTACAGTGTCATGCCAGGGGCTGGTAACTCAGTTCCTCAGGGTAACTGGATTTAATTTGCAGCTGGTTGCATTCTGACTATCTGGGAAGCCAGAGGGATGAAGCAGAGGGCCATGTCAGGGGTGGTTACCACAGTCTCTCTGGATGTCTGGATTCAATGCATAGCTGGCCGCATGCTGGCTGTCTAGATAACCAGGAGCTGTGTAGACTTTATGCTTCTGTTGGTCTGTGAGTGGGCTCGGGAGCCATAAGGTCAGAGGTGCAGGGATTTTAGTATGCCTGACTGCTTTATGTGCCACCGCTTGTCTACCCCGTTATGATGTGGAGTGCAGGGCTTTTCAAGATGGCGGACGCCATGCGGCCACCGCCGCCCCACTGTGTCTTCTCGCCTGCCGGCGGGTATTTACCGCGCTCCTGTTCCTCGTTCATCTCCCGCTGCGTTCACGACCCCATCCTCTGCCGTTAATCCTCGCTCCTGGCCGGTAAGCTCTGTTGGTGTCAGAAGAAGGGCGCTGGGGGATCTGAGCCTCTTCTACCCACGGCTAAGCATCGCGGCGCCGGAACCGGAAGTCTAAAGGTTTCTAAGGGGTTGAGATCTGGAGACTGGCTAGGCCACTCCAGGTCTTGACAATGCTTCTCTTATGAAGCCATCCCATTGTTGCCTGGCGGAGTGCTTGGGTTAATTGCTGAAATAGACCCAGCCACTTTTCATCTTCAATGCCTTGCTGATGGAAGGAGGTTTGCACTCAAATCTCAATTACATGGCCCACCATTCATTCATTTCATGTTACAGGTTCCAGTCTTTCCTGGTCACCATTGCAGAGCAACAGTCCCAAAGCTACACATGTTGCGACCCCATTGCTTCACAGTAGGTATGGTATTTCTTTGGAATGCAATCAGCATTTCTTTCTCAAACACTTTGTTTTACCAAAAAGTTCTATTTGGTTTCATCTGACCATATGACATTCTCCCAATACTTCTTCTGGATCAACAAAATGCTCTTAGCAAACTATCAGTGGGCCGGACAAGTACTGACTTAGGACAGAGTGAACATCTGGCCACTGCTGGAATTGAGTCCCTGGCGGTAAAGTGTGTTGTTACTGAATTGGTATGCTTTGTTACGTTGGTCCCAGCTCTCTGCGGTCATTCAACTAAGGTCCCCCCTGTTGGTTCTGGGATTTTTGAATCCACCGTTCTTGTGATCATTTTGACCCCACGGACGTGAGATTCTTGCGTGGTGCCTCCAGATGGAGGGAGATTAATCAAGTGGTTTGTATGTCTTCCATTTTCTAATATGCTCCCACAGTTGATTTCTTCACCACCAAGCTGCTTTACTATTGCAGATTCAGTCTTCCCAGCCTGGTGCAGGGCTAATTTGTGGTTGTCTTCAACAAATCTTGGTCTTCACCATAGTGGTGTTTGGATTGTGTCTCCTGTTTAGAGGTTGTTGGAAAGTGTCTTTTATTACTGATTTCAAACAGGGTGCCATTACTACAGTAATGTGTGGAGGACGAGGAGCCTCTAAGAAGAAAGAAAGTGTCTGTGTGAGCCAGAAATCTTGCTTTTTTGTAGAGTGACTCCAAATACTTATTTTCCACCATAATTTTGCAAATAAATTCTTTCAAATCAGACAAGTGATTTTTGGGGATTCTTTTTTATATTTTGTCTCTAAAAGTTGAGGGTCTATCCTTATGATGGCAAATGACAGTGCTTCATTCTTTTTAAGTAGGAGAACTTGCACAATGGATGGCTGACTAAATACTTTTTTCCCCACTGTATGTGTTGCTGTTAGTGCTTGTTTGTCAGTTTGATGACCTTAATAAAAATGTAGCTATTTTTGCTTTTTTTGGTGTGCACCTTTACATAGTGTTCCTTTCCTCTTTTTCATAAATTTTATCGATATTTATTACACTACAGGCTGCACCCTGACTTTCTGGTTATTTTGGGTGGTGCCCGTCATTTTGACTGTTGCCATATCTCATGGCGGTTCATAGCTGCATGAAGACTTGTTTTTTTTTCAGAAAATGCATCATTTTGGTGTTCATAAAATGAATTAAAATAGTACTACTGTGATTTTAGAAGTGTGTGTGTGTGTGTGCGTGGGGAGGGGTAATTACAGCGAGTCTGATATTGGGTTTTTTTTAGGTTCTTTTTATAGCATTCACCATGGTACAAATGATATGTTAACTTTTTGCTGCTGGTCAGTTACAGCAATTCCTAATTTATAGTCTTTTATGTTTTACTACTTTTATATAATAAAAATAATCATGTTGTCATTTTCTGAGAGCCATAACTTTTTTTCCATTGACAGAGCTATTACAGGGCTTGTTACTTGTGCAATGAGGTGTAGCTTCAATTTGATACCATTTTTGATTGATGAAGAAAGCTAGAAAAGGAGAATGGTTGGGGAAAATAAATACGTAGTCCGAGCATCAGATTGAATAGATATACACTGGACTGTTATAACTATGGAATTTTATGCTTATAGGCAATTGGATCTCATGGATTGTGGAGTAAGGAGCTCCGGAGTGTGACAACCAGACTGAGCTGTTGACACAATTTGAGATGCTGAATTTATGTTTTGTGTTTTACTCAATGATTGCACAGTGGTGCCTTGTGGGTACTTTTGTTCTTACTTTTGTATATGGTATGACAGAAAAAAATATTTGTCAAATAAGGCAATATTTTTCTAATCCTCAACTGTCCAGATTTGGGGAACCAGTTCTTACAGTAGCATCAGCTTACTATACTTGTACCCATTCACGTCAATTTTTTATTTCACTAAACTTTCTTCTTTAGGCTTGTTAAGAATCCTTGATGCTCAACATGCTCTACATGTATAGTATCTCACAAAACTGAGTACATTCCACACATTTTTGTAAACACTATATCTTATCTTTTCATGGGACATTTTCAGCAGTTTAGACATTGATGGTTATGTGTTGAGCTATTTTGAGGGCAAACCAAATTTACGCATTTGTCCCATGAAAAGATATAATAATACATTATTTACAAAAATATTAGGAAGGGGGTTGTAAATCTACTTTTGTGTGATACTGTATAAGGAAGGAAAGGGAAGGGTGCAATAAGGGGGAGTCTGATGTGTTTGAACTTAGTTCAGTTCTGAGTTGAGTTTTGCATTCTGGGATCCCATCCACTAGCCAGCGGAGTGGTGGACAGGCTACAGGCACACCATTGAACTGGAAGATAAACAGGAGAGAAGAGGGAGAGAGATAGGACAGGAACAGGTAGACAAGACGAAAAAGAGTATGATGAGAGGAAAACAAGGCATGAGGTAGGCAGACCAAGGAGTGTACCACCTCCTTAAACGTGCCCTTGAGTGGATTTTGTGGCATTTATCATCCAGTTACGCAGGCATTGTGTTTACAAATTGAAAGCGGTCATCAGTGTGTGATTCAGCCAAAGCGATGTCCTACTTTTTATTTCCTGTGGGGGGAACTCTTTCTTTTTTTTTTTTGTCAGTCTCTGTATCTCTGTTACAAACTGCTGATGGACATCTGTACACTCTAAGCTCGTGGCCACTTACGGTCTATGAACATCTACTTGAAGCCTCGTAATGGCAGTGGTACTGTTGATCAATTGTAAGGTGGTGTTTTAGTCTCATGATGTCAAAATGTGAACAGCATGATGAGGAGGACTGTTTAAATCCCAATTCAAATTGATCTCCTAACTTTGTGGGCAATTCAGGGATCCAACACCTGTTGGAAATTTGCCGTTTAGCTCCTTGTTAGAGATCAGCAAGTTGCGCAAAAAGTACTAAAACACTACACAATTGGACATGTGCATTCTGAAATTTAGAAATGGTCTCATTTAGTTAATGTAAAAAAAACTTTCAAGAAATTTTGTTCATAATGAAATTTCAACAAACAGCCAAATATCCCTAACTTTTTGTGAGCAGTGTATAGTGCTGACTTTCATGCTCACAGATATGCGCCATGGAGAAAAAAATAAATAATTTAGAATAATGGGATGTCAGTCCCTGGCACATTTTTCAGGCAGATTCTGTATCAGGTAAATGGAATATGAATTAATGAATTATCCTCAATCAGTGAAGGTAGAGGCGAAATCCACCACATGTAAAATCATGGCAGAAATCTGAGCATACTGACTCAGATTTCTGCTGTGGAAAAATCTGTTGTGTGAACATAGCCCTAATGTGTATAAAACTGTCCTTTTTCTGCAAAATCATGTGGTCATAGAACCTGTTTATTATTGGCCACATGATTTTGCAGTTAAAACAGTTTAACTTTCAGAACCAAGCGCCAATTTCCATGCTTGCCACAGTTTTCACTTTTGTCCGATACAGGCAGTCCCCACGTTACAATCAGTATAGCTTCTATGGCTTTGCTTTTAAATTCAGTTTGTACGTAAGTTGCAACAGTTACTTTTTTTAAAGTCTTAGGCTATGTTCACACGGGTTAACTGCGGGGCGTAATTACGCCCCGCAGTTATGCCGTGTGGCCGGGGGTGGGGCAGGAGCGGGAGAGGGAGCGGGGGGTTGGCACCTCGCCGGCCCATAGATAATCACTGCTAGCGGCGCCTATACGCCGCTAGAAAGTGACATGTGAATTATCTCCCCGCCCGGCGTATTCGCCGAGCAGGGACAGGAGACGTAATCCATAGTTCTCTATGAGAACTGTGGATTACCGTAATGAATGGGCTGTTTTCAGCCCGTAATTTGCCACTTCGGCGCGTAATTACGGACTGAAATACGGCCCATTTTAAGCAGTGTGAACATGGCCTTACTCAAATCAAATACTTCTTTTACTGTATGTGCTCCTGTACAGAAGATTTCACCTTACCTTCTGTCCCTCCAGAAAATAATATTGGTCCCACAGACTTGTGTGGGCTCAGTGGGAGGATTTTCGTTCCCATATCAGACTTCAGTAAATCCATGGCACACCTAAATGAATTAATGAAATACATATACTGTATATCATTTATGTACAGCAAACAAATAGATTAACAGGTATAGTAACTCTTCATGGTGCAACAATCAAGTGAGACACTGCAAATGGCAATGTTGTAAGTCCAAATTCACACGAGACGTTTCGACCCAGGTTGAAACATGCTCCTGTGCTGCTGATACAAAACAGCAGGGATTGACGTCAGCATCTCAACCAGGGAGGTTAGAAAACTTGTGTATACAAGCAGGAGATAAAAAATGCTCTGGTTTTAACCCCTTAAGGACCCAGCCTGTTTTGACCTTCCTGACACAGCCCTATTTTTGAAATCTGACATGTGTCAATTTATGTGAGAATAACTTTTTGACACTTTTACCTATCCATGTGATTCAGAGATTTGTTTTCTCGTGACACATTGTGCTTTAAGTTAGTAAGAAATTTTTATCCATACAATCCTTGTTTGTTTGTGAAAAATATCAAAATTTCATGAAAATTTGGAAAAATTTGCGATTTTGAAAGTTGCAAAATTTCTGCGTGCAAGACAGATAATTATTCACCACAAAATAGTTTATAACTAGCATCTACCATATGTCCACTATAGGTTGGCATCATTTTTTAAATGTCTTTTTTTTTTTTTACAACATTAGAGGGCTTAGAAATTTAGTAGTAATTTCTCACATTTTCAAGAAAATTTGCAATATACATTTTTTTAGGGACCACTCCAGTTCTGACGTGGCTTTGAGGGGCCTGCATGTTAGATACCCCCATAAGTGACGCCATCTGAGAAACTAGACCCCTTAACGTATTTACAACACTATTTAGGAAGTTTGATAACCCTTCAGATATTTCACAGAAATTAAAGCAAAGTGGAGGTGAAATTTCACTTTTTTTGCAGATTTTCAATATTTATCCATTATTCACTGGAATACGGTAAATGTGACTAGGTAAATGCAACTTAATATCAATTCCCCCAGGTCTGCCGTTTTTAGAGATATCCCATATGTGGCCCTAGTGCATTATTTGCCTCACCCATAAGCCCCAGAATAGGAGGAGCACCTACTATACTCTGGGGTCTCATTTTCAATACAATTTTATTTTAGGCACCATTTAGGTTTGGGGACACCTTAGGGTGCTAAAACTTAATAAAAACCCCTAAATAGACCACATATTGGAACTACACCCCTTAATGATATATATCAGGGGTGCATTGAGTATATAGACCCCACAGGTGATTCACAAATTTTTTTTTAGCATAAGGCTGTGAAAATAAAAAAATTTTTTTTTTCAATAATCTGAAATTTTAGCTTAAAATGTTTCATATATACAAGGAATCCTGGAAAAAAGAACCCTAAAACTTTGTTAAGCAATTTCTTCCAAGTTCGGAAATTACCCTACATGTGGGTGTTAAACTGCTGTTTGGGCGCCATGGCAGGGCGTTTATAAGGGAGGGAGCGCTATTTGGCTTTTGGAACGCAGATTTTGGTGGGGCCATGTCGCATTTGCAAAGCCCCCAAAGTAGCAGAACAGGCGAAACCTTCCAGAAGTCGCCCCATTTTGGATTCAACACCCATCAGGGATCTCATCTAGGGGTGTACTGTGCATTTTGGATGCACAGGTGTTCCATAGTTTTTTTTTTAGCATTGGGCAATGAAAATGGGGGGAAAAACGCAGTTCGGTCATTGTTTTTTGAGTTTAAATTTTACAGCATTCGCCGTGCAGTGTAAATGATGTGATAACTTTACTATGGGGGTCGGTACAATTACAATGATATAGATTTTATATAGTTTTTTCTGTTTTATTACTTTTACACAGTAGAAATACGTCTATAAAAAATTGCGTTTTTATGTTGTCCTATTCTGACAGCCATAACTTTTTTATTTTGCTGTGTGCAGAGCTGTGTATGGGCTTGTTTTTTGCGGGATGAGTTGAAGTTTTTATTGGTACCATTATGGGGTGCATATGATGCTATGTTCACTTTTTATTAAGGTTTTTCTGAGATGTTTTGAACAAAATACAGCAATCTTGGTAGTGTTTTTTATTTTTATTTTTTATAGCGGTCACTGTACGGTATATATGAACATGGTTAGCTTTATCAGCAGGTCAATACGATTACACCGATACCTAATTTGTATATTTTTTTATGTTTTACTGCTTTTATACAATAAAAACACTTTTATTCAACCAGGAAAATACGTTTTTGCATCGCCATAGTCTGAGAGCCATAACTTTTACATTTTTCTGTGCTTGGAGCTGTGTAGGGACTTGTTTTTTGCGAGAGGAGTTGACGTTTTTATTAGTATCATTTTTGGGGGGACAAGGCTTTTTGATTGCTTTTAAATCCATTTTTTGGAGGCCAGGGTGAAGAAAATACTGCAATCCTAGTAGTGTTTTTTATTTTTATTTTTAACAGGGCTCACCGTGCAGTATCCGTGATAAGTTAGCTTTACTCTTTGGGTCGCTACGATTATGGCGATACCCTATTTATATAGTTTTTTTTATGTTGAAGCACTTTAAAAAAAAAGAAAAGTGTTTTAGTGTGTAAAACAATATTTATGCATCGCTATCTTCTGAGAGCTATACATTTTTTATTTTTCTGTATACAGAGCTGTATAAGGACTTTTTTTTGCGGGATGAACTGACGTTTTAATTGGTACAACTTTGGCGTTTCTAGGAGTTTTTGATCGCTTTTTATTCCATTTTATGTGCTGCGGGATGAACAATAATCTTAATTCTGTGATTGTTTTTTTTTTTTTTTACGGCGTTCACCGTATGGGTTAATTAACATGACAGATTTATAGGGCAGGTCGTTACGCATGCGGCAGTACCAAATATGGGTACTTTATTTATTTTTGATCTTTTTTGGGGCAATTGGCGTTTGTAAAGGGGAAAAGGCGGGTTTGTTACGTATTTTTATTTCATTTTTCGTGTTTGTGTTTGACTTGTTTTTCACTTTTTTTTACTTTTTTTCACTTTTTTACATTTTTATTTTACTTTTCCCCATAGGGGATTTGAATGAGAGATCTTTAGATCTCTCATTCAATAGGAATCAGTGCATAGCTTGTTGCTTATACTGGTTCCTATGACAACTGTCAGTCACGATGCCCGGACATGCCCACAGGGCACGGCCGGGCATCGTGACGTCACAGAGAACCCGGAAGGCATTCTCTGCCCTCCATGCTGTCTGTCAGAGGGCAGGAGCTGCACGGATCGTGTGATCCATGCGCTGCTGCCGCCGACAGAGACGCAGGAGGAGCGATCTCCTCCTGCGTCTCCCTTAGTTATTGCGACCCGATCGTCGCGATAATTAAGGGGTTAACCCCCCCCCCCGGAGCGATCCGGGGTCGGGGCCGACGCTGCGGGATGTCAGCTGTAATATACAGCTGACACCCGCGCGATCGCGCAAACTCTGCTTTAGAGTTCGCGCGATCCTCAGGACGTATCCATACGTACAGGTGCGTTAACATCCAGAACTGGACGTATTGATACGTCTAAGGTCGTTAAGGGGGTAAAAGAAAACCAAAATCAGAACAATGTATTTGGGAATAGTCTTTATTTACCTATGCCTACATGTTTAAAGCTACTCAATCTAGTGAAAATACCCCTTTAAATGGTTACGTGCTAATAATTCCACTTAAAACCCAAATGTAAACATTTAGGGCCACATATATGAAACCTGTCTAGGTCTAAAACTCACTTTGTTGCCCATAGCAACCAATCAGAGCGCCCCTCTCATTTCTCCAGAGCACTATATGAAATGAAAGGGCTGCTCTGATTGGTTGCTATGGGCAACAAAGTGAGTTTTAGACCTAGTCAGTTTTCATTCATGTAGCATATTTGTACTTTATGTTTTTTGAAGGTTCAATAGTCTTTTATTGGGTAGCACTCATATCTGTTTTAGCAAAAATATACACTCTGTTATTTTCTCTGTGCCGAAACGCAGCGCCTGAAGCTTGTGTGCAGCCATGAGAGCCGTGAGAGCGAAGTAAAGCCGCAGAGCATGGAAAACAGCGTTTAACTGAAGAATAAGCGATTAGGAGGAGATATACCATGGACTAATATGGACGTTTCAGGATATCAGGTTTTTAAGAAAGAATTGTTTCATATTTATATATAAAGTTTTATATCTGTACTGAGCTGTATGCCATATAAATAGAGGAGAATGAAGTTACAGTAAAGTTAAGAGAATAACAGAGAGTATAAGAAGGGGACGTGAAGGTGTCCCCATGTAACACTCTACAAATCCTGTGTGAATAAATGGAATTAAGCTATGTCTCCACTGCGCAGAAAAACAATTGTATTTTCGGCAGTTTTAGGATTCTAAATCCGAATATGATCGTTCAGGCAGCCCATAGACTTTAATAGAATAAACGACCTGTAGTCTACACAGGTCGTTTTTGCTCTGCTCGTCTTCTGGCACTGGCAGATTGTACAACATGTTGTATAATACGCTGGCCCTTTGAGTGTTTTCATCGTCTTCCCATACCATCAATTGTATGGGCCAACGGCAACAAAACAAGAACCGACCACGGTTTTACGCAAAGCGTGACAAAAACCGCAGTCGTGCATCGAAAAAAAAGGTCTACTATCGGCTGTTTTTGTCCGATGCTGTGGGGACTTAGACTTAAAGGCAACCTGTCACATAGATTATGCCCCCCTTGCTGAGGGCAGAACAAGCTAGTGTCAGACCTGCTGTTTCCAGCGCTGTGTCCCTTATTCTGTAAGATGCTGGAGTTTTAGAGCATTAACCCCTCAAATCTTATTCTTGAGCAGGTGTTAGCCCTACCCACTGAGAGTTATTCACATGTTTCTACCTATTCAAAGTAACAGGTTTATCAGTTGAGGTGGGCGGGGCTAGCCTTAGATGGGTGGGGTTTGAAAAAACTGACTCTTTGAATGACTTTTCTGGCTGAAAACTGCAGATCTGAGCTTTAAATACACAAAAACTCCAGCATCTTACAGAATAAGGGACGCAGCGCTGGAAACAGCAGGTCTGAGACTAGCTTGTTCTGCCCTCAGCAAGGCGGGCATAAACTATGTGACAGGTTCCTTTTAGGGACTAATAATAAATAATAGTAGCACCCATATCTTACATATAGTTGATGATAGTATAATAATGTTGTACTGTGTTTGATACAGAAAGCAGTAGAAGAGCAAAGAAATCAGGTGATACCTGATAGAGGTTAACTGGGTATATTTGATGGTAAACTTTCAGGATTACTAGCTCCCTTTGTCAGACATGGTGTTATACAACAAATTGAAAATGTACAGATTTTTTTATACACAGAAGACATGGACCTTCAAAGGACCTTAAAATCTTAAATATAACAAAATGCAATATAAGCATGGAAGTTATTTATAACATTATACTTGAGGTCAATAAATAATCTGGAAACTTGTGAGGTGTGACAGGCAGATCATTAACTTTTGCCGCTACCTGTTTGCTATCACGTGGTAATTAGTGACACACACAGTTCACAAATAATGTCACATGAAGCTAATATGGATATTAAGCTCATATTTTTGCATTATGCTTATATTCCCATACCTTTCTCACTCTCTCTGCTTCTTAAAATGTCCCATTGAGACCACAACCCAAAAATCTTCCAAAAAATGGACATTTCTGATAAAATGTGCATTCACTGGGCGACTTGTCCTGCAGTTATAAATAGTGAATCAGTGCAAGTTCATGCGGTGACTAAGTCTTCCCTGTTTCCTTCACATCGAGGCTTGTGTTGGAACACTGCACACACATAATCAGATACACCACATTGGAAGACCGGCAGGAAAATGTCCCACTAATTCTCTGCACCTGCTGTGACTGTGGGAGGTTTACACTATGGTATGGATGTAACTACAAGTCTTGCACCTGTTTTGCAGGCAGGGTGAGGTGTCATTTTCAGTTGGGCCCTTCAAGGCACTCCGGACAATAATATGCTGCACGTTTGGTGGAAAGGAAAGGGGGGACAGGGAATATTTCTTTGAGTCTGTTGTCCCTGTATAGCACAGGTTGGAGTTCCTTGGCAATCATTCGTGGACTCTCCAGCTGTGAGTTATAAGTGACAACCAGGGCAAATACGTCGGAACAAATATGACGTATAGCCTGTCTGTAATTAATAGACTTTTTTGTGTGTTCGGGGCGAAAGCTGCTGTTTCTCAGGTAGGCCGTTCTTTCTATGGGTTTGTGTTATATTGATATGAGTAGTCGATGGTCTTTAACGTGTACTGTGGTATCCAGAAAGTGTATTTCACTATCTGAATAGCTAAGTTTAAGGTTGATGATGGGATGAAAGTCACTGAAGTTAATATAGAATTTAAGCAGGAACTCGTTACCTGCAGTCCAGATGACCAGTATGTCATTGATATAATAAAGGTAACTCATAGGTTTGGTGGTGCATGTGGATAGATATGCTCCTTCCAGCTCTGCCATAAAGAGATTTGCATACTGTGGTGCACATCTTGAACCCACTGACGTTCGAGCTATGTGACTGATTTTGTTAGGAGGTGTACCTGACATGCTGCAACTCCATCCTTGTGGGGAATGTTGGTATACAAGGATTCCGCATCCATGGTGGTCAAAATGGTGCCATCAGGCATTATGCCCAAGGTGATCAGTTTGTTTAAAAGTTCAGTGGTGTCCCTTTATGTAGCTAGCAGTATCTCTAACCAGGGGTTTTCAGAGATTTTCCACCCAACCTGAGTTATCTGTCAATGCCAGAAATAAAAAGGCCTCCAGGGTTACCGTCTTTGGGGGCATATATAAGCAGCTAAGCCTGGGATCCTCTTGGATGAGTTTTTTTTAACTGCTTCTGGATCTGGATTGAAAACTTCTTGATCATTACTATCTCCTTCTTCTCTTAGACACTGTAGACCATTCTTTCCTCATACAAATCCTCTCCTCCTTTGGCATCATGGACTTGGCCCTTTGGTGAATCTCCTCATATCTTACTGATCGGAAATTCAGCATCTCTGACTTTTGCACCACCTCCTCCTCTCACCCTATCTCTGTTGGTGTCCCGCAAGGGAGTCCTGGGCCCACTACTCTTTTCTATTACACTCTTGGCTTGGGGTAGCTCATAGCATCACATGGCTTTAAATTTTCCCAAACATGTTATGTTGATGACACCCAACTCTACATCCCCATCCCAGATGTTAACACTGTGCTCCCCCGGGACTCCCAGACTGTCTAGCGTCCATATTTTTCCTTCTTTTACTCCTGTCTCCTAAAATTCAATGTGGAGAAAAACTCAATTTATCATCTATCCCCCATCTCTTTCTATCAAGTCAATGGCTCTACACTCTCACCAGTTCCAAAAAACTCCACTGCCTTGGGATAACCTTTGACTCCTCTTTTCTTTCAAACTACACATCTAAACCCTTATCTCTGTCTGCCACATCTACCTAAAAAATATTTCTCGAAACCCCTCATTCCTTGACTTCAATACTACAAAAATTTCTAGTCCATGCCCTTGTCATCTCCTACCCTAGACTACTGAAACATTCTTCTTTTGTGGCCTCTCATCTAGCACTCTTGCTTTCTCCAAACTATCCTCAACTCTGCTGTCCATTTATCCACCTCTCTCCTCCTCTGCCAATCCTACATTGTCTACCATTGCCCAGCGAAAACCAGTTACGTCCCTTTAAACCATGACCTTCAGGGCTCTCCATAACCTCTTCCCTCCATAATCTCTGCCTAAATCTCAAGATACCCCCTCTTACCAATCTCCACTCATCACAAAAAAACTACACAAAACGAAGTTCACAAAGTCCCAAAACTAAAATATAAGTGATACACAAGAATAAGTCCAAAAACGTCCTAAATAAGTCCAAAACGTTGGACTTTTGGACTTTTCTTGTGAACATTATAGTTTTTTTGGGATTTTTTAAACTTATTTTGTGTAGTTTTTCATTTTTGGTGTAGGGTGGCAGGGGTAGGGGACGGGTTTTCCTAAAGGGACGTCCTTTAGGGATGATTACCCTGTGTTGGTTGGGCCTTGTTGGGACAGTGGGTTTTTTTAGGGTTCACTACCTGTCTGTCCTTACTTTCTTTATCACTTTTTGTGTGGGTTAGTTCAGTAGTTTTTCTTTTTAATAGCTTCATTAAATGTTACTTTTTTAAAAAAACATTTTTTTGTATTTTTTTTTGGGTTTCTGTATTTTTGGGATCTTGTGATAATCCCTTTATTCTTAATGTATGTCTTGATAAGGTTATAAAAATTTTTTTTCAACTGGGGGAAATTGGTCACGATGAGAGATCGTGAGTGAGATCCTTTTTCCTTTCCCCTTCTCCCAGGAATGAGAATTAAATGAATGTAGTATTAGGTATTTACTAAGTTTTTCCCTTTTTTTTTATGACTGTAAATTTCATGTATGTATGTCCCAATATGTATCTTTTTTTTGTACTTTATGTAAAGTATTGTCCTTGTTTCTATTAAAGCTTAAACTTTAATAAATTTGTCCTTGTATGTTAAAATCCAAGCTTTGGTTTTTAATTTTGTGGCTGCTGAAGCAATGTGTTAGTGTCTAACCCCCTTTTGAGTGTGGTAAGTTGGTCCTTCCCCCTGATTTCTTTTTATTGATTTTTGGGAAGGTGGGGGGGCGTGGATATTTTGGCGAGCCCTTTACTTATTGGTGAAAGGTGGGTGTGGATCCTCTGGACCACCAAAACGATGTAGTTTAAACCACGCCAAGGGAGCAGAGTCTAAGTAGCCCCCGGTATTCACCAGAGCCCCCGCAAAGCGGGATGGACACGCTGCGGCGTGAGGATACCAGGTCGCTACTCATGAGTGATTTGGGCTTGCAATGGCAGCCCGAGGTCCCAGCGAGGTACAAAAATCGTAATCCAAAAAATCGTAGTCGTGGGCAGGTGGTAAGGTCAGGCAGGCGGGCAATGGTTCATGGTCGTGGGACAGGCAGGAAGGTCAGGGCGGGTGGCAGAGGTTCGGAGTCAAAGAAACGTAGCAAGAGGTCTGGTACACGGTAAGGCGAGAATACACTTAAGGAACGCTTTCTCTAAGGCTCAGGCAAAAATAGATCCAGCAAGGAGTCCGCTGACGTCACCAATAAATAGGTGACGCGCTGGCCCTTTAAATTTACAGGACGAGCACCGGGGCGCGCTCTAGGGGGCGGCCTCGGTTTCCTCGGCCGGCAGAGGGGGCGGACAAAAGCAGGAACGAAGTCAGGTGAGTGATTGGGATGAGTGCGCCCCCCGGCCCGTCCCGCGGCCAGCAAGCATACCTGTCTCGGGCAGGGGACCCCGGAGAGGGAGGGACGGTGCGCCTGCGGCCGCGGGGGGGCCGAGCGCGGCGCCCCTCGCTACAGTAGCCCCCCCCTTAGGTCTCCCCCTCTTCTTAGGCGAAGGAACCTGCGAACAAGATCCTGGTCCAAGATATTAGATTTGGTTCCCAGGACCTCTTTTCGGGGAAAACCCCCAAAAACCCCCCCCCCCCCCCCCTCCCGGAAAAACCGTTTCCCCTGATGGTCTTCTGGCCAAATGTCCTTAACCCTCAAATACATCGGAGGACTTACCCCGGGGGATGGAGACGCCACTCTTCCGAGGAACCGGTTAAAAGAAAAGGGCTTTAGGAGGAGAGGGGGGGGGCGTTAGGAATCCGGGGAGAATGGGGGTAGGTAAGCTTTAGCACACGGTTAAGTGAGGGGAGTATTTAAAGGCCCCCAGGAACTGCGGACCCAATTTATGGGGGGGTTTTGAAGCGTACGTACTGGAAGAAAGCCCACCCCTTTATCCCTTTTTGGGGAATTTGGGGGAGGAGGGGCCTCCCCCTTTTGTGGGCCCCGGGGTCTTCATGGGGCAGAAGCCCGGAGTAAGGAAAGTCGGGTCCCCCCGCCAAATGGCCTTGTGTCCTCCCACTTGGTTTTTCCACAGGGGGGAACCCGGGAGTGTACCCGAGGGGAGGGGTGGGTGACGACCGAGACCACCGGGGGTGGAGAAACACCCTAGAATCAGAGTCCCGTGTTTATAGGAGAACTCAGCCTCGGAAGCAGCCCCCCAATTGTCCTGACGGCCCCCGGACACGAAAGACGCAGGTATTGCCCAATTTCTGATTTCCCTCCCACTTGACCATTAGTTGGGGAGGTAGGAAAAGAAAAGTCCAATTAGCTTGTAAGCGAGAAACAGGGCCCTCCAAAATTTGGGAGAAAAATTGGACGCCCCAATCAGAAACGATATGCGAGGGTAAATCCATGAGACAAAAAATATGCTGGAAGAAATGTCCCGCAGTTGTGGGCCGAGGGGAGGCCGGAAGGGGCCGAAGTAGGACATTTTAGAAAATCGGTCCGTGATACCCAGATGACAAATTTTCCCCAAGAGGGCGGGGAAAGGGCCGTGATGAAGCCATCCTTGTGTGTCCATGGAGCTCTGGGGGGGGCAGAGGGACCAAGAGGCCGAGGGCCCCTTTGGGGGTGGGACCCTTTTTCCGGGCACACGTGACACAGGAGAGAACAAATCCTTTATGTCTGGGGAGGGTAGGGCCCAGAACGCCGTGAGATGGGGCGTGGGATTCCGTATCCCGGGGGGGCCGGGCCCGAAAAACTTGCCCCCACGCAGAATTTCCCCCCTGGCGCCGACGAACTAGGTTTTGCCCCGGTGGGGACCCTCCCAAGATCCCCAGGAGCCCCGGGGATCACCCCCTTGGAGCAATAATGTGCTGAAAAAACTTTGGACTCCGGTTCACATATTTTTATCAAAAAAATGTTTTAAACTCCCGACTTTTAACGTGATTCAAAATCGGGCAGTCCTATTTTTATCTTTACCTCTCAATCGAGCAAAACAGGCCTCCCGCTGGGGCAACCGACCTCCATTTTTCAGAAGAAAAAATAAAAAACCCCCAACCTGCAAAGCTGCCCTTCTTTGAACCTGTGAGAGTGGGCCCGGGGGGGAGAAAACCCAAAAAGGAAAAACACCCCCTTTTTTCCATCTAGGTTAAAAATCAATGACACCAAGTAAACGTATGTTTCTACACACAAAAACATTTCTGAAAAAAACGATGCAAAAACCTGGGTGCCGCACCCGCAGGAAAAAAGGGGTGCTTCCATTTTGGGTTTTCTGTCCCCCCCCCCCACTTCACAGGCTGTCATAAAAAAGGGAGCTTTGCGGTTTGGGGGTTTTTTATTTTTTCTTCTGAATAATGGAGGTCGGTTTTTCCCAGCGGGAGGCCTGATTGGCTCGATTGAGGGTAAAGTAGGATGGGCTGCCATTTTGAGATACGTTGAAATCGTGGGGAGCTAAAATCTTTTTATAAAATAGTGAACCGAAGTCTCAAAGTTTTTTCATGATGATAGATCATAAAAGCTTCTTTTGGGATTCCACGTGTGTATTGCCCTTTTTCAGAAAAGTGCCCGCTGGCGGGGGGTCTGGTGTGTACATGTATAATTCATTGTGCCGCACCCTGCCAGTGGCACCCAGGTTTGCAAAGTTTTTTCAGAAATGTTTTTTTGTGCAGAAAAAACGTTATACTTGGTGTAATTTATTTTTTAACCCAGATGGAAAAGGGAAAGGGGGGGGTTCCATTTTGGGTTTCTGTCCCGCCCACTTCAAGGCTGTCATAAGAAGGGCAGCTTTGCAGGGTTTGGGGGTTTTTTTTTTTTTTCTCTTGAATAATGGAGGGCGGTTGCCCCGCGGAGGCCTGATTGGCCGATTGAGAGGTAAAGATAGGGTAGGACTGCCCCATTTTGATAGATCAGTGGAAAGTCGTGGCAGCTTAAACATCTTTTGATCAATATGTTTGAAACCGAGAGGTCTCAAAGTTTTATCATGTATGTAGTAGCATAAATGCTTCTTTAGGGTTTCACGTAGTGTATTGCCCTTTTTGCAAGAAATGTGCGCTGGCGGTCGGTCTGTGTGTGAACATGTATTCATTACATGTGTGCCGCAGCCCACTGCCAGTGGCACCCAGGTTTGCATACGTTTTTTCAGAATTGTTTTTCGTGTGCAGAAAACATCGTTATTATTGGGCTGTACATTGATTCTTACTAGAAGGGAAAGGAAGAGGGTGCTTCCATTTTGGGTTTCTTCCCGCCCACTCTCACAGGCTGTCATAAGAGGGCAGCTTTGCAGGTTGGGTGTTTTTATTTTTTCTCTCTGACATAATGGAGGTCGGTTGACCAGCGGGACGGCCTGATTGGCTCGATTGAGAGGTAAAAGATAGGATAGGACTGCACGATTTTGAGATCATCGTTGAAAGTCGTGGGCAGCTTAAACATCTTTTGATCAAAAAAATTTGTTATGTGAACCGAGAGTACTCAAAGTTTTTTCATGTGTATGATAGATAGCATTAAATGCTTCTTTAGGGATTTCTACGTAGTGTATTGCCTTTTGCAATATGTGATGAGACAACAGGTTCCTCTCCGGTAACGTCAGAGGCTCGGGACTGGAGGCATCCGCCCTTGAAGTTTTTCGGCCGGCCGGGAAGTGTATCTTGAAGTCAAACCGGGGAGAAAAAGAGTGACCCACTGGCACTGGCGAGGGATTCAAACGCTGGGCAGTCTGGAGGTATGAAGATTCTTGTGGTCCGTGCAAGAGGACTCTATATGGATGACGGCGCACCATCCAGCAAATGTCGCCACTCCTCCAGAGCCAATTGATGGCAGCAGTTCCCGATCCCCTATGGCATTGTTACGTTCAGCGGCGAGAAGGTCTTGGAAAAAAAAAAACCGCAAGTGTATGTTTTGCGCTTTGTGGGACCGCTTCTGCCGTCAGGTCCGCCATGCTCCACTGCAAGAGGCATTCCACCTCTAGGCTGAAGGCATTATCGGATCCAGACGAGAACCAGGATAGTGTGCTGAGGTAACGCTGACTTAGCAGTTGAGAGGAATGCTTACCCAGAAGATAGGAGGGCCTACATTTCGAATTGGGTTTTTCCGGCGTGAGAGCCACGATGGGAGCCTACCAGCGAGAGGGATGTGGGAATAAGAACTGCCGGTAGTAGTTGGCGACTTACCTGAGATAGTTCAGCTGGTCCATCTGCCAGACCACGATAGGAGACTATTGTACCACCAAGGAAGGGGTAAGGCTGGCACTGGTGTTGGAACCGGCATTCTCCAGCTTGGCATAAAGTCGATTGTTCCGCTGATCGTCGCTGGACCTTGGCGTACTTGTACCCGATGAGTCTGTATGTCAGGGAGAATATAATCAGAATATCGTCCAGATATAACTATGCACGCAAGGTGCTACAGCAAGTCCCTGAATACATCATTGACAATTCCTGATAGTACGACTGGGGCGTTGCATAGCCAAAGGCTTCATGAGATACTACGGAAATTGACGTCGCGTGTGTTGAAAAAGCTGTTTTCCATCGTCCCCTCCACGAATTCTGACGACGTAGTTATAGGCCACCGACGTCTATGGTACAATTTTGTAAAAACACCTTGGCTACACGCGAAGACGATCCAAAGAGCTTCAGATATACGGGGGTAAAGGGTAGCGATTCTTTCACCCAGTGTTATCTTGTTAGGCCCCCTGTAATTCGATACACGAGCCGAAGAGACCCATCTTTTTACTGGACGAAAAGAATCCAGACACAGCAGGACGGGAGGACTTGTTTATGTATGAAACCCCTTTCACCAAATCTTCCTGTATGTAGGCCGACATGGCCTGAGTCTCGGGCACGGACAGAGGTAGACCCTTCCCCCTTGAGGACTGGTTCCGGGAAGGAGGTATATGGGCACGTCATGATGGCCGATGGGATGGTGTAGCTTCTCCTTCAGCCTTCTGTTTCTCCGAATAGTAACACAGCTCCTAAATCCTGGTACTCCACTGGCAGACCTGTAGAGACTTGGGAAGGGGGCAGGGGGGAAAAAAGATGAAAAAGGGGTGGTGTCACCCAAACAGGGTCCCCGGAACTCGTCCCCAGGCGGAAATTCGCCCCGCTTCCAATTAAGTGTGGGGCGTGCTTTTTAAAACAGGGTTCCCCACGGATGCGATGAGCGCAAGGCAGGACATGAAAAAGGGGATCTTCCCCCGTTTTGTAGGACACCTAAAAGGGGGGTTTAAAAGGGGGGGTGATGAAAAATGAATGGAGCGTGAGGAGATAAAGCAAACGGCTTTTCCCGGCGGATCCCTGGCAGAAAAAGGAAACAACAGGGAGGTGATAAAGTTCCCGGCGGAAAACCGGAGTCCCGGAAAGGGAGGGGGAAACCCCAAGAGATAGGCGCAATCGTCTTACCTCCCCCTGGACTCAGTCGTGGAGAGGAAAAGGGGTGAGCACCTAGGGACGCCTTCTTTTCGGCTTTCCCAGGTGCGGGGCGTTTCCCGGGGCCGCTGAGGACGCTGTGGGGGAAAAACTCCTACGGAATGGTCCGATGGCGAGTAGAGGCAAAAAAGGTTTCATGGCGGCGGGGTCAGCTCAGATCTGAAAGTGGCCCGGTCACCCGGGCAGGGGTTTTTTTTCGTTGGAAACCTGTGGGGGGAGTCGCGGAGATCCTTTGGGAAAACCGGAGCCAGAAAGGTAGAGGCGAGGTTGTGCCAAATTCCGCTCTGGGGGAGTCCTGCTGTCCTTGCAAAAAAAAGCACCCCAATGCGGGGTTTGGCCAGATGGAAAAAAGCTGTCAAAGAAGGGGTGGGAGATCCCTTGCTGCCGCGCGTCCTTTTTCTCTGTTGAAGGGCCCCCTTTTGAATTTTGGCGCAGAGGGCGGCATCATTCCCCGATAGCTCGGAGGCTAGTGGTGTAAAAATGGACCCATAGTCTTATGGGGAGCCCCCCTTGGCATCGGTTCAAAGGGGTTCCGGGGATGACGCACGCGAGGCCCCTCGAAAACGTGCAGAATTCCGGAGGGAAGGCCTTGGTTGCGGTCACAGGGTCATTCCGGGTTCCCAAAGAGGGGTCGCCCGGCCCAGGGGTTCCGGATAGCAGGCCACCACAAAAAAAGCCAAAACCTTGACCTTTCGGTAGGAAACCGATGGCTTCAGCTCCACTTTTGAGGGTGTAGGAATGCTGGCGAAGGGGGCAATTTTGCGGCTGCTGGGACGCCAGGAAATTGCGCTTTTCATGGTGACAGTGCGAAATTGCTGTGCTTTTTTGCGCGATTGCTGGGGGTGTTGGGCGGACAATGTTGTGAGATCCCCAAGGGACTTGGCGGGGGCACCTTGGGGGGAAATCCATGTGGTCAAAACTGTAACGGTGGGTAGTGGATCCTCTGGACCACCGCAAGCGTTTGATAGTTAAGCCACGCCGGGAGCGGAGTTAAGTGCCCCGGTATTAACCGAGCCCCCCCGCAAAGGGGATGGACTTGCTGCGGCTGAGGCTACCAGGTCGCTACCCCTGACGGGGGATTTGCTTGCGATGGCGGGGGGTGCGGGGTCAGAATCTAAATCCAAAAGTTTTGTGTCGTGGGCAGGCGGTTAAGGTCAGGGCAGGGGGGCAATGGTTCGGGGCTGGACAGGCAGGAAGGTCAGGGCAGGGGGCAGAGGTTTTGGGGTGGAGGAAAACGTAGCAAAGGTCTGGTACAGGGGTAAGGCAAAAGAATACATTTTAAGGGGTTTTTTCTCTAAGGTCGGGGGGAAAACTAGTCCAGAAAGAAGTCCCGTGAGTCACCAAAAAAATAGGGGCAGCACGGGGGCCAGCCAAAATTTATGGGGCCCGCTGGCCCTTTAAATTTAAAAAGGACGATGCGCGCCCGGCTAGGGGAAGGCCCGCACGCCTCGGCCGGCAGGGGGGGGGACAGAGCAGGAACGAGGTCAGGGGGAGTGTTTGTGACGAGTGTGCCCACGGCCCGTCCCTGGGGCGGGCAACTACCCGTCCTGGGAGGGACCCGGAGAGGAGGGAACGGGTGCCCCCTGCGGCCTGCGGGCCGGAACGCGGCGCCCTCGAAAAAAAAATTGGAGTGTGTTTTGCTCGTTTGCCACATGTGTGAAAAAAAGAGTGAAAATTTAAAGATTGAGTGGAAAAAAAAATCAACTCCCTTTTACAGTGGTCCCAAATCAGTGTGTTTAAGTGTGAGTGACAAATTGATTTTAATATGGTTGTCACCTAAAAAACACACAGTGGAGATTCTACAAAGGATTGCCCAAGGAACTCCAACCTGTGCAAAATATCGACAACAGATCAAAGAATATTCCCGCCCCCTTCCCCTTAATTTTTCGGCAGTCAAAAAACGAAAACAAAATTATTGCCCGCAGTGCCCTAAAGGGGCTCCGCAGGTTCCCCCAAACCCATACCCCAAAACGTCAGTGTACCGTCCCATAGTAAGAACATACACGAATCAGGGGGGAATTTTCCTGCAGTTCCCCCAATGTGGTGAATCGGATAATGTGGTGTGTTGTGGTCCACCACAGGCCTCCATATGGGGAAACAAGGGGCAGAGACTCAGTCAGCGCATGAATCTTGCACCGATTCACTATTACAACAGCAGAACAAATCTCCCAGTGGCCGCACATTTCTCTGGAAAGACCACTCTACTGAGGATTGCAGTGTAGAGGTTTAAATGGGGACATTTTAAGACACAGAGGGAGAGAAGGAATGGGTATATAAATTAAAGCAACAAATGCAAATTTTTGCAATATGGGCTTTATATCCATACTACTTTCATTGACAACTATATGTGACTGTGTTGTGCCACAGATCACCACCTGATAGCAAAACAAAACAGCAAAAGTTAATGATCCTCCCGTCACCGCCTCAAACAATTCCAGATTATTCTTGCCAGAAGTATACTGTAGTAAAAAACCTCTCTGCTTATATTGCTTTTGTTTATATTTAAAGATTTTTAAGATCCTTTTGAAGTCTGTGATTTCATTTATTTGTATAACCACCATGTCAATGAAGAGAGCTAGTACCATCAAATATACTCATTAGCCTCTAAACGGTATCTCCTGATTTCTTTGCTCTCTATAGTGTATGATAGAAAGACTCTGCAAACCTAAGGTATTTTTTAATGCACACGTGGTTCCCTGAAGAACTATGATAGTTTCTGACTAAGATAAGTGAAATATAATTACATTTGACTTTACAGTTACACTACAGTACTGAAAAGGACAATCCAAATACAAGTATTCTAAGAAGGCCTCCAATGGAGACGAACCCATGACCTCCCATGCATTAAAAAACCAATCTATGATACCAATTAATACCATCCTGTTGGACAAAGAACTTGTACATTATCTTTCTTTCTTTGGTCTCATTTCGTACATAAAAGCTGAATGTGATACGCAGGACTGTTTTGCTTTATATGTGCTCTTTAATGCAGAACATATTTCCACAGCAAAAGAACAAGGACAATAGCATTAAAGTTCAATTTACATTCTTAGTCGGCACAAAATAAATGGAAAATAGAAAACAGTTGTCAGCAAAAAGAGCAAAACAAGAATACAGAATAATAACTTGAAATAGGGGTTTCAGTGAAGAATTGGAAAAGGAAATTTATAAATAGTAATTATTAGAGGACCATAAAATTACTAAAAAGGCATTCTCCTGTAACTAACGAGAACACGGACTACTCCGGTGAGACCTGGCAACATACAAGAATTTAGCTCTGTTGAGCGGAACATGATGAGGGCTGGGGTGTAAGTACATGGGTTATGAGGTATTATGGACTGGAAGAAGATGTTTTCAACAGTTTTCTGTCCTTGAATCTTATCACTGTTTTATAATGATATCAGTGTAGCTTAGGGAAAAAACTGAAGAGCGACATGTCAGAAAAGAGGCGTCGCCACACCAGTTTTAAGGTGCATTAAATGAGTGTGTAGTGCGCCTGAATGAATGAACCTGTCAAAAATCTGGTGTGTGGTATACCATGTATAGAATATTTGAAGAGCTCCGCCTGAATTTAGGCATATAGAAAAAAAAGGGTGCATAGCAATACTCATTGCTAGCATATTTGATGCACCTTAATTTAGGCCGGCATTCAATGTTCGTGACTGTGTAATAATGCGCCTAGTTTTGATGTACAACAGTTCATTTATATAGATAATAGGGCATCAACAGTTTTTTGGTACAAAATACACTTCAAAAATGGCACAGCCCTAATGGGACATGTCGTTCTAAGTGTCCAGTGTATTTTTTCACTGAGGGTTTAACCCCCTCACCGCGGAACGCCGTTTTGGCCTCTTCTGACAAGAGCCTCCATTTTTTAAATCTGTCCATGTGTCACTTTTATTGAGAATAACTTTTGACACTTTAACCCAATCCATGTGATTTCAGAGATTGTTTTCCCCTCCGTACACAATAGTGCTTAAGAATAGTAAGAAAATTGTGGACGCAAAAAATGCTTGTTTATTTTTGAAAAATATCAAATATCGTGAAAAATGTACCAATTTCAAACTTCAAAAATTATCTAGACATGTAAGACAGATAGTTATCTCCACTCAAAATATTTTATAACAGCATCTACCATATGTTTGCTGTAGTTTGGCATAAATTTTTAATGTCTTTTTTTTTTTTTACGACATAGGGGGCTTTATAAATTTAGTAGTAATTTTTCAAATTTTCGAAGAAAATTGCCAAATACCATTTTAGGTACCAGTCCAGTTCTACAACGTGACTTTGATGACCTGTATTTAGATACCCCCATAAATGACCTCATCTAAGAAACTACACCCCTTTAAAGTATTCAAAACTGCATTTAGGAAGTTTATTAGCCCATTAGTGTTTCACAGAATTAAAGCAAAGGGAAGTGAAATTTCAAAATTTTCACTTTTTTTTTGCAGATTGTTAAATTTTTATACATTATCGACAGAAAATAAACGGTAAATGTTGATCAGGGATATGCAAATTAAGTATTGATTCCCCAGATTCTGCTGTTTTCCAAGATATCCCATATGTGGCCCTAGTGCATTATATGGCTCAACCACAAGCCCGCAGAAAAGGGAGAGCACCTACCGGACTCTGTGGTCTCCATTTTCATTAACGATTTTATTTAGGGGGCCATTTCAGGTTTGCGGACACCCTAGGTTCCAAAACTTACTAAATAGCCCCTAAAGAGACCCCGTATTGGAAACTATACCCCCTTTAAGGAATATATCCAGGGGTGCAGTGAGTATATCGACCCCACAGGCGAATTCACAAATTTTTTTAGCGTTCGCCTCGAAAATAAAAAAAATAATAAATTTTTTTCCCATAATCTGCAATTTACTGAAAATGTTTTTAAAATTTTACAAGAATTTTTGGAAAAAAAAAGCCCAAAATTGTGTTACTCAATTTTTCTTCTCTTCCAAGTTCTGTGCAATACCCTACAAGTGGTGATAAGCTGCTGTTGGGCGCATGGCATGGGATACAAAGGAGGAGCGCTATTTGGCTTTAGGCGCACAGATATTGGTGGGGCCCATGTCGCATCTGCAAAGCCCCCAAAGTACTAGAATCAGGTGAAACCTTTCCAGAAGTTTCCCCATTTGTTTTCAACACACCCCTCAGGGATCTCACCTAAGGGTAATTGTGCATTATTGGGTGCACATGTGTTCCGTAGTTTTTTTTTTAGCATTGGGCCATGGATATGGAGGGGGAAAACGCAGTTCCGCCAATGTTTTTGGGCTTCATTTATACAGTATTCGCCATACCGGGAAATAAATGACAGGATACCTTTACTATGGGGCGGTACAATTACAATGATATAAATTTTATATAGTTTTTTATGTTTTTTATTACTTTCAAAACTGCATTATATGTCAAGCTGTCTCTGCTTAGTTTAAATGGTACATTTTTGGTCTAGATATTTACGCCCAGCCTGTCTTCCATAATTTATCCTAGTTTTATTTGTATAGCCATCCAATCCCAGAATAACTCCCCTTGAAGTTTACCCCCCTGCTTCCTGTGCATGAGCAATTGTAGACTCCACCCTTTACGACACCTGAAGGCCCAAATGCACATTTTGAACTCATCATAGTTGAGTATAAGTTGCAGACTGTGGTCTTTGGAACCGAGGTCCTGGGGCCAAATTTCACGTGCCCAAATTTCTAAGGTCAATTTAGAAAGTGGGCAATCCTCAGAATTATCCCCTGAATGAGCAGAAGGAGCAGAAGGGAGAAGGACTCTCACCTTTTTGTAAAGTTGCAACACTCTTTGCATACTCCTTATTTATCTGCTGCCTATCCTAATCTTTACTAACCACCCTATCTGCCCTGAGACAAAGTATATCCACATAAGCTCCTCTCCTCCTTCCCCTCACCTATGTACTCATCCCCACTCGCTATTTTCCCTTTTCAACCATCCCAAACCTCCAGCTCACATATTAACTGCACAAACGCCGCCTCATATTCATCACTGAACCCATTTGCTGTCTCTTTTCATTCTCTGCTTCTCGCGGCAGGGGACAACTCTCCCCCCCCCGGGCTACCGTCCGTTACTGCTCATCCCACCTCCTCCTCAGCCTCCCATAGAAACCCAGCTAACCTACTTGCAATTCGCTGTACGTCTTTTTCTGCCCCTTTTAAGTGTGCTCTATGGAATGCCCGATCCTGTCTGCAAACAACCACTCTGTTTCATGACCTTTTTCTCTCCAACTCCCCTCAACCTTGCTGGCCCTCACAGAAACATGGCTCCAGCAATCTGACACACCGCTTCCCTTGCCGCTCTCACCTATGTGGGCTAACACTTCAATCACCCACTCCCCCAGACCTGAGAACAGGCCGGGTGGAGGAGATTGGCATACATCTCTTCTCCTAACTGCAATCTTACCAGTGTCCTTCCTCGTGCAACCCTCCCTCACTTTTCCCCTCCTTTGAGGTCCACACCCTCAGAACGTTCCTTTCAGGCCATTTTCCATCAGAGGCCGTTGTCTACAGACCCCCCCGGCTCTCCCGCGCCAGTTTCTTGGGATCATTTTGCCCGGCCTGGCTGCTTCCCACACTTCCTCTCTTCTGAAATGCCCACGATCTCTCATCATGGTGATTTCAACATCCCATTGATGAACCCCATATCTCCTTCAGCCTCCACAGTTTCTTTCATTAACCCTCCTCTCATGGCCTCTCGTCAGTTTTACTTACACCCCAACCCACAAGGATGGAACTCTCACTGGTCAGTGTCTTTTTTCTGTCATCTTTCTTCCTCATTTCTAACTTCAACTAATTCTCCTTATGCTTCTCTGACACACAATCTTATCTCCTTCATTATCACTAATTCTCAAAGCCTCTCTGGACAAACTGCCCTCATCCATACAGAAATATCCGCTCCATTAAGACTCAGGAACTCACAGACACCATACAGTCCTCACACTGCCCCCAATCTCCACCCCTTCCTGTCCAGACCAGTGCTGTCAAACGTTACAATGAAACTCATCACAACCACCCTGGACGTATTGGCACCACTCACCAACCGCCCATCCCCAGAGGTCAGAGCCCGCAGCCTTGGCACACACTCAGACTCGTTTCCCACCAGCGAAGGTTCCGTAGTGCTGTAGCGGCTGTGGAGAAAGTCAAAGGCACTGCAGACTTTCTCCACTCACAAATTCATGCTCAGGACTTATCACACTGCCCTCACTGCGCCCAAACAAAATATTTCACCTCCCTCCATCGTCCACACTACACAACAACCCAAAAACGCCTCTTTGAACCACCTTCCACACCCTCTCCTAAGGCCTAAAGCTCAGGCTCCGGTCACTGACCTCTGTGCTAAACCTGGCCACTCACTTCAAAGAAGAAAAAATTGAAAATATCCGTCAAACAAATCACATCACTATCCCCAAATAATAACCCATCCTTGTCCCTCACCCACACGTCCTCTAATCTACTCGCACAGCCTTGACCCACGACAGAGGAAAAGTGTCCAGGACTTCTCCGTCTGCTCGGCCCACCACATGCTCTACTGACCCCAGTTCCATCCCACCCTCCGTCCAGTCTATTTCTTCCCAGCTGTCCTCGTCTCACCTTTACTTGCTATCTGTAACCTCTCTCTCTCCACAGGGTATCTTTCCATCTTCCTCTCAAACACGCCCATCATAACCCCTTTACTAAAAAAGCCCTCTCTGGACCCGTCCTGTGCTGATAACTACCTGACCAGGTCTCCTAACCTGCCCTTCATCTCTAAACTCCTGGAACGCTTGGTCTACTCTCGCCTAATCCTGCTATCTCCTGCTAACTCTCTTCTGACCCGCTGCAATCAGGTTTTCCCGCACCCTACAACTCCACGGAAACTGGCCTTAGTTTAAAGTCCTCAAATGAGCCTCCTAACAGCAAAATCGCAGGTAACTACTCATTTGATGCTTGGTCTTGGATCTCTCTGCAGCATTTGACACTGTGGATCACCAAACTTCTCCGCATGCATGCTCCAGCACCATTGGCCTCCAGGACACCGCTCCTCCAGCTTGGTTCTCGTCCTAACTCATCTGTACCCGCTCCTTCCTTCAGTGTCTCATATCTGTTTCGAACCTCCTCTTCTCTTGGCTTGTTGGAGTTCCTCAGGGATCAGTTCTGAGGTCCTCTCCTTTTTGCATTGTAACACAGCCCTCCATTGGACAAACCATCATAGATTTGGCTTCCAGTACCTATCTCTATGCGGAAGACACAACAATTATCACACCTCCTATCCCGAGAGATCATCCAGCCTTGCTAACAAAAACCAGTGACTGTCCTGTCCGCTGTCTCTGACATCATGTCCTCCTCTCCATCTGAAACTAAACCTCACTAAGACTGAACATCATTTCTTTCCTCCGCCATCTACAAACCCAACACCCCCCCCCCCTGGCTATTTCTGTTTCTGTATGTGTACCCACATTTCTCTAGGCAGCAGCCCCCACTGTCAGAGGGTTTTTATTTGATTCTGATCTGACCTTCTCCCTATATATCCAATCCCTTGCCCCTTCTGTCGACCTCACCTCAAAATAATCTCCAAAAATCCTTCCATTTCTTTCTCACTGTGGAAAACGACTCAAACGTCCTTCCATTTACAGCTCATCATTCTATCACCGCTTGACTACTGCAACTCCTTTGCTTATCGGTCTCCCTCTCTGCAAACTCTACCCCTCTCCAATCTGTCAAGAATGCAGCAGCCAGTCACGTCTATCTATCCAGCAGCTATACTGATGCCTCTACCCTGTGTCAGTCACTGCACTGGTTGCCCATCCAGTAACAGGATACAGTATAAACTCAGCACTCTCACCCCATAAAGCTCTCCCACAAGCGCTTCTCCTCCCTACATCTCCCTCCCTAGTCCTCTGTCTACCGCCACTACCCGTGCTCTCCGCTCTGCTGATGATAATCAGACTACATACCACAACATCCGACTCTCCCATGCCCGCCTACAGTGAGATTTTCACACGTGCGGCACCCAAATTCTCTGGAAATATGCTACCGCGGGCGATCAGGCACATTCACACCCTCACAGTTTTAAGAGGGCCCTGAAAATACATCTACTCGTCCTGCCCACCAAGATCCTAACTGCTATCACACTCCTCTGTCAACTCCCTGCATTTGGGCACTCACAGGCACTTATCTGTATAGATGTAACAGACTGGGTGGCCAGGTTTCATCCATTTTCCATGTAAACCACCCCCTATTTTTATGAAACAGTGGACCGTACCATTGTTAAACTTGGCACTTATTCTTACCGTATGTTTCACCCATACACCCTAAATAGATTGTAAGCTCCCGCGAGCAGGGCCCTCACACCTTGTGTCATCATTTGTAAGTACTTTGAATGTGTAATGTACTTGTATGGTTTACCCTTGAATTTGTAAAGGTGCTGCAGAATATGTTGGCGCTATAGAAATAAAGAATATTATTATTATTATTATTACACAAAAGAAGCGAGTTAATAAAAAGTTGCGAATTTAAGTTGTCCTATTATGACAGCCATAGCTTATTTTAATTTTTTTTTTTGTTTTTTTGTTTTTTTTGTTTTTTATTTTTTTTGTTTTTTTTTTTGCATACTAAGCTTTTTGTGGGCTTTGCTTATTACGAGATGAGTTGATTTTTTGAATTAATGTACCATTACGGGGTGACATGTGATGCTTTTGATCACTTGTTAATTAAGGTTTTTTGGTTGAGGCATTTTGTTCAAAAATAACAGCAATCCTGTAGTGTTTTTTATTTTTATTTTTACTAGCGGTCACCTGTGCGGTAAAAATTACATCTATTTTACTCAGCAGGTTGATACGATAACAGCGATACCACTTTGTATATTTTTTTATGTTTTACTGCTTTTTACACAATAAAAACACTTTTATATTTGAAAGAAAACAATGTTTTTGCAACCCGTCGCGGTCTGAGAGGCCATAACTTTTTTATTTTTTTTCCGTTTCATGAGCTTGTATAGGGACTTTTTTTTGCGGGGATATTGACGTTTTTAATTGAGTAACATTTTTTTTTGGGGGATCAAGATCGCTTTTAAAATCCGTTTTTTTTTGGAAGGCAGGGTGAAGAAAATACTGCAATCCTAGCATGTTTTTTTATTTTTTATTTTTAATAGCGTTCACCCGTGCAGTATCCGTGACAAGTTATTTTTATCTGTCTGTGGGTTGAGACGATTTACGGGTGATACCCAATTTATGTAGTTTTTTTTATTTGAAAGCAAACAATTTTTTTGAAACAAAATTGTTTTTTATATTTGTGTAAAACAATATTTAATGCAATCGCTATCTTCTAATAGCCAGAACTTTTAATTTTTCCGTATAGCAGAGCTGGTAAGGGACTTTTTTTTTGCAGGATGAACTGACGTTATAATTGGCATCACTTTGAGTTGAAATGAGTTTTAGAATGACTTTTTACTCCATTTTATGTGCTGCAGAAGAACAAAAATCGCAATTCTTGACTGTTCTTTGGGATGTGTCACCGTAAACGGGTTAATACCGGGTTAATTAACATGGACAGATTTATAGGGATGTCGCTACGCACGTGGCGATACCAAATATGGGATCTTTTCCTAGGGATGATTGGCGTTTGTAAAAGGGGAAAAAGGGCGGATGTACGTGTTTTGTTTATTTTATGATTTGTGTATTTTGGTTTTACTTTTTACACTTTTTTTTACTTTATTTCACACTATTTAACACTTTTCCCAGGGGGAAATTGCATGAACGATCGACAGATCGTTCATTGCAATAGGAGATACCCAGCATACAGCTTATAGGCTGTATCCTGTTTTCCATGGCAACTGTCCAGTCACGCTGCCCTCAATGCATTGTGGGCATCGAGACAATCACCAGACAACCTCGATGCTGCATTCAGCGTCCGGAGACTGTCTGGTAGGATAACATACCGGCGCTGAGAAGCGGCGTTACATGCGCCGGGATCGCGGGCAGCAGGAGCTTCATTCCTGCTGCCCGCGCAGCTGCGATGTCCGCGTCCACCGATGCTCGCGACACGTCGGGGGGTTAATCCCCTGCGGTGCCGGAGCTCACATCGCCGTGGGGGATGCGGCATGATGCCAGCGGTAATATACCGCTGGTTCCATGCCGCATCTTGCGCGATCCGCCTTGAGCGCGCAAGATCCGCTTGACGTACTCATACGGCAATTTGCGGGAACCCTTACCCGACATTGCCGTATGAGTACGACAAATGTCGGTAAGGGGTTAATATAAGTAGGCATACATATTTTCAGTAGCTTGAAAGTAAACTCCACTTACAACACATAGATACATTGAAGTGAGGTTTCAATCCATGATATATTTAAAAAAAAAAACCTGCAGACTGAGTTAAACAATAACCAAAACCCTCTCGCTGCCTTTCTGCTTTGACAAGAGTACACCAGTAAACTTACAAAATTAGGAAAAAAAAACTAGTTTATGTAGTATGCCTTGCTCAAGACCTTATGTACGGCAACTACAAGAAACATTCAGTGTTAGAAGATACAGAGGGTGAAATAAGTATTAAACACGTAGCCAATTTTCTAAGTAAATATATTTCTAAAAGTGCTATTGACCTTAAATTCTTATCAGTTGATGGTAACAAGCCATTCAATCCACACAGACAAATCAAACCATAGATGTCCATAAATTATGTATAATAATGAGAAATGACATGGAAAAAGAGGTGCAAAAATTCATGAAAAGTCATGATACCAGCTGAAATCTATCGGTTTTGCAACAATAAAGATGTGAAGGTCTTGAGACAGCTCACTAGTTTCACCCTTCATGATATATTTCTTGTGTGGCACCTTGTTAATGAGACACCTTTTTATAGGTCATCAGTTGAACCAGCTAGTATTATTTTTCACTAAAGGTGCTTTCACATGGAGCGTTTTTTGACGTGTTTCTTGTGCAGCAATGTACAGCATTAATTGCTGTGCCTTCCTTTTAATACCTATAGTACTCAAGTGTATGAAGTAACTCTTGTAGGATACTCACATATAGCTCAGCATTGAGACCACTGTTGATCCTGGTCAAGTATCCAACGGATTTGGAAGTGAAACAACCCCATTTCATTAGGCTTCCCTCCTTCAATTTCTCGATTTGTTAGCCTCCTTTTTTCTTCCAGACCCACTTGCACCCAATCTTCTTCATGGCTGCTCCCTGATTTGAACCAGTGACCTGGGAATCAACCTAATAACATACCGAGCTATTAGGGAATGTGAGAACAGGTTGTAATTTGTAGTATACAAGAAGAAAAAGATTGTTCCACCACTAGGAGCAAAACAATAACAATGCATTTGTGGCTCCTCCACAACCCCGTAACCCTATCACATCAATCCCACGTTAAATGTCAAGAAGCTACAGAACTAGCATATGCTAAATAGTTGCAAGTTAAAATGTATGAGATAGCCACGATGATTGTCTACCATTATAAAATGGTGGTAATCTCATGTTCAAAACTATAGTTTATGGTGAGATATGGAGCCTGAAAGTCAAAATTATGCACTGTACCCCTGTATATAGTAATTGTAATTTAAACTGATTTCTGAGAACTAATTTTTAATTTGTTCTGCTTCTAAATATTATGTGTATGTATCCTACCTGTTCGTGTTTACTGTAAATCTACATTTAGTTTCCAGAACAGATGTAAGGAGGTACTTCAGTATGCACAATTCAATTAGGTCAGCCTTTTGGTGGCAGGGTAAACTAATACAGACCTGCTAATAAGGAAAGGTAGCAGAATGATTATAAGAAGTAGACATACTGATTCCAAAGCATAAAGTAAGTGAGCACTTGAAGTACAAAGGAAAAAATAAACATCAAAAGCATATTGGGCAAATTTCTTGTTTTCAATAGCTCACGCATTAGATTATGAACAAGGAACACAACCTCTTCTCCTGTATCAAACACCAGAATTTTCGGTTTAAGAAAACTACAGAACTGAATATTGGCTCAAATCATGAATCTTTCCTATTCATATTTGGTATTCCTGGGTTGGCAAATTTATGCTTGGGAACTTGGTGGTCATAATTTATGGCTAGGAGACTCCTAGTCATGACACATATTGAAATTATGGTCTTTTTAGTGTCCCATGCATGTAATAAGCAATTTCATCAGTGACCCAATCAGGAGAAGGAGCTGAGGAGTTTTACAGTTCCTTAGAAATACCTTTGCCGAGACACAGAGATACTGTACCAGAAATCAGGAGAATCAGTTAATTCTCCTATCCTAACCCTTTAATTTATGCACTAGTCTTGCACACTTTTATGTAGATATTTAGTTCTTTATTTTTGTAACTAAGCACTTTCACTGTATACTAAAGCTTAAGCTTGAATAGTTTTGCCTTGTTGCCCTAATGAACCTGAACATCTCCATAAAGTATAAGTTGCTCATGCATCTTACCTGTAGTGTAAAGTCCTATCACTCTCTTGATAGATGGGGACAGTGTTTGGCTTGAGAATCCCCTCCTATTTGTGGTTCTCTCTTTTAACCTGTTATAATTGGATCTAATCCTCTGCACCCTTCTTGTGTGTCCCATGCCCTTTCTTCCCAGTTTTCTCTGACAATAATGATGGAAGATGAATCATCTACATATAATAGTGCCACACAATGTGCCATCTGAAAATAATGGTTCTCGCTGGACACCTGAAATAAATAATAATCTGCACTGTGCTCTCTGATATGACGGATTATACAAATTGTGCCTTCTAATTATTATCACTACACATCGAGCCTCCTTAATCATTTCAATACACCCCGTGCCTCCTTAATTTTAATACACATTATACCCTTTAATACATACTTTGCCCCCTTAAGCATTCAAATACATTTGGTGACCCCTATGCTTGTTTTAACAGTTCTAGAGTTCCTTTAGTTTTATTAGATACTGTGGTTTACAATTTTTTCATTTATCACTATTTTATTACACTAGTATTATTTATTTTTCAGTTCTTGTATACAATGTTCCCCATAAAAGGTCAGAAAAGACCCATGATAATAATTTTGAGCTACCACAGCTTACACAGTCAGGGCATTCCTGGATCTGGTCCACCAGCGCTTTGGTATGCCAAATGTGTCAAAGACCATGTGAAACTGTCATGGTCCATGCCGTGGTACCTGTTTGGACCGCGGACATGGCCGTATCCCTTCTGTGTTCCTGTGTTTGTCCCAGTCTCTGCCATGTCCTTTGTTTTTGTACTTAACTGCTTCTGCTTCCCTTTCCTGTCTTTGTCTGCACATGCTACCTAGGGAGCGTGTGCGCTCGCTGGTCTGGATTTAAAGGGACAGTGTCCCAATTACTTGTCCAATGACCTATAACCTCCTGGCATATAAGGAACTTCCTGCCTCTGTTCCTGGCCAGTTCATGATGGTCCACCAGAGCTCTGCTTACCACTGCTTCTTTTTATGTCTGTCCCTGCATTCGGTTAACCCTGCTGTCCTGCATGTTACCTAGATTCCTGTATCCTGCTGCTACCTGCCATCCTTATACCTGCTTACCATGTTGTTACTGCTCTCTTGCTTGTCAGTCTGAAACTCGTTTATCCTCATGTCAGCCTGTCCCTGATACCCGTTTACCCTGCTGTGTCCTGCCGTCTTGCCTGTCAGCTACCTGCCTGGACTTCGTCACCTGCACTTCGGCTGTCTGCGCATCAGGGGTAGCAACCTGGAGGTTCCCTGCAGCAAAGTCGGCCCCAGCCTTGCGGTGGGTTCTGGTGAAGCTCGGGGGCCCCTTAGACTCCGCTCCCTGGTGTGGTCTGCTATACTAATATCACAGTGGCCCAGAGGACCCACACCAAGCACCCAGCATTCACGGTGTCAGTACATACTGACACCGCTGGTTCGTGACAGAGTGAACTGACCTCATTCACTTTGTGACAGAAGCCAGGCATTTTTCCATTTAAATAAAACATAAGATCACCTTTGAAAAACAGTTCAAAATGGGTTTTCTCACTACATTGATTCGCTTTTAACATGTAGGGACAGGTAACTGAATACCTTTTCTAAATAAATTGCTCTTTTGCCATAGCCTTGATCAAGGAGTGATGTCACCATTTTCAGAAGGAGCATAGTCTTTATCTCTAACAAGATTATATTGTTTAATTGTTTACCTAAATAGCAGAGCTGATATGGCAAACACTTCTATAGAGCCACCCACAGCCTGACTAGAAAGTGTGAGGCTTAAGCTGCCAATGACTCTGTGAAACTGCATGGTAAAAAAAAACCTTTAAGGAACAGAAAAAAAAAAAAAAAAAACATTGTTAGCACCTCCCAAAGTTGCAAAATAAATGGTACAGGTGCAAGCTGACCAGGCTGCAATACAAATGTTAGCACACAAAGACAGCAGCACACTACAAGCGCTAAGAGACAAACATTGAATATATGAATTATTTTAAAATGCATTTTTGCTACATGTAATAAACATGAAAATCGGAAGTTCATAGCACAATTTTTTTTTAATCAAAACTGTGGGGACCTATCCATGAGCGTGGCCTCAGTTCAGATGGGGACCTACTCTTAATCTTGTCTTTCCAGGCTTCTATACTTTTAATGCATGAGGGTTCAAACTATCTACTCTGTTCTGATTAAAAACAGCCTGAATGCATGGTTGGAGTTCACAACCATAGTGGAGGCAGCCATTCCCTACTTGAGGACTGAAACAGCTTTTCCTCTTTCGATTCTAGTGGTCATAACTTTTTTTTTGTTTGATGTACAGTATCTCACAAAAGTGAGTACGCCCCTCATATTTTTGTAAAAATTGTATTATATCTTATCACAGGACAACAATGAAGATATGACACTTTGATACAATTTAAAGTAGTCACTGTAGAGCTTGTAACAGTGTAACAAGTTCAACATAGCACATCATTGCAATGACCTGTCTGAGGATCTGAAAAAAAGAATTGTTGTTCTACATAGCCTAGGCTATAAGAAAATCACCAACACCCTAAACTGATCTGCAGCATGGTGGCCAAGACCATACAGCATTTTAACAAGACAGGTTCCATTTGCCACGGTCAACCAAAGAAGTTGAGTGCACATGTTCGGCGTCAAATAAAAAGATTGTCTTTTCAAAATAGACATATGAGTGCTGCCAAGGTTAAAAGAGTGGGCGGGACAACCTGCCATAGACCATACTATGCACACTGCATCAGATTGGTCTGCATGGCTGTCATCCCAAAAGTAAGCCTCTTCTAAAGATGATGCATAAGAAAGCCTACAAACAGTTTCCTGAAGACAAGCAGACTAAGGACATGGATTAGTGGAACCATGTGCTGTGGTTTGATGAGACCAAGAAAAACTTATTTAGTTCGGATGGTGTCAAGCGAGTGTGGTGGCAACCAGGTAAGGAGTACAAAGACAAGTGCGTCTTGGCTACAGTCAAGCATGGTGGTGGGAGTGTCAAGGTTTGGGACTGCATGAGTGCTGCCGGCTGTTGGGAAATGCCAACATACTGAAGCAGAACATGATCGGAAGCTAGGCCGCAGGGCAGTATTCCAACATGATAACGCCCCAAACACACTATTTGTAATTGGCTTACTTAATGCCACCAATTCAGGCAAAATGTTGGCACACGGCATCGCTTGCTAAGGCATTCTTCTTCCCACGAAGCCATGTCATTTTATGTAGGCCATGCCCTTCGGTGGGCTGTGGCATATAATTGTGTGGAGACTGCCCAAAACACGTCTTAACATTTTTGGTGCAAATTGTGCCAGAATTCCAGTGCAACTGCCTTTATAAATGTTCCCCAGTGTTTTTGTACTTTGCAGTAGTGTTTTACACTGTCCTTTATAAATGGATAAGTTCTGCTGCAAGGTTATTTGACTACACCGCATTTGTTTTTTCCTCTCTGCTATAACTATTTTATTTTCTGTCTACATAGACATATGAGGGATTGTTTTTTTGCAGGACAAGATATATTTTTTTTAACTATTTTTAACTGTTGACTGTACCATAAAATGTACTGGGAAACCATGAAAAAATATTGTAGTGTCGTGGAACATGAAGAATAACATAATTGTGGTTGGTACAATTATAACAATATCGATTTTATGCCATTTTGTTTGAGAAGGTAGGGTTCATCTTTATAGAGTTCACTGTGTTGTATAAATAACATGTTACCTTTATTTTGCAGGTCAATACGATTTTATCTGTATCAAATTTTCATAATATTTTAATCCTTTTTTTTATTTTCCTGCCTGTAATCCAAATGAGGTTAAAGTGTAATGTTTATTGCTACAATTTTATAACATATGTAAGTTTTTGATTACTGTTTATTTCAATTTTTTGTGGGGAGAGAAAGTGACCAAAACCCACAATTGTAGAGTTGGATATTTTATGTTTTCTACAGTGTTCACCGTACAGCATAAATAATGTTATGCTTACATAGAATGGATCACAGTGATACCAACAATACCAATTTGATTTTTTTTACTTTTCTTTTAATTGTAAAACAGCAAAAGGGGTATTTTGAACTTTTATTTTTTTATATTTTTTACAGTTTAATTTTTTTTTTTATTTTTTTTAACTTTTAGTCTCCTTAGGATACTTGATCACTGCTGGGTATGTACTGGCTTGTACTTTATTCCACCATCCAATGCAGAACAGCTTTCTAATATTGTCTTTCTGTTGCACCCTGCCTTAGAAACACTAACATGGCAAGTCTGGAAGCCATCATCAGGCCCCTGGCTGCCGTGACAACCAGTTGGCACCCAGCGATCATGTTGCGGGAGAGCCAAATGGGGCTACAACAGACCACAACACCATTCTATATTAATTAATATGCTGCTATCATGTTTACCATGCCACCTACGCAGTTAAATTGTTGGGATTGGAGGTATGGAGCACGCTCAGCGAGTGAGGTCGCTCACTACACCTTTAACATTATGAAGTGAATTTATGTTAAATGACGGTAAAAGGTTAAGGTCTATAGGTTTAGAAATTATAGTTTGTAATTAGACTGAAAACTGGCTCACGGACCATATCCAGAGAGTGGAGGTAAATTATTCTTAATTTGGGTGGTCCAAAATTACAAGTAGTATTCTCCAAGGTTCGCTACTGGATCCACTTACATTCATCTTATTGTCAACTGTATGTATGTCTTTGGGACATGCATACAGTTGAACACTATGTTGGAGCAGAACTCATTAGCTCCATGACCAAAGACTGCTCTAAGCAGGAGCTTTTCTACCTTGTGGAAGTCCTAGCTACTTATCTACCTAAGAGGTTTCCCTACCTACTTAATGGTTGGCCTACCAACCTAATGGGAGGTTTATATATCTAATGGGAGGGTTCTGGCTACTTATCTGCCTAAGTAAAAGAGCGGGGGGGCTCTACCAATCTGCCTGCCTAATTTTGAGTAATACCCACTATATGGGGGTGTACTTACCTATTGTATCGGGAGCCTACCTACTTGCCATATGGGGGCACAAAAGAAGATTACTATTAAGAGCACTTTAAGCTTTACTCTTTGGGGCTACTATTACTTTGTGGGCCACAGGGGCCTCATTATTGCCCTTTGAGGCACTGTGGATGGGGATTTTGTTTTGAGGTGGTGAAAAGATGGAGAGGGTGCTGGAAAAGTAAGGAACTTAAGATGTTTGTGTGGCAAATTTCACATTTACTGAGCACCTCTGTACAACCAGTATCTACCACTGTGTGGCAGCAATATTGGTGTTAATGTAATGGTTTATATTCAGAAACATTATGGTGATGATGTGGAAGTATTATTTGGACTCTGTGGTAAAATTTGTGCAGGTATACTGGTTTGGTCAGTAATATTATGGTGATAATATTTGTTATTTGAATAGTTATTATTTTGTAACTGATTATTATTTAGCAGTATCATAGATCATAGTTATAATCCATTGTATATTTCTATTTATATAAAATGTATTATTGGGAGAGTATACATCTTTATAGACCTTAGAAATGTTGATTTGGCTCTGATGTGAAACAAGCCAGGCATGACTGGATGTTGCTAGACTGTGAGGCTGAAGGATTCCAGGGTATGTGCACCAGGTAGAATGTAAATGTGGATTAATCTGCTACTTTTTCCAAAACCCGAAATCTGTGGGATACCACATCCCCCGGGGGGGGGCCCCCCCCAGAAAAATTTTTTGGGCCCCATACGCTGGGGCGTCGGGCCACCCCGCCCCCGCCCCCAACCCAACCCCCCTGCTCCTCACCCCCTTTTCCCCCCCAAAACCCCCCGGGAAATCCCCGATCAAAAGCCCCAACAATCCCCCCCTCCCCCCCAAAAACCCTGCCCCCCCCAGGGAAAAAAAAAAAATAGTTTTTTTGGGGGGCACAAGAAAAAAAAATGCAGTTGTGCCATTGTTTTTGGGGTTTTGTTTCTTGCTGGTTATACAAGGTCCCCGCAAATGCCTCCACAAAAGTCAAAATTATAATGTTTCTTGGGGAAAGCCAGTATAACCAGACCAATTTTTGGGCCCAAACAACTATATAAAAATTTTAAAATAAAACCGGGCCCCCTATCACTCCATGTACTGGGCTAGTGCACCCCTAATGTTATTGACTAAACCCTTATAAAAAGCCAATATAAAAAAAGAACAACAATAACAAGCACCTAATAAATTTGGCACTCATCACCACAAAAACTCCCCCCCATGAAAAAACGGGAAAAATTTCCAAACCCTACTGTTAGTGATTAAAAAACCCCTCAAAACCAAAAACCCAAAATTTCCTCCTACTTGACCCTATACTGGTAGGATTTCCTTCCCTACAGTGACCCACAAAACCCGGGGACACAGGTGGGTTTGCAAATTTGTTTACTTTTCCTTTTGGGCCCACAGGTTTACATCTTTTTCTGAGGAGTGTTCACTTTCCCTTTTTTTTCTCTATTCGGGGCAGACCCCCTGATGACTTCCCCCCCGTCCACCAACCATCCCCCGTAAATTTTAACAAAACAAACACCTGAGACCCCTCACCCTTTTTTTTTTTTTTTATCATTTTCCCAAAAGAGGGGCCCCCTCCCCCCCTGTACAAACCCCCCCCCATTTTATAATGGCCCAAAAGGGGAAGAAAATTTCCCCCCGGTAATTATGGGGCTCCCCCCCGTCAGTATGTAGGTACAAAAGGGGGCCCCCGGGGGATTTGCCCAGGTAGCTTGGGACCCACTGGGCAGTACTAGGTAGCTTGGGGGAGATGCAGGCAGCTTCGGGGCCCCGGGGGGTAGCTTAGGGTTTTCCCAAAGTAGGAAAAATGGTTTTTCCCCCCCGTATTTTTTCCACCCCTGAAAGGGAGATAAAGGGGGGCCCCCTTTAAAAATTAGGGCCCCATTGAGAAGAATAAATTTCCTTCCCCCCGTGATTTTGGGCCCCCCGTAGGAGAATTTTTCCCCCCCTTTTGATTTGGGGGCCCCCCCGTAGGCAGAAAAATCCCCCCCTTTTAGATTTGGGCCCCCCTGGTTTGGGAGAATCCCTCCCCCCCCGTAGATTATTTGGGCCCCCTTGTTGGCCCGAATAGTCCCCCCTTTTAGATTAGGGGGCCCCCCTGTAGGCCAAAAAGTCCCCCCCCATTTTTTGGGGGCCCCCTGTTTGGCATAGTTTCTCCCCCCCGGGCATTTGGGGCCCCCTTTAGGGGAAAAAGTTCCCCCCCCGTCCCTTTAAAGGGCCCCGGTAGGCATAGTTCCCCCCCCCCTGTCTTTTTGGGGGCCCCCCGTAAAACATAGTTCCCCCCCCTTTTTTAGGGGCCCCCTTTGGGGGTAATCCCCTCCTTTCAGAGCCCCTGGTTTCAGTTGTTGCCCCCCTTTTTTAAAGGGCCCCCTTAAAAGTATTTTCCCCCCCTTTCAGGGCCTCCTGTAGAGTAGCCCCCCCCCCCTTTTAGGCCCCCTGTAGGAAAAAGTTTCTTCCCCCCCTGTTCAGGGGCCCCCTGTAAAGGAAAAGGGTTTTCCCCCCCCCCCCCCTTTTAGGGCCCCCCGTAGGGCCCTATTCCTCCCCCCCTTTTTAAGGGCCCCCCCTTTTAGGGATAAGGGTTCCCCCCCCCCTTTAGGGCCCTTTTAGGGTAGTTTCTCCCCCACTTTTCCCGGCCCCCTTTTGGGATAGTTCCCCTCCTTTCAGGGCCCCCCGTAGGCCCCCAGTCCCCCCCCTTTCAGGGCCCCCCGTAGGGATAGTTTTCCCCCCCCTTTTTAGGGCACCCTTTTTGGGATAGGGGGTTTCCCCCCCTTTTAAAAGGGGCCCCCCGGGGCATAGTTTCTTCCCCCCTTCCCCTTTAGGGCCCCCCCGTAGGCCCTAGTTTCCCCCCCCCCCCCTTTAGGGCCCCCTTTATAGGCATAGTTTCTCCCCCCTTTTTAAAGGGCCCCCCGTAGGCATAGGTCCCCCCCCCTTTCGGGCCCCCCGGCAGGGGATAGGGCCCCCCCCCCCCTTTTAGGGCCCCCTGTAGGATAGTCCCCCCCTTTTTAGGGCCCCCCTGTAGGCAAGTTCCCCCCCCCCTTTTGGGCCCCCCGTAGACAAAGTTCCCCCTTTGAAAGGCCCCCCTGTAGGAAAAGTTTCTCACCCCTTTCAGGGCCCTCTGTCGGCATCGTTCCCCCCTTTCAGGACCCCCTTTAGGCATAGTTTCTCCCCCTTTCAGGACCCCCTTTAGGCATAGTTTCTCCCCCTTTCCGGACCCCCTTTCGGCATACTGTCTCCCATTCAGGGCCCCCTGTATGCATTGTTCCCCCCCCCCCTTTAAGGGCCTCCTGTAGGCATTGTCCCTCCCCCTTACAGGGCCCCCCGAGGGATTTGTCCCCCCCCCTTTTTGGGGGCCCCCCCTAGGCATAGTTTCCCCCCCCTTTCTTTTCCCCCCATAGTCCCCCCTTTTTAGGGCCCCCCGTTTGGTATAAATCCCCCTTCCCCCCCCCCCCCTTTTCAGGGTCCCCTGTAGGCATAGTTACCCCCTTTCGGGCCCCCTTGGGAGGCATATCTCCCCCCCTTTTTAGGGGGGGCCCCCCCCTTTTAGGGGAAAAGTTTTCCCCCCCTTTCAAGGGGCCCCCCGGTTTGGGATAGGGCCCCCCCCCCTTTCAGGGCCCCCAAAGGGAGGCCCTAGTCCCCCCCCCATTTCAGGGCCCCCTGTAGGAAAAGTTCCCCCCCCTTTCAGGGCCCCCTGTAGGCATAGTTCGCCCCCCTTTCATGGCCCCTTGTAGGCATAGTTCCCCCCCTTTGAGGGCCCCCCTGTAGGCATAGTTTCTCACCATTTTCAGGGCCCCCTTTAGGAATTTGTTCCCCCCCCCCCCCCCCCTTTTAGGCCCCCTGTGGGCATAGTTTCCCCCTTTCAGGGAACCCCCCTTTTGGCATTTGTTTCTCCCCCCCTTTAAGGGCCCCCCCGAAAAATTGTCCCCCCCCCCCTTTTAGGGGCCCCCGGTAGGCATAGTTCCCCCCCCCCCTGTAAGGGCCCCCTGTAGGCTTTGTCCCCCCCCCCTTTCAGGGCCCCCTGTAGGCATAGTCCCCCCCCCCTTCAGGGCCCCCTTTTTTTTTTTAGGGATATTCCCCCCCCCTTTCAGGGCCCCCCTTTGGCCCTAGTTCACCCCCTTTCCCGGGGGCCCCCTTTTAAGGGAATAGTCCCCCCCCCCCCTTTCAGGGCCCCTGTAGGAAAAATTTCCCCCCTTTCAGGGCCCCCTGTGGGATTTGTTCCCCCCCCTTTCAGGGCCCAAACCCCCAGGCATTTGTCCGCCCCCTTTCAGGGCCCCCCGTAGGCATAGTTTTCCCCCCCCTTTAAAGGGCCCCCCGTAAGGGGTAGTTTTCCCCCCCCCTTTGGAGGGGCCCCCTTTTAGGGATAGTTTCCCACCACTTTTAGGGCCCCCTGTTTGGCATAGGGTTTTTCCCCCCCCCCCCCTTTCCCGGGCCCCCTTTTAAAAAGGGGTTTCTTTCTCCCCCTTACAGGGCCCCCTGTAGGCATAGTCCCCCCCCCCTTTCAGGGCCCCCTGTAGGCATATCCCCCCCCCTTTCAAGGCCCCCTGTAAAGGGATAGTTTTTCCCCCCCCCTTTCAGGGCCCCCTGTAGCTAGTCCCCCCCCTTCAGGGCCCCCTTTAAAGGGAAAAGTTTTCCCCCCCCTTTTAGTGCCCCCCCATAGTCCCCCCCTTTAAAGGGGGGCCCGAAAGGGATGTCCCCCCCCCCTTTTTAGGGCCCCCCGTAGGCATAGTTCACCCCCCTTTCAGGGCCCCCTTTAGGCTAGTTTCCCCCCCCCTTTCAGGGCCCCCCCCGTAGGAAAAAGGGTTTCCCCCCCTTTTTGGGGCCCCCTGTTGGGGAAAACCCTCCCCCCTTTTTAGGGCCCCCGTAGGCATAGTTTTCCCCCCCCCCTTTGAGGGCCCCCCGTAGGAAAGTTTCCCCCCCCCTTTTAGGGCCCCCTTTTGGGGGTTTGTTCCCCCCCCCCCCTTTTAGGGCCCCCTGTAGGCAATAGTTCCCCCCCCTTTTTTAGGGCCCCCCGGGAAAGGGATAGTCCCCCCTCCTTTTTAGGGCCCCCTGTAGGCAAAGTTTTTCCCCCCCCCCTTTTAGGGGCCCCTGTTGGGATAGTTCCCCCCCCCCCCCCTTTTGGGCCCCGGGAGGCATAGTTCCCCCCCCCCCCCCCCTTTTTGGGGGCCCCCCCTAGGCATAGTTTCCCCCCCCCCCCTTTCAGGGGCCCCCCGGGAGGGATAATTACCCCCCTTTCAAAGGGGGCCCCCCCGTAGGCTGTTTTCCCCCCCATTTTTAGGGCCCCCCGGTTTGGGTTTGTTTCCCCCCCCTTTCAGGACCCCCGTTTGGCATAGTCCCCCCCCCTTTCGGGCCCCCTGTAAAAGGGATAGTTTTCCCCCCCTTTCCCGGGCCCCCCGGAGGCAAAGTCCCCCCCCCCTTTTAGGGCCCCCTGTAAGAAAAGTCCCCCCCCCCTTTCAGGGGGCCCCCCCCGACATAGTCCCCCCCCCCCCTTTCCCGGGGGCCCCCTGCGTCATTTTTGCTGCGCCCCCCTCAGAGCATTACCGCAGGGGCAGGGGGGCGCAACCCCCGTTTTTATCTTAATTTTTGGTTTCGCGGCGTGCATAAATTAATTTTTGTCTCTGTGAAGCAAGCTGGCGGAGCTCGCTGGGGGAGGGCGGGGGCCCCCCCTGGCTTCAAGACTTGCCGGGCCTGGGAAGCAATACTGGGGTTTTACAAACCCTATTTGGTGGCCCTGCACGTCCAGGTTTTCATAAAAAATTGGGTATAACGCCCTATTTTAGGGAAATTTATCTTTCCCTTTTTTAATTGCCAAAAAAGGGGAAAAAAACACCACCTTAAATTTTGGTTTTTTTCTGGTCAAACCCAATTCCCCCCCTAAATAAAGTGGTCAAGAAGTAGTCTGTACCTAAAAATGGAATTAATAAAAAACACAGTTCACTCTGTAAAACAAATTAGCAAAATCACTACCGAAATAAACAAAACCCTACTTAAAATATAACCTTTACTCAATCTACTTTAAAAAAGCCAAAACAATTACTATTTTGGATCGAACATTTATCACTGTAAAGTAAAAGGCAAGTACAAAATATATTTTAAAAAGGGGTTTTCACAACCCCTAGATATATTAATAAAACAATTAAAACCGGGCAATATTGAAACCCAATTGGGGGGTAAGAAAAGGGGAGTTTTTAGCAAAGAAGACCTCCCCAAAATTTTTCCGCCCTTTAGGGTTTTCCCCTTTTTAAAGGCGGGGGGAATTTGTTTCCCGAAAAGGGGGGGACCCACCTATCGGATGCTCACCCTATCAATATCTAAACCCTCTCAATATTAACATTTTTCGAACAATTTAGCCACATAAAAAAAAGAAAATACAACCCTTTATAGAATGTCGCATTTTTATTTACAAACCTGAAAGCCCTTTTTTCCCCCCCATATACCCGTCCCAAAAAGGTTTATTTAGGGATATCCCCAAAATTCCCCCTGATACTGAACCAAAGTGGCCTTTTTTAAGAAGCTCACTCCAAGATAAAAGGCTGGTTTATATGCTGCCCTAAAAAAATTCCCCAGTACTCCCTTTTTTTGTAAGGTGACATAGAACTCCCAAAAAGGGGGGTTTTCCCCGTTTTCCCAAAAAATTAACAAACAACGGCCCCCTTTAAAAAATTATTACCTGAAAAATACGACAATTTTTGAGCTTACTGAAAAACCAAACCTTTAAAAAGCCTTTTCTAGAATAGGAAACCAAAAAAAGAAATCAAAAAGCAAGAAAGGGCAATACCAAAATTTTAGAAATTTTTGATATGGACGACCGCAAACCCGGGGAAGTAAAACTTAGACCCGCCATGGAAATATTTTGGGGTGAAATTTTGGATCTGGGTGATGTTCTGAGGGGGCGTTTGGGCCCGAAATTGGGGTGCGCTGTCACGTGTAAAAAATGAAAGGGCCCGGCCAAACCGGGAGTGTCCCGGGAAAGGGAAGTACAGCTTTAGCTTTTTTTTTTCAATCACGGGCCCAAAAGGACCAACGAGCATTTTGAGATCCTGGAACACTCTTATAAGTAAAGGTTATATTTTAAGTAGGGTTCTTTTTGTTTTGGCAGTGAATTTTTGAACTGGAACCCAGGTTTTGAAAATTTTTTTTGGTTGTTTTCTGTGTTTTTTAAAAAAAAATTAAACGCTAAAAAAACAACTTCAGTGATGGAAAACTGAAGAGGTTAGTGGTTCAGGAAAATGATAATGCAAAGGTAAGCTAAAAATAAGTTTTCTTTTTTTTACAAGTAGTAAAAATTTTAACCAAAAACCATTGGAAAAACAAACCGTAAATGACCCCAGCATAAAAATAAAAAATGCCAACCCCTTGTAAACTCCCAAACACTGAACCCAAATAACAATGGTATAATTGCATTTTTTTTTCCACCAAATTCCCCCCCAAGCCAAAAATTGGGAATAGACTCCTTCTGTAAATACAAACGACCTGGACTGCATATAAAAATATATAATATATTTATATATATTAAAATATACACACACACAAATATGTAAATTTATATAAATTGTAAGGGACTCGGGGAAGGCCCCTTTAGGGGTAAACTCCCAGCAAATTTTTCTGGTTTACCCCAAAGGAAAAGAGAGTAGGTAAAAAGTCCCCAAAGGGTTCCCCCTTGGCCCCTTGGTAAAATTAAAGCCAGGAGTTTGTGGGGGTTTTAAAACCTCAAAAAGGGGGTTAAAACAAACTTTTTTCTGGGTATTTATGGCTGTTTCACCCAAAAACCCCTGGGGCTTCTATTGGGGTTTTTAAAAGGAAAAAGCTTTGGGGTTTTGGGTGCCCCTACTCCCCTTGTTCCACCTGCCCAGGTTTTGGGGGGCCTAGCCGTTATAAGTCACCCTACAGCTGACCACCCTGCCCCTTTCCCTAAAAGGACAAGGATTTTGGCCTAAAGAGGTGGACTGATTTGGGAGTCCCCCAGGAACTCAACCTAGACCATTTTTTAACAAGTGTAGTGAGGGAAACTGCACTGTCAAGCCAGCACTCACCCGGGGAAAGGCGTTTTTTTTTTTGTTTTTTTGCTTTTCCCGGTTTTGAAATCTGGCCCCCCATTCTTTTGTATCCCCGGGTTTGCCAATAAAACACGGGAGGACCCGTACGGAAACAACCTTAAAACCTTTTCTGGGGTTCTCTGTCTACTTTGGGAAATTTGCGACCCCCCAAGCCGCATCTAAACGTGAGGAAGCTTCCCAACAGGTGGGGGATGCAACGGGCATTTTTTAAAAAAGACAGACAAGGGGGGCGTGGTAAAACCAAAGCCCCGGGGTTAAAAACCTTTTACTAACAGCAGGGAGGGAAACCGCAAAATGGAAGCTAAATTAAAAAAACCCATTTAATCCAGTCAAACCCCCAAACCTCCAACAAGGGGTTTTAATGCCCCCAACAGAAGGGCCATTTCACAACAAAAACAGGTGCAAAAGGAAGCAGTAAAGGCCCAGCGGGAAAGCCAATCGGGCCCGCCCGCTGCAGGTGCACCCCGGACACAGCCCAGAACAGCGTTTGAAACCCCAAATCTGCAAGCCTTAACCGAGAGAAAAGGGATCCCCAGGGGTTGCATCGGGTAAAAAACCCCCCCTTCAGCTTTCAACGGGGCCCCTGGGCCAAAAAAACTGCTGAGGAACCCACATTGAGGCCCACCTGGGTTTCCTTTAAGGACGCAGAGGGGCGCAGCTACCCCAGGGTCATGGCTGACGTACTGGCCCCCTTTCCCGCGGGGGAACCCAGAAGGCCCACTTTGACCTTCAGTCCAGGGCGCCAAGGGGGTAATAAAGGGTGAAGGAAAGGGGATACTGGGCCCGGGTTTGGGGTTACCTTGGGGGGGTTCTGCCGGGGAGTTTTTCCCTGGGGGTAAAACAAAAAAGAACCCGCGAGGTCCCAAATTGGGACGAAACCGTAAAACCCCCTTTCAAGGGAAGTGGCTAAAACCGGGGGAACTTAAACCTGCCCCCAATTTGTGGGAAAGGGTTTGTAAGTGAACGTTTAGGGGCCGTGCCTTCCGGTGGGGGATACAGCGCTGGGTTGAGGTAAACCGACCCGAAAAGTGTGGAAAGACTTGGTGCCATCTGGAGAAGGGTTTTCGGGCCCCTGAGACTTTTCCCCCAACCTTCAATGGCCCCGGGGGCCTTTAAAAAACTGGCTTACGGTAAGAAAGTTTCCTATTATTTTAAGGGGGGGAGACAACATCTATGGGGGGGGTGGCAAAGTTTCCTGAGCTTTCCGGTAAAAGGATTTCCAAAATCCCCCAAAAAAGGCCCAATTACCAGGCCCCGGGGGCCCGGGATTTTCTGGCACTGCCAGGAACTGGGACATGTGGCCGGGCCCAAAATGCCCCATGATTTAAACCCAACCCAAAGGAAATTGCGTTGGGAGGGCGCAGGTCTTATTTTGCCAGGCCGAAAATGCTAGGGCCCAAAAAAAAAACTTTCAGTGACTTTTAAATTTTCCAGTCCGGGGGAAGGGGGGCCGTTTTGTGATTTGGGCCCAAAAGGACTCTGGGGGTAGGGGACACTAGTCCGTGCCAGTTTAGGGGGATCCTGGGAAAAAACCCCAAACCCCTTCCCCGGGGGGGTCTGTAAACATTTTTGACACTAAAGACTACCCACCGCCCTAGGACCGTAGAGAAATCCCTGTGGGTCCGTTAATCATGAAGTTGGTGTTTTAAAAGGACTTAAAGCACCATGGGAAATTGGCCCGGGAATTTCCCTTATTTTGGGAAAATTTTGGGAGAATAAAACAGCCAAGGTGTGAAAAAATTTGGTTTTAAAAAAAGGGGGGGCGAACCGGCCCAATTTCCCGGGAAAAAGGGGGGTCAGAGGGGTTTTATAGTTTCCCCTTTAAAGGGCCCCGGCCCGGAGGGTTCCCCAAAAAATTCCCCCCGAAATAAAAATTTCTAAAAATTTCCAAAGGGTTTCCAGGGTTTAAATTTGGGAAAGGAACGTTAAAAGGGTCCCCAATTTTGCAAACGCCGGGGGAATTTTCAAAGTCCCTAAATGGGTTTCAGCAAGAACCCCACCCCCAAAAAAAAGGGGGGAAAACCACATTTTGCAGGGGCCCGGGGTAATCTCCTTTTACAGGGTAAAGAAACCCCAACGGAGGGGTAGAACAACTTGTTTTGCCCAAGCACATGGGGCCATGGTCTTGGGGGCAAATTTAACAATTTTTTACTGGCCCCGGAAAATATAAGCGGTTTGAGGAAATTTTTTTCATTCGTGTCCTGAATGCCCGAAATTTAAAACCCCAGGGCCCAAACCTCCCCTAAAACCCACTAGTTCCCCCTACCCCCTCATTGAAGTGGCCGTTTGAGCGCATCGCTATGGACCCCGGTAGGGGCCCCTTCCTAAGTCTTCCAGAGGCCCCCCAGCACAAACCCCTTTGGGGGGTGCTAGACTAGGGGCCCCCCCGTTAACCCCCGGAAGCCCTCCCACTTATGAAAAACCTCAATTTAAAGGGGGATTGCAAAGGGGAAATATTCCCCCATGTTCCCCCAGAACAGGGATTTCCCAAAAAAAAATCCTCACCGACCAGGGGAAACCCCCTTTTTTTGTCTAAAAAAATTTCAAAAGAAACTGTGTCGCCCCTAAATATTTCACACCTAAGGGAAACCCCATATAAAAAAACCCCCAACTGACGGCCTTTTAGAAAGGTTTAACAGGACATTGAAGGGAAACTAAAAAAAGTTAGACAAGGAAGGGGAAAAACTGGGGCCCGGTTATTGCCATAAACCCAATGGGCTCCCATAATGGGGGTTCCGCAGGCTTCCACAGGGTTTTTTCCCCCCTTTGAAAAATCTTATACATAGACAACCCCGGGGGGTATTTGATATACTAAAAAAGACCTTGGGGAAAAGGAGCCCCCACCCTTACCCCAGTGTCAATTTAGCATATTTCCAAAAAAAAGATAGGATTCTGCATTTATGCCAATTTTGAAGAGAATATGGGAACAAGGGGCAGGGAAAAAACCCCCCAAAACCCGAGTGTATAACCGGGCCCGCAAAAATTTAAAGGGCCTTTCACCAAAAAACCCCCCGTGTTTGGGGGCTGGTTCCAACAAACGGGAAAATTAAAAATTTTTTGGGAAAGTGCAGGGTCCTTATGAGGTCCGAGAAAAGGTCAGTGAAGTGAACTATAGAGTGTATCAGCCAGGGAAAAGGAAGCCGCTCCAGATCTACCACATTAATTTACTCAAGCCCTGGAAGGACAGAGAAGCCCTTGGTGCTGCGTGTAAGCCTAAGGAAGTCCCTAGTCACGAGCTGCCAGAGGTCCGTATCTCAGACTCCTTGTCCACAGTACAAGTACAGGAGGTGAAAGAGTTATTGGGAGAAATAGAGACGTGTTTTCGGACTTACCAGGTAGAACGCAGGTCATAAAGCATGACATAGTGACGGAACCGGGTCAAAAAGTAAGGTTGAGGCCCTATCGTGTGCCCGAGGCCCAGAGACAGGCCATCTCGGAGGAGGTGGAAAAAATGTTGTCACTGGGGGTTATAGAAAAGTCACAGAGTGGTTGGTCCAGCCCCATAGTCCTCATTCCAAAACCCGATGGTAGCCTAAGGTTCTGTAATGACTTTAGGAAGCTAAATGAGATGTCCAAATTTGATGCATATCCGATGCCAAGAGTGGATGAGCTCATAGAAAGGTTAGGGCCCGCCAGATACATCACCACTCTGGACCTAACTAAGGGCTATTGGCAGGTGCCACTTACAAAAGCAGCCAGGGAGAAAACCGCGTTTTCTACACCCGACGGTCATTTTCAATATGTGGTGCTGCCCTTTGGCCTCCACGGTGCCCCGGCCACATTCCAGAGGTTGATGGATATTGTCCTACGGCCACATAGAAAATATGCAGCTGCATATTTAGATGATGTAGTTATTTTCAGATTAGACTGGAACTCCCACCTGGCTAAGGTTCGAGCTGTCCTGGACTCCATTCGGGAGGCAGGTCTCACCGCAAACCCCAAGAAATGCGCCATAGGCCTTGAGGAGGCTCGATATCTGGGGTACAACATTGGTCGGGGAGTCATTAAACCCCAACTAGACAAAATCGAGGCTATTAAAAATTGGCCCAAGCCGGTGTCAAAAAGACAGGTTAAAGCTTTTCTTGGGTTGGCCGGATATTATAGAAGGTTTGTGCCAAATTTCGCCTCCGTGGCCGCCCCCCCTTACAGACCTCACCAAAGGGTCTAAATCCACTAAGGTAAAGTGGGACAAGGAACAAGAAGAGCGTTTCAGAGTTTGAAAGAGGTGCTTTGCCAAGGACCAGTGTTAAGTGCCCCTGACTTCAAGGCAGAATTCGTGGTACAGGCAGATGCCTCTAACAAGGGACTGGGAGCTGTACTATCCCAGGTGATTGATGGGGAAGAACACCCTGTGGTATACTATTTTACTTAACAAATAAACTTTATTTTAAGGATCCAATAATAGTTACATCAAAACAGTATTATTTGTGTACATATACGGTACATCATGGTAATATGGAGTCACATTTACATACGTATGTACGATTACAGAGCCACCATGTTGTAGTGAACACAAATACCCAATGATATTACAGACTGTAACCTAACTTCCCTGCAACGACCCAGGGAAAAACCTTAGTAACATAGAAAAATTGCAGATTCTCAGTATTACAAGTGTCTCAGTTATACACATTTGTTACTTTCAGCCCACTAGGGCGGCAAGAAAAGCAAAAACAAAGATATAAGTATATGAGTATACAATTTCCCTGTGCAGGTTACCCAGCAAAGCCAGTAGGAAGGGAGAGTGTGGAACCACGCCCGGGGCGACCGCATCTCGAGGAACAGCGGAAGACCCATAATCCAGAGCTCATGAGAGCGTAACTACACCAGGGGAGCTCATCCACCATCCCCAAATGTTATCAAATTTACCCATTTTGTTGTTTCCACTCCAATGAAGCCACCTCAGATGCGGTATCTTGCCATTAATCAATCCCATCCATTCTGTCAGCATCTCAAGGAGTCGCAGGAGACTCATAGTCCAACGCCCTCGACAGTGTAACTGTGCCATGGGAGTTCACCCACCGTCCCCAAATTTTATCGAATTTACTCATTTTATTTCTACGCCGATAAAGCCACTTTAGATGTGGTAGCATGCCATTGATCAACCCTTTCCACTCTGCCACTAAAGGCGGCCCAGCCGCCAACCACTTTCGTGCAATAACCTTCCGTGCATAGTAGAGAACCTCAGCTACAAAGATATAGTTCGAGTGGGATCCCAGAGTGTCCGGTCCCAGGTCCGAACGGGGCACACCAATGGGGTGAGGGGAACTGGGCACCCCATCTTATCGTTTAAGAATTGAATGATCTGAGACCAAAAACCCAATATCTTTGGGCAAGACCATATTAGGTGCAGGAAGGAGCCCGAGGTTAGGTGGCATTGGGGCATTCACCCACATATCCCGGGTCTGAACTTACAAGTCGAAATGTGGTGTAATAGGCCCTTTGTCGATAAATGGCGAGTCAGCCTGTCATTAAGATTAACGAGACGAGCTTAGGTGAGGCAATACACCCCGTGGTATACTTAAGCAGAAAACTGACGGCAGCAAAAAAGAACTACGCCATCGTAGAAAGAGAGTGCTTAGCTTTAAAGTGGGCAATTGAATCTCTCAAGTACTACCTGTTGGGCAGAGAGTTTAGGGTGGTCACAGACCATTCCCCACTAAAATGGATGGCACAAAATAAGGGCAAAAATGCCAGAGTGATGAGGTGGTTTCCTAGCTCTACAGGATTATAGGTTTTGTGTAGAGCATCGTCCAGGTTCCCAGCAAGGCAATGCGGACGCACTGTCCCGTACCCATTGCCTTGAAGCACAAGGTGCTCCTCCCCACAGGGCTGAGCAGAGGGGGGGATATGTAAGGTGACAGCTGGGAAGGTCCTTAATGGGGTGTACATCCCAGCGAGATTTCTGGCTTACGCCAGGAAAAGAGAGTAGGTAACATGTCACCAAGGTTACCCGGCCTTGGTGAAATAGAAGCCCGGTAGTTTGTGTGGTGTTAACCTCAATAAGGGATTAACATACGTTTTCTAGGTAGTATGGCCCGCGTCAGCCCCAAAAACCCGGGATGGCTTCCATTGGGAGTAGGGAAAGCGTTGGGTGGGTGTCTACTCCCCCTTTTTCCACCTGACCAGGATTTGGGGCTAGCCGTTATAAGTCAGCTAGTCAGCTGACCAGCCCTGTCTGTCATACAGGTCAAGGAGTTTGGCCTGAGAGGTGGGACTGACTTGGAGTACCCAGGAACTCACCTAGACCGTTTGCTAGACAAGTGTAGTGGGGGAACTGCACTGTTTTACCCAGCACTCGCCGGGGCAGGCGTTTTTCTTTTGTTTGTTTGTTATTCGGTTTGCATCTGGCATACGTTCTTTGTATCCCTGTTGTGCCAATAAAGCACGGGGGGAAACCGTGCTGGAACAAGCTTAAACCCTGTCTGTGTCTCTGTCTACATTGGACTGCGATCCCCAGAGCCGCATCTAAACGTGAGTGGAAGCTTACAATATATATTATATATATATTATATAATATATTATATATATATATATATATATATATATATATTATATATATATATATATATATATATATCACTCCCCGGCCACTTTATTAGGTACACATGTCCAACTGCCCTTTAAACACTTAATTTCTAATCAGCCAATCACATGGCGGCAACTCAGTGCATTTAGGCATGTAGACATGGTCAAGACAATCTCCTGCAGTTCAAACCGAGCTTTCAGTATGGGGAAGAAAGGTGTTTTTGAGTCCCTTTGAACGTGGCATGGTTGTTGGTGCCAGAAGGGTGGTCTGAGTATTTCAGAAACTGCTGATCTCTTGGGATTTTTCACGCACAACCATCTCTAGGGTTTACAGAGACTGGTCCGAAAAAGAAAAACATCCAGTGAGCGGCAGTCCTGGGGCGGAAATGCCTTGTTGATGCCAGAGGTCAAAGGAGAATGGGCAGACTGGTTCGAGCTGATAGAAAGGCAACAGTGACTCAAAAAGCCACCCGTTACAACCAAGGTGGGCAGAGAGCATCTCTGAACGCCCCAGTACGGCGAACTTTGAGGCAGATGGGCTACAGCAGCAGAAGACCACCCCGGGTGCACTCCTTTCACTAAGAACAGGAAAACTGAGGTCCAATTTGCCCAAGCTCATCGAAATTGGACAGTAGAAGATTGGAAAAACGTTGCCTGGTCTGACCCTGATGGTAGGGTCAGAATTTGGCGTCAACAACATGAAAGCATGAATCCATCCTGCCTTGTATCAACAGTTCAGGCTGGTGGTGGTGGTGTCATGGTGGGGGGAATATTTTCTTGGGCCACTCTTTGGGCCCCTTGGTACCAATTGAGATCGTTGCAACAAACCCTTTTTGAATCTATGCCACGAAGAATTAAGGCCCGTTCTGAAGGCAAAAGGGGATCCAACCCGTTACTAGCATGGGTGTACCTAATAAAGTGGCCGGTGAGTGTATATATATATAAAAATATATATATATATATATATATATATGAGGTCAAGGTCAGTATAGTATATATAAATCATACAAATGATAAATAGACTGTAGTTTTTTTTTTAGCTGTTTACTATAATTTTCTGATTGGCACGATTCTTTTCAACATCACCATCTATAACTAACAAAATATGCTTAGTCCTACATCGGTTGTGTCCTACAACTTCTCTTATTCATCTACTGCAATCCATTTTAGTTTAACAATTCCCATTCAATTCCAGACAGCACCTCACCATATGTATAAAGGTTTCTTCCATCTGTTTGGTAATCCAATCCTGCCCTACCCAGCCGCAATAGTTGAAGAAAAATACACATTGTCTGATGCCCGCTTGCCGCTGTTGGTGCCCCTTTTATATTATAAATCTGGACAATGGGGATAGAGAGTACTATTTGAAATCACATTTTAAATTAATTAATTCCAACAATTTGAAAATGATTGCAATGTCTTTGTAATGTTTTATAGCACGTCACTTCTGTAGAAAGACAAGGGGGCACTCTCTCCCTCAGGAGAGAGAAAGATTCAATATCAAAAGAACTGTGAATCTGTAGAATAGCTGCCTCAGGAATTTATCACAGCAAGAACAGTTGAGTATTTCAAGAAAGAATTAGATAATTACTTACAACTAAATAATATTAATACTTACTTAAATGGGTTTTGCCATGATGTAATGTTGATGTGGGATCCTCCAAAATGGGTATTTAAACACAAAAAGTGAAGACTCTGAGAGCTACAGCATTGCTCAGTCCCCCTTAGTTACCTGAAAGCTTCCACTAGACACGACCTAGGAGCTGAGAGGCCGCGCTTGCGTGAAACACTTCTTATCTGATGACAAGGAAAATGAATGAGCTTCAAGGGGCTGGGTAGAAAGTACAGTCTATAAGGCTGTGTCTGTGTCTGCACTGTTGCAATGTCATTATTTTAGTTACGTTTTGAGACGCTCCCTTATTCCTCACTCCTTGCTCACCCCCTCCCTCTCAGCCCTGCAGTGTTCATGACTCAGCATGATTTGTTGACATTCTCCCTGTGCTGATAAGGAGGTAAGTAACTTGCGTCCTGGCAAATCCCCTTTAATAGCTATGTAAAATGTCTAGTTCCAGCCTGATGGCAATTTTGAAATCAGGAATGAAATATTCCTTTAGGGCAGATTGGTTCTTGTTCCAAAGTCTTCATCTTTGGGAGAATAAAAAACCTTAAACATTTCCTTTACCCCTCTCTTCACTCAAATCTTTTTCCACCCTCGATGGAACTTGATGGACATACAGTATCTCACAAAAGTGAGTACACCCCTCACAATTTGGTAAATACTGTACGGAAGATATGACACTTTGATAGAATGTAAAGTACTAAGTATACAAATTGTTTAATAGTGTAAATTTGGTGAGCCCTCAAAATAACTCAACACACAGCCATCAATATATAAACCGCTGGCAACAAAAGTGAGTGCATCCCTAAGTGAAAATGGACAAATTGTGCCCAAAGTGTCTATATTTTGTGTGGCCACTAGAGATGGGCGAATTTCCCGAAATTCGGTTCGTTCACTTTGCCGAATTTCTTGGCAAAAATAACTTCGTTCCGAATTACTTCGGCATGAATCACGTTAAAAAAACAGCTTTTTTCCAGGCTGCAAGAGCCTGCAGGGTGCTGTAGAACGTTTGCCATGCTTAAATATGCAGAGGGAGCCCTTTGGGTTTTGGGCTTTATACAATGTTTGTTTTAGTATGACACGCACATGACTGCCGCCGCTTTTAGAATCGCATCACTATAAAATTCCCTGGGCACTTAAGAGGGCAAAACTGACCAAAAAACTCAAGCGGGAATGTAGCCTGATAAAGTCATGCCAGAGAAAGCTGGAAAAAACAAGCTGAGAGCACAGGTGGCAACATTATTTACAGAGTGTGGAGGTGACGGCGGCAGCCACAGCAGATGAGGTCAGACAGTGGCACAATGACATTCTGGAGGTGGCAAAACAGAGGAAGCCACAGAATGGCACAATGACTGAGAGCGGAGGTACGGGGGCCCGCAGCATGAGGTCGGCATGGACAATGACACAGTGGGGAGGCACGGCAGCAGCCCAGCAGCAGCTGAGGTCAAAAAAGTGGCACATGAACAGTGTGGAGGACACGCAGCGCCCAGAGCACATGGGGTCAGGCAGTGGCACAATGACTTCGGGAGGTGGCAAAACAGGAGGAAGCCCGAATGGCACAATGACTGAGAGCGGAGGTCACGGCGGCAGCAGCATGAGGTCAGGAAGGGGGAAAAGACATTCTGGAGGGGGAAAAAAACAGGAGGAAGCACAGAAGGGCCCAAAAATGATGAGAGCGGAGGTCACGGCGGCCCAGCAGCTGAGGTCAGGCGGGGGCACAATGACACAGTGTGGGGACAGACGGCCACAGCAGCAGCATGGGGGTCAAAAAGTGGCACAATGACACGTTGGGGGACACGGCAGGCCACAGAGCACCCTTGAGGTCTGAAAGTGGCCAAATACACAGTGTGGGGACCGGCAGCAGCCACGCAGCGATGAGGTCAGACAGTGGCACAATGACATTTTTGGAGGTGGCAAAACAGTATTAGGCCACAGATTGGACAATCACACAGTGTAGAGGTCCAACAGCGAAGTTGAGGTCAGGCAGTGGCACAATGACTTTGGAGGGGGCAAAACGGGGGGAAAGCCACAGAGTGGCACAATGACTGAGGCGGAGGTCAGGGGCGGCAGCAGCATGAGGTCAGCAGTGGCCAATGACAAATTTGGAGGTGGAAAAAAAAGGATAGGCCACGATGGCCCCAATGACAGGATTTGAGAGACGGGGCGGGCAACAGCATGAGGTCGAGAGTGGCAAAAATAAAACGTGTGGATGCACGGAAAGCACAGCAAAAAAGCATGAGGTCAGAGAGGGGGCACAATGACAGAGTGTTGAGGGGGTGGCAATACCAGCCCCTGGTAAAGATGGTGGAGGCAGATGGAAAAAACTGGCAGCAGATGTGTGGCTCAGGCGGGTGGCGGCATCAGAAAGGGCTGGGCAGGAGTTTGAACCCGACGGGCCCCTAAGGATTGGTGTGGGGAAAAACCTGGGCCCCGCCTGATTCATCTTGACAAAGGCAGTTTTCCCAATTTTCCCGTGGAAAGGGTTTCCTTGGGGGTAACGATGGCCCCCCGCACTGAACACCGCTCTGATGCCACATACGGGCCCGGCAGGAAGCTTCCCACTGAAACTGGAAAGTTGCGGCCCCCATCCAGTTTGGCTGCCCAGTGTCCAGCGGTTTCAAACTGAGGTGGCAGGTGCTGTCCAAGTAGGCCAAAACCTGGGGTTTCGGGGACTGCTCCGGCCCTGCTGCTGCTGGCGCTGCACCCCTCATGGGGGTGAAAGTTGCTCATCAGGACTCCAGACTTAGGTTATACTGATGGGTGTTCTGTCCCCCCCCACTTCCCCCAGCCGCCGCGGCAGTAGTACGTGAGCGCTGAGGAACCCCCCGGTCAGCCCTGTGGGGGGGGACGATGCCGCACATAGGGCGGCCAATGTTACGGATTTTTTTCCCCTTTAGTTTTGGTTTGTTTCCCTTAAATAGCGGGGAAAAAGGCTCCCTTTTTTGGACCGGTTGCGAGGGAAAATGGGTGGAGAGCCAGAAGTCATCCCTCTCCGGATGCTGATTTTCGGCTGTCACTAGCAGGCAAAAAAGCATGTGCGGGCCATCTGAAACAAGTGACTCCGAGGGGCCCCCTGCCTCCATTTCCATGTATACTCCCACGGTGTTGGGGGGTTCTGCCTCGTTTCCTCTCCCCCATCCACCTCCTCCTGCTCCCCTGCCCCTCCCCCTGTACCTGGGTGAAATCCACTTATTTTCCCCAGAAAATGCTTTGCCCCAAATGTCTCTCCTCCTCCTCCTCCATTTCAGCCCCCACCGGACTCATGTGGCCACGAGATGTAGTCCCCACGTCTCCGTCCCCTGCCCAGACAATTTTTCAGCATCTGTTCCGGACATGAAGCAGTGGAATGCTTATTATCCCGTGCCCCTGGCGCTGACAAATAACGTCCCCTCTCGAAGGGCCTAAAAAAAAACGGCAGGTGTACGCAGAGCTGCCATGGTGCATCAAAGTTAAACAGGGGAGTACTTCTGTCTGCCTGGATCATCAAAAAAATCGTTAATGGCCTTTCTCTGTTCATCAGTCGGCCCAACAGTGCAGGCGGGAAAATTCCAGCGGGTGGAAAATCCATATCAGAGTGTGTTGGGGGAGGCCGTTCTGCTGCTGCAACTCGGGAGGGTTTTTCCTGGCTTTGTACGAATGGATAAAGTGATGCACAGTTTCCTGGCCATTTTCAGAATGTTCTGAAGTCGGTGGAAGACTTCAGGAATTTTTTCACAACCAGTTGAAAACACGGGGCCCATGCAGGGCGCATGGACCATCCTCCTCGGGGAGCGCGGAACCATGTTCCTCCCATTGTCCGCACCATGGTTCGTTTTGCTTTGGGCCGGAGAAACCCACACATCGATTTATTGCTGCATGAGCGGAGCAGTTCTCCCTTGTGATTGTTCGCCGAGGCAAGCCCGGTGTAGAACTGCGTGACCGCGTGCCCTACACATGGGTATGATGGGCGTACTTGGGAGGTGAGATGGTGGTGATGGTGGAGGAGGAGGAGAAAGGGCATTGGCGAGGTGCAGCAGTTTGACAAAGTGGAGGAGAAAAACGGCGTCTCCCGTCCAAGTTTTTTGGTGTGCCCGGGCGGAAGCACATTCACCCAGGGGCCTAAAGGACATGTACTGGCCCCGACCGTAGTTCAGATCCAGCGTCCGCGCTGCCATCACCTTGGAACAAACGATAAGTCAAGGATGACCCATTTTGTTTAATATTTTTGAAGTGCTGGGATGCTTTCTGGAAAAGAATTCGGCTTGGAATCTCCCTTCGGTCGGACAAGCCATTTGTTCTTGAGTGGTGCAGAGTCCACCCTTTTAAAGGGAGGGGCTGCAATACCAACAACTTTGGGCAGGAGACGGTCACTGCTGACTTAGGATGGTTGGACGATACTGTTGTCTCTTTGCAATCGCCCGTGAAGTGTGGCGCCATGGTGCGAGGGGGACTTGGACCGGGGATGATGTCAAAAGAGAAACAGCTCCCTTCTGCAGAGGTGGTGAAGCCTTGACTGGCTGCATTTGGGATGCGTGCCACCCGGGCGCTGCTGCTGCTGCTGTTGCGCGGCGGAGGTGGACCACCAATCTGAGCCAGTTTCTCCCGGCCACCGGTGGTGACGTGAGTGTTTACGGCAGGGGCCCCTGGTGCCCAAAGTTGCCCCTGGCCCCGCTTCACTTTTGTTAAATTCTACTATCCCATTTCGGTCCTCCCTGCTTAGCAAAGAAATGCCACACCCCCGAGTATCGGATTTAGCCCCGCTCCCATGAGTGACTACTGCCCCCCGCTGCCCCGCTGGCCCTGTGCCTACTTTCTTGGACCTCGAAGCGGGTTTTTTTTCCCCGTGGCCCCTTTGGCTCCGACCTACCTGTGCTATCTGCTGACTCACGGCCACCGACCCCTTGCGGGCTGCGCCGTGCCTGATGCGCAAGCTTTCGCCTCTTCTCTAGATGATGAAGCCTTGCCTCACCCGGCTCCCCAAATGCGGTCGGCTCATATCTCTATTTGTGTTTTATCGTCCTGTGTCCTCATCACCGGTTTGGTATGCCGAGGTGACCCCTCACAACTGACCTCCCCTGCCACTTCCACATCTTACTTTGCCCCTATGCAAGAAGCAGGGGATATTTGGGCCCCCTTTTTCGCTGCCAAATGCTGCTGACTGCCCTCCTCAAAAAGTTCATCCTCGTATAAGTGGCGCTGAGCCCGACCCTAGTAGATCTCTGGCTGAGGGAAACCGGTGGGACAGAGGGGGCTGGGACAGGGCGCTGACCCCCTCCGGGCCATGCCAACTAAGGGTTGTGGGAGGTTCCCCCCGATCTTGGCTGGGGTTGTCAGATGTCTCTGGGGGGAAGAGGATGACCTGTCAACCAATCAAGAAAACCCTTGGGTTGCTGAAAACACACGGCCCCTTGGGTGACAGCGGCGTTGTGGGGTACCGAGTGACCCTGCTGCAACGTCCCCCTTTCTGTGCTGCGACCTGGGGGGTGTTTCCCGGAAAGTTTGTGCCACGCCCCTCGCAGGTTTTCAGAGCCTGCCCCTCTTGTTGACATACTGTTTGTTTAAAATGTACGGGCACTGTTTGATGATGATATTGTATTGATAAATACAACCCCGTTTTTGACTCCAAATTAAACCCCGTACAAGTTGGTAACCCTTGGATATAAATTGTGTCACAAAAGGCCCCGGAAAAAAATTTTTTTGTATGTGTCTTTTTTAAAAACACAGGTGTTTTACTAAATGTAAAAGCACAAAAAAAGGCTTTAAATTAACCCTTTGGCATGAATTAGGTACAGGGGAAAAAATTTTTATTTTTGGTGTTTAAAAAGACGGTTTATTTTTTTAGCCACCAGCAAAACAACCTTAATTAACCCCCGGATGTAAATTGCGCCAAAAAATTGATCCGCACAAACTGAGCTTTGTAGCTGTTAACAATTTCGTGTTTTCTACGTCAACACAAAAGAACGTTGTAATTAACCTTTGCTTTTTGAATTAGGTACAGGAAAAAATGTAATATTTTGGCGTTGAAAAAAACGGGGTTTTTTTTGTCAGCACCCAGCAAAACAACGTTAATTAACCCTGGAGTAAATTAGCCAAAGAATTTAGCCGCACAAACTAGTAGCTTTGGCGGGTTTTTAAAATTTCGTGTTTTCTCCGCCACACAACAAAAGGAAACAGTTTTTAATTAGCCTTTCTTGTGAATTAGGTACAGGAAAAATGTTATATTTTGGGGTGAAAAAGACGGTTTTTTTGGGGTCAGCCACCGCAAAACTACGCTTAATTAAGCCCTGGATGTAAATTGCTCCAAAGAATTGAGCCGCACAAACTAGTAGCTTTGTAGCGTGTTACAATTGCGTGTTTTCTACGCCACACAACAAGAGATACAGTTGTAATTAACCTTTGCTTGTGAATTAGGCTACAGGAAAAATGTATATATTTTGGCGTTGAAAAAGACGGTTATTTTGTCAGCACACCAGCAAAACAACGCTTAATTAACCCCTGGATGTAAATTGCGCCAAAGAATTGAGCCGCACAAATAGTAGCTTTGTAGCGTGTTACAATTGCGTGTTTTCTACGCCACACAACAAGAGATACGTTGTATTAACCTTTGCTTGTGAATTAGGCTACAGGAAAAATGTTATATATTTTGGCGTTGAAAAAGACGGTTTATTTTTGTCAGCACACCAGCAAAAACAACGCTTAATTTAACCCTTGATGTAAATTGCGCCAAAGAATTGAGCCGCACAAAACTAGTAGCTTTGTAGCGTGTTACAATTGCGTGTTTTCTACGCCACACAACAAGAGATACAGTTGTAATTAGCCTTTGCTTGTGAATTAGGCTACAGGAAAATGTATATATTTTGGCGTTGAAAAGACGGTTTTCTTGGGGTCAGCACACCAGCAAAACAACGCTTAATTAACCCTGGATGTAAATTGCGCCAAAGAATTGGCCGCACAAATAGTAGCTTTGTAGCGTGTTACAATTGGTGTTTTCTACGCCACACAACAAGAGATACAGTTGTAATTAACCTTTGCTTGTGAATTAGGCTACAGGAAAAATGTTTATATTTTGGCGTTGAAAAAGACGGTTTCTTGGGTCAGCACACCAGCAAAACAACGCTTAATTAACCCCTGGATGTAAATTGCGCAATAGAATCGAGCAGCCAAAAATGAAGTGGTATTTGTATTGTAAAAACGCTGTTTCTTTAAATGAATAAAACAGGAACTGGCTTAGATCCCACTTGGATATTGAATGTATATGCAGCTGCAGTGGACGCACACTGGATTTCAGATCCAATACCCAAAAAATTAGAAATAGAACATTAAGAGAACAGTCTCTGAGACAAGCTGAGACACCCCACAGAAATCGCTATATAAAAATCAATTCTTCAGTAAGAGCTATCAGCCGCGGCAGCACCTTCCCTGTCGTGAGCACAGTGAGAGGATGTGAGCTCCCGCGTCGCGCCCGGACTTATATAGTGCGGTGACGTCACAGAATCCCGCGGTCTCTGATTGGCTTCACTCTGCACATGTCATGCAGGCTATGCCCTGCTTCTCCCAGAGTGCTTTGCCCCATGTGAGCGCCATGTGCTCGCAGCTATTTATCTCAATCAAGAAGCACACTTCATTCACCCCGAGTACCCCAAAGTCATGACTTCGTTCGAACCGAAGTTTTCCTGATATTCTAACGTAATTTTCCCCCTTCGTTAGAATCGATTCGCCCATCTCTAGCTATGTTCTATAAGTTTCGTGGTTATGTTTATGTCTTCTTAAGCTCGTGTTTTGCTAGTTTGCTTCTGAACATGCTTCTATCGGATATATCCTGTAATTTTCTTGAGTTTTACTTAATCTGCTTTTGTACCAAATTTCAAATAAACTTTGTTTAAAGAAGTTATTCATCTTCTTAGCTGGAAATTTTTTTAGATTTTGGGGCATTGGTTGGAAAAGGGGCCCAAACCCAAAAGGGGTTTTTAAAAGGTTAGATAAATCTAAAAATGCACCAAATACAGTGTGAGTCACTGTGAAACATTTAGATAATCCTTAGACTACATGGTCTAGTATTATGCTAAGTATGATGGAGGATATATAAATGTTTCCCTATATTTTAATGGGGCGGGAATTTTCTGCCTCTCCACTTTTTTATTTCATTTTGGTTTTATTGCTAGCTTAAATGAGGCAAAAATTGGGAATTATTATTATTTTTATTTTTTTAAGCTTTTTTTAAATTTTCCAGGCGCGGTACTTTTAAAGGGGAATTACATACTTAAAAAATATTGAACAAAAAAAATTTGGTAACAAAAGGGTTGTAACTGAAAAAAGGAGGAAAGAGGACCCTCCCCGCGGGGGCCCTTACAATCCCCAAGGAAAAAAGGGGGAGGGGACGGGAAGGTGTGGGGAGAATTTTTTGGGGCCGGTGTTGTGGGTGGTGGGGGTTAGGGTGGGTTGTAGGTACCTTGGAAGAGGGGGTTTTTTCAGGTTGTTTTTGGAAATTTGGTGAAGTTGGGGAGAGTTGATTTTTGGGGGGTTAAAAGGGTTCCAGAGTGTGGGGGGGAAGCCCGGGAGAAGTCTTGGAAAAGGGTTATGTGAGGAGGATGAGAGGGGAGCGGGAAGGAGAAGGTCCTTGGGGGAGCGGGGGGTTGCTGGGGGGAGGGGTATCGGGAAATTTTGGGCAGAGAGTAGGGAAAGGGGGAGGGGTTTATGGAAAACCCTTGGGTAGGTCGGTTTTTAGAAAATTTAAATTTAAAATTCTTTTGGGAAAAAGGGGGAAACCCCGTGAAGGGTTTGGGCAGAGGGGAGCGGCAGAGGAGTAGCGAGGAGAGAGGTTTAAACAGACAGGCAGCAGAGTTTAGGATGGATTGGAGGGGAGCGAGGGTGGGTAACTGGGGGGCCAAAAGAGAAGGTGGGTTTCAAATAGTCAAGGGGGGAGATGACGGGGGCGTGGAATAGCGTTTTTTAGTTGTGTCAAAAGGTTTAGGAATGGGCGGATGCGTGAAAAATTTTTTTTGGTGGAGGCGGGGAGGCAGAGGTGGGGGGCTTGGATGTGTGGTTTTAAGGGTAAAGAGGAGCAAAAAGGGTTTTCCCAAGGCACGGCAAACCTTGTTTTGGGGCTGGTGGAGGGGGTTTTTGGCCATTAACAGTGATAGGAGATCAGGGGAGGGGGAGAGAGGGTGGTGGAAAAAATGATGAATTTGTTTACTACATTTAGTTTTAAGCGACGGGGGGGAGAAAAAGGAGGAAAAGGATTGATAGGCATTTTTAGGAAACCGGAGAGAAAGGGGGGTTAAAAGTTTAGGACCGGAATATAAAGCTGGGGTTTGACCGCCTTTCAGGGGGGAGTTAAAAGCCTTTCGAGGCTTTTGAGCCCGCCCAGACCAAAGGGTGTTGATAGAGAAAGGGAGTGGGCCCCCGGCTGACCCTGAGGGACACCAAAAAGAGTTGGGTGGGAGGGGGGAGGGGTTTTGAGGAGGGGAGAGACCCTGAAGGGCCGTTTTAGGAGGGATGAGAGATCCAGGAGGGGCCGGTCCCTTTATGCCGAGGGAAAGGGGGGGTTTTTTAGCAGGATTGGGGGTGGGCGACAGTGTAAAGGCTGGGATTTAGGGAAAGGGAAGGAGGAAAATTGTGGCTTTAGGCTTTTGCAGTTAAAAAGGTCGTTGGGACCTTGGTTGGGGAGTTTCACTGGAGTGGTTGGGTTGGAAAACCTGATTGGAGTGGGTCAAAAGGGGAGAGTTTTGGGGGGGGTGGGGGGCAGCTGAAGTGACGTGCTGCTTTCCCGGGGGGTTGGTGCAAAAGGGGGGGGAGTGAGATGGGGCGATAGTTGGGGCAAATGGGAGGGGTCGAGAGATGGGTTTTTAAGGTTTGGTTTGTTTGTCGCGTGTTTTAAAAGGGAAGGGGAAGGGTGCCTAGGGTTTAATTTTATAGATTGAAAAAAATGGGTGAGGGTGGGAAAAAAATTAAGGTTGGGGGTTTTAAGGTGGATGGCAGTGGGGGCCCAAAGGGTTTCAGGTAGTGAGGGGGGAAATTTTGGAAAACTAGAGAGGGAGGGTTTTCTTTACTAACATGGGGGAAAAAGGTTATTTTGGGAAATGTTATGGGGGCTGTGTCAGGGGGAGGGGGGGAGGGGGGGGGGGGCCCGGCGATGGGTTTGGGGTTTTGAGGTGGGAGTGGGGACTGGGGGTGAAGCTTTCTTGTTTGGGGTTTATCTTATTTAAGAATTTTGGGTTTCAAAAACCCTCCGCTGTTGGAGGGGATGGGGGGGAAAGGGGGCTGGGGGCCCAAAGAGGGAGTTTAAGGTTTTTGAATAAAGTTTTGGGGGGTTTTGGACAAGGAGGCTATGAGAGTGGTGAAAATATTTCCCGGGTTTGGCCCGGTAGTGGGTGCGGGCTTAAAAGGGGGTTTTCTCGCTTTCAATGATTGGGTTTTAATTTAAAGATCTTTTTAAAAAAAAAAGCGCTTTGCAATATAGTTCATTACAAATTTTCCCACTGATTTTGAGCTTGGCCCTTTTTAAATATTACAAAATCAGCTTCTTTGATTCTATAGTAGCCCAACCCGTTGATTTTTATCTTAATGGCTGTCAGGCTAATGACTCATCCCTTTGAAGACAGGGTTTGGAGCGAGAGCCCCTCCCCCACAGAATGCTTTTGTAGTGCAGGGAGGGGATGGGAGGACTCTGGCGTCTGTGTCTGTGCTCCCTGGATTAACCCTGTGTGTGCCTGCTTCCTCCTGCTCTCTACACAGATAGATGTGACAGCAGTGACCCTGTCTGTTACTATAATCATGATATGTCTTTGGAACTGTGACTATACTAATATTATACAGATCAGGCTTGTGAATACTTTATGCTCTCCTGTATTAGTGAGACATCCTGAGTATAGTAACACTTCCCTTGTTGTTGCTGGAGATGTGGAGACTTGTAAGCTAAGCAGGGGATATAGGAACACATGCATCCTCTCTGCTCTATTAGCACACAGCTTCATATTCCTCTCTACACTCCTAGATCAGCCCTCTCCTGTAACAGACCTAGGCAGGCACACACAGGGTAAAACTCTGAGAGCAAACCCCCTCCCCCCCCCCCAGTATAGAATTTAAGTAGCTGCCTGTGTGCTGATGGGGGGGGGGAGAGGGAGGGAGAGGGAGCAGAAGAGACAGACAAGCTAGCACGCCCCTCAGTTCAACTTACCAGGGACACTGACAGGCTGAAAGCTCGTAATGAGACAACTCCTTTAAATGCGTGTAGCGATTGTTTGTAAGAGATGAAGTCATCGGTGGAGCGGCTTTTCTTCCAGAATTGCAATACCAGACATAACCCATGGACAGGTGTAGCACAGTTTATGGGAAAAGCAGATATTTATTTCCAATGTGCTACAACACTTTTAAATCCATTCATGTCATTAAAGGGGTTTTCTCACTACAATGATTAGGTTTTAACACATAGGGGAAAGTAAATGAAGTCTATTACCAAACACATTACTGGTTTGATTTTGCTGTGTTTGTGAGATAAAGGCGATTTTATCTATTCCCTGTGTGCACAGGTTTCTCTAGGTTACAGACCATCTCTCTCTGATCTGATTGCTCTTAGTTGCATTCGACTATGGGGAGTCACTTCCTGTAGAGTCTTATCTCTAGCACAGGAGGATGTTTATCTAAGTTCATGATAAGTTTTAAAACATAGTGCTCTGTAGCCTCATGCACTACAGTTTCTTAATCTTCAGCAGTCATGTGACTGTAACAGACTTAGCTAGGAACAGCAGAGCTAATATACTAATCACTGCTATAGTATAAGAAGGAAGTTTGAGTCTGAAGCTGTATGTGGCTCTTTGAAACAGTATGGTGAAAAAACCTCTTTAAGTGTTATCCACACTACAAATAGTTTTAGTATACAGTAATAGTTATGAGCCCAGTTTATTTCCAGTACAGATATTTTTGTATTTTCAATAAAGTATTCCATTGATTCTTACTTTATAGTAAGTATTTGGTGTATGTTGGCATTGATTATATATATATATATATATATATATATATATATATTATATAATACATATATAGATAGATAGATAGATAGATAGATAGATAGATAGATAGATAGATAGATATACCTACCAACTATTGACTTGTTTTGGTTTGCTTTATCCAGTATTTCCTGCATACTCAAGAATCACATAAACACAATAAATGGTATTTGTCCATGACAAGACACCTACAAAAAACTTAGAACTGCTGACAGTAAAGAGAAGACAAAAAACTCTTCCATAACACCTGCAAGGTTCCTATGTGTAAATAAGGTTAATATACAGATTCTATGTAACATAAAGCAATGTGTTATTGCATGTGAGGTGTTCGTGTAATATTTTCTTGCAGCTCTATCCTCAACATTCTTGCATCTGATCCTCATGACAGCTGTTTTAAAAATAAGGAAATAATAGTATCATTCTGCAAAATATGTTGCATAAATATTTTCTTTATCTACATAGAAGACTGGAAGTGGGTCACAGAGATGAAGACAAAATGACAAGAACATCAAAAACAGAACAATGTTTTGACACCCATTACCTATAAGGAATTACTCAGAGACTTTTTCAGATTCCATATTTCTAAGCACGTCATGTAAATCTTCATCAGATATGTTCGATTCCATATTTATAAGCAGATCAGTTTCATCATCTGTAGCAAACACTACACCTGACTATACCTCGATAAGTTGCTTCAACTGCAGCATATCTCCAAGTGGGAACATTAACAATAACTCCCCTCTGTTTTTCTAATCTGAGAAGTAACATACGGAAATATTAAAAATATCGACAAACCAGCCATAAACAATCACCGAAAATACAGTGAGAGGAAAATGCAGTCTCCCAGCACATTCTCAGCATTTGCAGTCCCATCAGCCCACTCATGGAATCATGCATCTAATACATATGCAGGTATGGGATTTTTATACAAAAACCTGTTATCCGTAATAATCTGTAATACAAAAATAAAATGTTGACTCTACAAGGACTATCTTAAGTGCTTTTCTTTGCAGTCGCTGTGGGTATAAAACTACTTATTATAATGTACTTAAGTAGAATTGAGCCATAGTGATCATATTGTGATCAACAGATTGAAAAAGTACCCAGTTTTCCCAAAAATAAGACAGTGTCTTATATTAATTTTTGCTCCTAAGGACGCGCTAGGTCTTATTTTCAGAGGATGTCTTATTTTTCCATGAACAAGAATTCACATTTATTGTTTAACAAAAAAAACATTTATAATATACTTTAGGCCACATGTATGAAAACTGTCTAGGTCTAAAATTAAGTTTGTTGCCCATAGCAACCAATAAGAGCGCCCCTTGCATTTCTGGAAAAATGAGAGGTGTGCCCTGATTGGTTGCTTTGGGCAATAAAGTGAGTTTTAGACCTAGACAGTTTTCATACATGTGGCCCTAAATGTACAACTACACTAAGATTGAGGTCTGCTTTCGAAATGCATGGATACTGTGAATGGACCACCTTTGGATTCTTTTAATGGTCGTAAAAAATTAGCTTCATTACAGATGTAGCAGAGTACAGCTTGACTATGATATCACGGCTTTTTGTGTTATCTGCTCTCATCTCTAAACAAAGGCCATTGAAAAGCATTGAGAAGGTAGAGATAACACTGTGCCATGATTGCGCATTATCTGTTCTTTTTACTTCTGCTACATCTGTATTTTATTGGTCGCTGGGTTTTGGATGCTGGAGTTCCCCCTGGTGCGCGAATTATGGCTGGAATACGTCCCAGTCATTACGGTAATCCACAGTTCTCATAGAGAACTATGGATTATGTCTCCTCTCCTTGCTCCGCGAATACGCCGCGGGGGGAGATAAGTGACATGTGAATTACCAGCGGCGTATACGAGGTGTCGGCCCCCGATCACGCCCCCTCTCCCGCCCCACCGCCGCCCACACGGCGTAATTGCGGGGCGTAACTACGCCCCGCAAATAAGCCGTGTGAACATAGCCTTATATTAAACATAATCAACTTGTTACATTTGATCTGTTTTCATCCAGACATGCTGTAGTTTGTGGGATATAGTAGCGTGTTATATTCTGTCCCACAAAAAAACGGAAATGTACGGCTAAAAAGAAAGCAAAGTTTACTACATTTATTGTGTTATGGATACAAGAGGGCTAAAACACAGTATATGTCCAACTACCTGTTTAAAGGGGTTGTCTTATCTCATAATTTCATGAATGAAATAATGCTGCTTTGGTCTGTCACTTCCTGGTCTAGCTGTCTGTAATTAGCATATGAGCTCTGTGTATTCAGACTTCTCTGTTTATCAGTCTAGATTAGTTAAATTATGCATATATATAGTAAAACCGGTGTTATTAAAACATATTTCCTTTAATTATCAAAAATTCTTAAAAATATGTTGGCGTCTCTAGCTTACCTTTGTGGAAGCGCGATTACTGAATTACCAGTGGAATGGCATGGACAGCCGCTACATAAACTGCTGAGTATATGCTTAAAAAACAGCATTGCATTTGGACATACTGTGAATTACATTTTAAATGTCTTATTTTTAAGAATTTTTGATAATTAAAGGAAATATGTTTTAATAACACCGGTTTTACTATATATGCATAATTGACTGGCAGGAGTGGAGAATCTTTAACTATAAACCGAATGTTCGCAGTACCCAGCAGTAATTAATTTTTATTTTTTGGCCAATATTATATATATATATATAGATTAGCTAAATTACCTTCTCTGAGGTCTGGGGAAGCTTCTGAGTTAATGTAAACAATAGAGTAATTAGGGCGCATCCCCATGGCATAGGACAAATACTGTCCGGCTTGCCCGGCCGGTATGTGTACTGTTTTAAGGCCGTCCCCACGGCCGCGGGGGTGGGGCGGCTTTTCTCCGCGATGAGCGGAGAAAAGCCCTCCCCCTTCACATTGAGAAGCACAGATTCCGTCCGAAAACCGGACGGAAGATTGTGCTTCTATAATGTTTTGCCGCGGGACCGCCGTCGGCAAAACCGCCCGACGGAAAACCCATGCAGTGGGGACTGCTTCACGGGTTTTCCATAGAGCACAATTGTGCTCATTTTCGGACGGTTTTTCAGGCGTCCTGAAAAACCACAAACCGGCTGAAAAACCGGCCGAAAAACCGTGTAGTGGGGACATGCCCTTAGTCTTTTGTTTCAAAGATCAGATAACACACAAGCTCTTAGTGGCAACCTGTGTGATGATGTCACTCCCTGCTATCAGAGTACACAGGTCAGTCACTTGGGAAACCAGAGAGAGCACAGAAGGTGATAGAAATATTTGTAGCTCCTTAACAAAAAAAATGAACAAAACAATATATTTGGAAAACGTCTTCATTTAGTGTTCCCTACATTTTGAAAGCTGTTCTTGGTAGTGAGACAACCCCTTTAAAGATATTCAGTTGTATACAGAGAGTAGGCTTATAGTGTGAACATACCCTATCTTGTATTATGTTGCAGTAAGGGAGGGAAAACAAGTGCATGTTATTCTTTATAAACCATTTTCTCCATTAAATTTCCAAGTCATGATTTACTATGGAATGTGGAACAAGATCCCTAACTGAAATGCTCTTGAACTACCTACATTGTGTGTCTAAGGCTCCGGTCACACTTCCATATATTTTTTTTACTTCAGGCTTCCATTACCTGAATAGTGAAGGCCAGAATAGTGCAGCAGTGCTGAATTAGTCTAACAAGTAATAGAAAAACAGAAACTTGATAAATAAATTAATGAGATCTAGAAGAATATGTTCAAAAACAGATGATGACAGAGCACTCATATCCATCATGGCTGCCATTTAACACTTTTATTTCGTTGGTTGATTCACTAACCAGCCAGCTCACCACAGCATTGATCTAAAACAAACATTTACTATATCAAGAACAATTATTAGCTGAAATCTAGGTAATATATTTCTCAGTAACCCACTATGGTAGCAATAATAACTACATATGGTTCCAATTATACCTTAGGTTGAATCAACTGATAACCATAACCCATCATCAAGCAGCTAACATGGCAGTAAACCAATAGCCACAAGGAGGCATCATGCACAATGATATAGTGGGGAACATTTAGTATGGCAATTGTACCAGAATTGTTGTGTATTTTGTTGAGCAGGCATATATGCTTTACACTATATTTATTATGGGTGACATGTCAGAAAAGAGGCGCCTCCACACCAGTTTTCAGACGCCTGAATAAATGAACCTGTCAAAAATCTGGCGTGTGGTATACCTTGATGTGCCTAACTTAGGCGCTTAGTATATCATTGCTGGCATGTTTGATGCGCCTAATGTGTCATGCCTGGTGTAAAATGCCGCAAGTTTTGGCATACTACAGTTCATTTATATAGAGAATATGGCGTCAACAGTTTTTTGGTGCAAAATACACAAAAAAGGCGCAATCCTAATGGGACATATCGCCCTATGTGTTACAGACAGTTTTAAACACTTCTGTGCCACATCCCACAAAGAGGGCATAGCTTTGCAAAAAGAGGTATGACTTCACCAGAAAAATACTGGTCTATCAAGCACCAAAAACATGCACTAAAATGTTTGCATAATTGTTGGACCCAATGAACCCATCTAATAGATGTAAAGTTAGACAAAATTGTCTAAACATGTGCCAAATTTATCATGCAGCATGAACCACTGTAATAAATCTGGTGCATTTTAAAGACTGTTTAATTTTCACTGTCTAAGAATTAGATCATATTATCATCTGCCCCATTATTGCTTTGTACATCTTCCAAGTTATATGGAGCCATACTACAGCACTGTCCATGGGCCTCTAAAAGCCCCTGATTTCACAGGGACATACTAATCATTTTTATCTGTCTAATCGTTGTGAATCCAACAGAAAAAGAATTGTGGTAACAGATGCTATACATTCAGTAGCAGCTGTTCATGGTATTACAGATTTGTTGTAGCCAAACACTTTAACGAGAACCTGTCACAGTTTATGCCCCCCTTGCTGAAGACAGAACAAGCTAGTGTCAGACCTGCTGTTTTCAGTGCTGTGCCCCTTATTCTGCAGGATGCAGCACATTCAGAGTATTTAATGCTCAGATCTGAAGAGTCCAGTTTATTCATGAGCAAATATTAGCCCCGCCCGCCAACCAATAGCCACGCCCACCTGACAGTTATTCACATCTTTCTATCTATTCAAAGTAATGGCTTAATCAGTTATGAGGTGGGTGGGGCTAGCCTCAGGTGGGCGGGTCATGAATTAAAGGGACTCTTTTCTGGCTGGAAACTGCAGATATGAGCATTACATACTCTAAAACTGCTGCATCTTACAGAATAAGGGACACAGCGCTGGGAACAGCATGTCTGTCACTAGCTTGTGCTGCCCTCAGCAAGGGGGGCATAAACTATGTGACAGGTTCTCTTTAAATAGTTGATTGCCGTGGATCCCAAGAGGCAGCTCCCCATTGAACTGATATTGATGGCCATATCCAGGTGATAGGCCAACAATATTTTGTTCCCGGAAAACCCCTTTTATTGAATGCCAATGGAATTGATGTTGTGTCCTTAAATACAGATTTTATTCTGTTCATTTATTGGTTGATATTTGGATAATAGGCATATCCTGGGACTGGACTGATTGTCCTCTACACTAGTAAAGAGAAACAATTTATAGCAGGAGAAATGTAATTACCTGGCAACAAGTTCTTATGGGCTAAGCATCATTCAGTTTATATAGCTAACAATAGTTTTTGGGCTGAAATATATCCATCCAAGAAAAAGAAATAAATGTTGAAGATTGCAGAGGATAAGAAGTGTTTACTGTTAAATATTGATCCCTCATTCACTACACTCAGAGTCAAATGAAACCAAGTAAATCTGGCAGGCCTCGGGAAATGAAAGCAAACTTGCCTGCAAGTAGAATGGAAAGCAAAGATAAGTCATAAGAAAACATTGCAATAAAACTGCAGTAACTGTCGACTTTCTTTTAGACTTGTTCTAAAGGTAAAGTAAAAGGAAACTTCCATATACTGTATATTAGCAATGTCACTGGTTTATAGATTTATATACTGGACAATTTGTTTGGTTTGTTTGGCTATTAATCCTGATGGAAACTCAATGGATTCCTCCGTATTTGTTCAATGGACACAGATACATTTGAAATGGACACATTTGAAAGTTGCAACCTTACTTAAAAAGATCTTCCCATCTCAGACACTTATGGCATATCAATAAGAGATGGGACTGGAACCTTTGAGACCTGGTCCCCAAAATTCTCTATGCAGAACAAAGAGAATACTCTCCATTCATCTCAAAGGGTGTTCTGAATAAAGCTAAAAATTTGGGTTTAGCTCACTGGGGTTTTCCAAGAATAAAGGGAGAGTATGCCCAAGGAAAAAAACAAGGGCTCTTTCCCACACGGCTTATTCGGGTGATTTCAGCCGTATTGTACCCCGTATTTGCGCTCCAAATGGCTAAAATCACCCCCCCGGCATTACGGTAACCACAGTTCCATAGAGAACTATGCATTCCGTCTCGCCGGTGGGGGAAAGAAAGTGACTGTTTAATTATTTACGGCATGTCGCACCGTGAAAATGAATGTTATGGGCCCCCGGCGAGCTTCCCGCCCCCGCTGCACAGAGCCGAAAAATCCGTCCCCGCAATTAGTCGTTTTTTAACCCCGGGAACAAGCCTTTAAACCCTCTACAGGCTTCAGTATGTTCAACTTTATGACAGTACAATTAGTGAAAGTCTGACCAAGTATGGCTCTTTTAACAGGCTTGCCAGGAGAAAGCCTCTTCTTTCTTAAAAAATAAAAAATTGCAGCGTGGCTTAAGTTTGCAAATTTGTATCTGAGCAAACCATAAGGCTTCGGAAAATGCCTTTTGGGGGCAGCAAGGGAACGTGGGGGTGTTCATAAAAAGCACAAAAAACCAAACTTTTGGGCTACCCAAAACAAAAATACAGCAAAAACCTTCATTTTTTGGGTTGTTTTGAAAGACGGACCGGGCACTGGTTTTTTTTTAAGGGGAGTGTTACAACACTAACAAATGCTTATTAGTCCATTTTGGCATTATGAAAATAGAAGGAAATAACCTGCCTCGTAAACCCTCCCAGTTCCTCACTGCAGCCATCCTGCTGATCCTGGCAGATGACTTCCCCGTTCATTCTTAAAGAGATTTCCACACCCTTTCCAACTGAATGGCCCCATGCTTTTAGCTTAACCCCTTTTTGTTACCAGAGTATTCTAAAAGATAAATGTGACACTATCTGACACAATGCGCACTGTGGGCCCTGTTCCATCCCGCGGACGTGCTTGTGTCTGCGCGCCCCATTCCAGCAAGCACTCACCTCTCTCTGTTACTGTCCTCTCCTGTCCCTTGCTCATTGCCGGTGCACACATATTCCTTTCCTAAGCTGCACGTGCACCGGTTCTTTAAGATTTAAAGGGCCAACACACCGCTGACCAGTGACCACCAATCACCTGACCCATCTTCCTTTATTAGGACATTTCCTCCTGTAATCTGTGCCAGTTTTTTCTGTTCCTGCGCCAGTGATTTGCACTATTTGCTTGTTCAAGGGTCTCCTCTGTTTGACCGTCTGCTATGGACTTCTGACTACGCTCTGCCCGTTTCCCCTGAATCCTTACCGTCACCGTTACGTTCTGCCTGCCACCCACCCGACCCCCTCTGCCTGTAATTTTTGTACTTGTTGGCACTTTGGCGTCCCCCGCGAGCGGGCACATCAAAGCCTGGTTTCCCCACTGCCAAGTCCAACCTGTCTTGCATTTGCTTGGGTTTAAAATGGGGCCTCCCTTTGACTCTGCTCCCTGGTGTGCTCAGTGTCATCTGTCACAGTGACCCAGCAGACCCACCACCTGCTTTGTTGCACCATCTATTCAACCAGCTAAAGCTTGGCCAAAACTGGGTCATGAAACAGGACAATAATCCTAAGCACACCAGTAAATTTACAACAGAATGGCTGAAATAGAAAAGAATCAAGGTGATGCAGTAGCCCAGTCAAATATCAAGGGCCACATGTATGAAAACTGTTTAGGTCTATAACTCACTTTGAAAAAAGTGAGTTTTAGACCTAAACAGTTTTCATACATGTGGCCCCAAATCTCAACCCAATTGAAATGATGTGGAAGACCCTAAGAGAGTATAAACCTATGCCTACTATCCTCAATGAATGGAAGCAACACTGTAAAGAAGAGTGGGCCAAAATTTCTTCAGAGCGACATACAGAAAATGATCCCTTTAAGTTATTGCTGCTAAATGTGGTTCTGCAACTTAATGATTTAAGGGATGTGCTTAGTTTTTCACACATGGATTTTCCATTTTTGTCTAACATTTGTTAAATAATGGAATGTTTTGTGTGGTGTTCGTCACCTGAGGCAGAGCCGTCTTAACAGCATTATGGGCCCCCGGGCAGAGCTCTGCAGTGGGCCCTGCCTACATATATGAAATCACACTAGGCCATGCCTCGAGCCCTCCCCAAGCACACCCAAATTATTTGAGCAAAGAATAGAAATGGGCACCAAGGGGTTACTTCGAACTCTTTACTGCAGCGCTTCCTTCAATGAGCTTCTTCAATGCGAAGTGGACAACACTCCTAGTTTAATCTCTTAATGTGGTGCTCAGCCAGTTAGTAAAGACTGTCACAGAGTTCGATATCATTGAATATAGAGGCGGCACTCACCAATTCCTAAGTGAAGATACTTTATTACAAGTATCACACTAGGTCATGCCTCGAGCCCTCCCCAAGCACCCCCATATTATCACACCACTTATGTCTGAACACCGGCAGCCTGCAACCTGCAATACTATTTGGCAGGGCAAGGAGCCTTTGGCTCCCTTTTCCACCATGGTTTTTATTTGTTTACACATCCTAAAAACACACAAACAGTAAAATAAACAAGGCCCACCATGGGATCCAGGGTCTGTTTCTTGTATTTATGGGACAAGTATACCCCACCCTGTGCCCCTATACTTGTGGGACCCCCGGGCAACTGCCTAGTGTGCCCAATGAAAAAGATGTTCTGACCTGAGGTTGTATTTCCCTATATGTAAGACCTTCACAAAACAGATTTTTTTTATTTCTTATGTTCTGAGACATAAGACCATGAAATTCCAAAAGGATATGCTTTCTTTTCCCCATAACTGTAGATATACAGTTGCTAAATCAGGGTTGTCCCACCAATACTGATACATTGGCAGATTTTGTGTTCCCAGTCAATTGTTGGTAGAAGAATCATCCCACAACATCTATTTCATTTCATTCTCAAGACTTATGAAGTTTAGAAGTGCGAAAATTAAGCAGATGTTTATGTATGCAGAGCAAGCTGTCAGTATTATTTACCCCACAGACTTATTTCCTGAACAGCTGCAGTCCTTTAATGAACCTTTTTCTTACAAATTATCTGTAAGAGGTGTCTTGCCTGAGGCACCAACAAAAATGGTACCTAACTTGTTCTTTACACATAAAGAAGTTTCATAATATGTGATACACTATGATAGACGGCAATTATCATTTTAATTACATTCTCATAAGGTCAAGTCAGTGATATCATTGTGTAAGATCATTCCATAGGGATGGCTACTTGTTGCACGGCTCTACTGATTAGAAGACGCACAGTATATGGAGGAGGCATACCTGCAGCGTGTTTTATAACAAGCTATACGGTGCTGCTGGTTTATATTGCTACAAATGTATTCATCAAATATGAACAATTTCTTTCATTCTTTAAGCATTAGCATTGCCCTTCATCATGCATGGATCAATAAAAGATTTTATTTGAAGTATTATTGAATTTAGAGATCTGCCCTTTCGAATTGGGGTCAGAAAATGAGACTTTTAACCAGATTGTTAAATTATATGTTATAAATATTCAACACTGTTATATAACCCTTTAACGACAAGTGGTCATTTTTTAGCATGTTCGTTTTTCCTCCTGCCTTCCAAGAGCCATAACTTTTTATTTTTCCATTTTTATAGACATATAAGGGCTTGTGAGTGAGCCTACTCCATACTCCCCTACTGGCATTATGATGTACTCATACCTCAATTGTCAGTAAGGGGTTAAAGGGAACCTGTCAGGTGGTTTACGCTGGCCTATATTAGAACAGAATGTGATAGAGGAGAGACGCTGAGCTCTGTGATATATAGGGTTATATGATAGAGGGAGAGAAGCTGAGCTCTGAGATATATAGGGTTATATGATAGAGGAGCTGAGCTCTGTGATATATAGGGTTATATGATAGAGGGAGAGAAGCTGAGCTCTGTGATATATAGGGTTTATATGAGAGAGGGAGAGAAGCTGAGCTCTGGGGATATATAGAGTTATATGATAGAGGGAAGAGAAGCTGAGCTCTGTGATATATAGGGTTATATGATAGAGGGAGAGAAGCTGAGCTCTGTGATATATAGGGTTATATGGGTAGAGGGGGAGAAGCTGAGCTCTTTTGATATATAGGGTTATATGATAGAGGAGAGGAGCTGAGGTTGTGATATATAGGGTTATATGAGAGAGGAGAGAAGCTGAGCTCTGTGGGTTATATAGGGTTATATGATAGAGGGAGAAGCTGAGCTCTGTGATATATAGGGTTATATGGATAGAGGGAGAGAAGCTGAGCTCTGTGATAATTTTAAGGGGTTATATGAATAGAGGGAGAGAAGCTGAGCTCTGTGATTTTATGGGTTTATATGATAGAGGGAGAGAAGCGGAAAACTCTGTTGATATACAGGGTTATATGATAGAGGGAGAGAAGCTGAGCTCTGTGATATATAGGGTTATATGATAGAGGAGAGAAGCTGAGCTCTGTGTTTTAAAAGGGTTATATATAGAGGAGAGGAGCTGAGGTCCGTTTATATATAGGGTTATATGATAGAGGAGAGGAGCTGAGGTCTGTTGGGTTATATAGGGTTATATGAGAGAGGAGAGAAGCTGAGCTCTGTGATATATAGGGTTATATGATAGAGGATAGAAGCTGAGCTCTGTGATATATAGGATTATATGATAGAGGAGAGGAGTAGAGCTCTATGATATATAGGGTTATATCATAGAGGAGAGAAGCTGAGCTCTGTGATATATAGGGTTTTTTAGATAGAGGAGGGCAGCTGAGCTCTGTGATATATAGGGTTATATGATAGAGGAAGAGAAGCTGAGCTCTGTGGGTTTTATAGGGTTTTTATGATAGAGGGAGAGAAGCTGAGCTCTGTGATATATAGGGTTATATGATAGAGGAAAAGAAGCTGAGCTCTGTGATATTTAGGGTTATATGATAGAGGAGAGGAGTTGAGCTCTATGATATATAGGGTTATATGATAGAGGAGAGAAAACTGAGCTCTGTGATATATAGGATTATATATGAGGAGAGGAGTTGAGCTCTTTTGATTTTATAGGGTTATAGGATAGAGGAGAGAAGCTGAGCTCTGTGATATATAGGGTTATTATGATAGAGGGAAGGGGAAACTGAGCTCTGTGATATATAGGGTTATATGATAGAGGAGAGAAGCTGAGCTCTGTGGGTATATAGGGTTATATGATAGAGGGAGAGAAGCTGAGCTCTGTGATATATAGGGGTTTTATGATAGAGGGAAAAAAGCTGAGCTCTGTGATAATATAGGTTATATGATAGAGGAAAAAAAAAAAGCTGATCTCTGTGATATTTAGGGTTATATGATAGAGGAGAGGAGTTGAGCTCTATGATATATAGGGTTATATGATAGAGGAGAGAAGCTGAGCTCTGTGATATATAGGATTATATGATAGAGGAGAGGAGTTGAGCTCTATGATATATAGGGTTATATGATAGAGGAGAGAAGCTGAGCTCTGTGATATATAGGGTTATATGATAGAGGAGGGCAGCTGAGCTCTGTGATATATAGGGTTATATGATAGAGAAGAGAAGCTGAGCTCTGTGATATATATGGTTATATGATAGAGGGAGAGAAGCTGAGCTCTATGATATATAGGGTTATATGATAGAGGGAGAGAAGCTGAGCTCTGTGATATATAGGGTTATATGATAGAGGGAAAGAAGCTGAGCTCTGTGGGTATTTAGGGTTATATGATAGAGGAGAGGAGTTGAGCTCTATGATATATAGGGTTATATGATAGAGGAGAGAAGCTGAGCTCTGTGATATATAGGGTTATATGATAGAGGAGGGCAGCTGAGCTCTGTGATATATTGGGTTTATATGATAGAGAAGAGAACATGACTCTTTTGATTTATAGGGGTTTTATGATAGAGGGAAAAGGGAAACTGAAACTCTGTGATATATAGGGTTAAATGAAAGAAGGGAGAGAAGCTAGCTCTGTGATATAATAGGGTTTATATGATAGAAGGGAGAGAAGCCTGAAACTCTGTGATATATAGGGTTATATGATAGAGGGAGAGAAGCTGAGCTCTGTGATATATAGGGTTATATTATAGAGGAGAGAAGCTGAGCTCTGTGATATATATGGAGTTATATGATAGAGGAGAAGAGCTGAGCTCTGTGATATATAGGGCTATATGATAGAGGATTTCAACCTACCCCCAGAAGGGAGGTCCCTCAGTCCCTTGTTCTGCTTGCTGCTATGAATGGATTTAAAGACTTTAATTTTAGAGATGGGTTCAGGCCGCAGAGGTTCTACTGAAGTGTAATAAACATTGATGATGACATATTCCCAGGTTATACTATAAATATCTTATTGATGAAGTCCCATCTCTGAGATCTGAAGCTCCCTCCAGAAGGGGGATCCCTCAGTTCTCTGACCTGCTTGGTTCTGTGAATGGAATTAAAGACTTTTGTTCTAAACATAGGTTCGGGCCCCAGAGATACAATTTATGTATCAGATTAATTATGACATATCTAAAAGATCAACAGAATATACCATTAATATCTAATTGATACAAGTCCCATCTCTGAGACCTGAACCTACCTCCAGAATCCCCTGACCTGCTAAGTGCTGCGAATAGAATGAAACACTTATATTCTAGAGATGGGTCCAGACCACAGAGGTAGAGCTGATGTATCAGATATTTATGATATATCCTCAGGATATACCATAAATATCTGATTATTGCAAGTCCTGTATCTGAGACCTGAACCTACATCCAAAATGGGGGAGTTCTATACTGCCGTTCTAGAGATGGGTCCTGCATGTCTCAGACATTTGTGACATATTCTGTGGATATGCCATAAATGCCTGAAATGGGAATACACCTTCAGTAAGGTTGAAAATGTTAAATGAAAGTGTGCCTCCAATTATAAACTAGAGAGAAGAGAGATTTTACCACATCTGCTATGAATATGCAGTAACAGGGATGGCTTGATTTCCATTTTATAGCCCTGCCTTATCCATCCAATTTAAGCTCTGTGAGTTTTCTAACTAGATTTTCTATCAGTTATTGTGCTGGACTTCCTTGACCCTTTCAGCAGACAGTGTTAAAGCTGCGTTCTCTAGAGATACGAGGCGCTTTTTAAAATCAACACATTTTCTTTGATGCTCTCAGAAAGCGTCTCTAAGCCTAGAAACTGCTTCAAGTCGGTGGCTAAATTGAGCTTATTATGATACTTTAATTTCAATTTCTCATCTAAAACTGTCTTTTAATTCCTGGTGATTTGTTTGTGACATGATTAAATGGTCAGACTTGGCAGGAGTCCACTCTCACAGCTCCAGGCAGAGAGAATCTTAACATCATTAAAGATTAAGATGTTTTGCTCACCTAAAACATATTAAATTGGCAGGCAATTACTAAAAAAGAAATGAGGACTTGAAGGCTGTAAACACTGAAGGCCACTGCTAGGTCAGTTTAGAGTGTTCCTGTCAGCTCCTTAATTCCTCGGATCATTTCCTTCCCTCCTCCTCTTAATTATTGATTATAATGTATGACAAGTAAGCATAGCAGACGACAGGTGTCTCTTCAGAAATATTCTGCCGTGTAACCTCAAGCACTTAGCTGCGGCCAGAAGAGGGCAAGAAATAAGTCTCTCTGTCAGGAGCCTAGAACTTCCCCATTCGTTCTCTACTGTGAGCTCGCCGACAATCATCATTACTATATTCTTATCTCGTTGTATAAGATTCTTTTCTTTTTAGAGACAATAGTTACATTTGCATAAATGCAAAATAGGCAACCTGTTCCAAATGCGTTTTAATTTTACAGGAGTCGAAATGGAGGTAAACCAGTAAAGCCTTCTGATTTATTAGTACATTCTATTGGAGGTTTGTTTCTTCTTTGCATCCTTTAATTATTTTTTATTTTAAGAATACTAAAAGATTTATTTTTAACCCATCACTTGTAATTGCCAGCAGTAGAAGTATAAGGGTAAGTGTTTTGCCAACTCTTTGTGTGGGTCCGATACGGCTTTAAAGAAGGCAACATCCAATGCTTTATTTACTTTATTATATTTTGAAGAATTCAATGATTACATAGAACTACAAGAAGATAGTGTGATATTGTATATACTTTTCAAATATAGATTATAAAGGAAAAGGCACGCTTAATATTGGTTACAAAGGCAAAGCACGCAAAATATTGATTAACCTACTTACATCACTTTCTATTTTTGGGTCAAAGCTTCATTCAGGCATCTTATAAGCATCATCTATCTGCATCAGCTGGTAACACGGACTAGCGAAGATAGAGAGATAATCCTGAGATCGACACCGTGCAGGGGTGCCCCCATATACAGGTCCAAGCTTCACCAGGCATCTTATCAGCATCATCTATCTGTAACATCAGCTGAGAGAAGGGGCCAGCGAAGATAGAGAGATCTACCTAGGATCCACACTGTGGCGGCAAGGCGTCCCTCTATAGCCCACAGGTACAGCTACTTATAACTTCGCACCAAACTTTCTCAGCTTATATCTTACTTGAAAACAAATGCACTGCGTAACCAAGTGTTACGCAAGCTGACAGTTTAGTACTTTTCCCCGTATAAGGCCTCCCTCCTTCGAATGGCCAGTTCTTAAGAGGTTAACCTTGGCACTGGAAAAAACCCATGACTAGATGCTGAACGTTGGGTTCCCCTGATTTCCCTTTAACATCGCCTGGGTAGTAATTGTTTACACCAGCACAGAGCTATATGGCTACTCCCGTACAACGCTCCCACAACAAAAAAAGTCATGGGGAGGAGACCCTGATAAAAAAACCTCGTGTCAATATACTGTTTCCACTAACATTTACCAAGCGCTAGGAAAATTAAAGCTTAAAGACTAGCTATTATCATCTATAATTCTTAAAGTGATACTGTCAATATGGATTCCGGATGGTCAATAAATCTCTTAGCACTACAGTAAGTTCACACGGCTTATTTTGGGGCACATTTCGCCACATTTTGAGAGCGTACTGCGCTCTAATACGGGCGAAATGTGCCCCAATCATTATGGTAATCCACAGTTCTCATAGAGAACTATGGATTGCGCCTCCTCTCCTCGCTCGTACAATACGAACGTATTGTACGCGTGGGGAGATAATTGACATGTCATTTATTCACGATGCTTACGCGCCGCGAGTAATGACAGTCTATAGGCCGGCGGGCTGCCAGCCCCCCCGCATCACGGGAGTACGCAAGCAAGCTCCCGAACAACTGGTGTAAATGCAGGGCATACTGTACGCCCCGCAGTTAAGCCGTGTGAACATACCCTAATAGTTAACCCCTTAGAAACATTTTCCGTACAGTTACATTATAAGTGCAGTAAGGGTGTATGGACAGGACTCAATACTAATACCCCATACCCAACAATTGCTGGCTGTTATCTCGGATCCTGGCCATTTGATCAATTAGATGACAAGGTAAATGCAGCTGCGGCATCCAATTGATTAAAAAAATGTTGCCACGGTCCTTTGCGACCTTGGATGGACCCTCTCTGTGACATGATTGTGGGGTACTGACCAGTTGTGAAGGCAGCCGGGAGCCTAATAAAGGTTTCAGTGTCTGCTATCTTAGTACTCCAGTTACAATGTGAAGTAGCAGAGCCATATTACAATGCTATTCTGCAATAAAATTCTATTGGAGATTGGTGTGCATGTACTAAAAGCATTTTACAACAAAAGTTTAAAAAATATACAAATATTAAGAGTTCAAAAAAAACTTTTGCCATTTTACAAATAAATAAAAACTTAAACATAATCAGTCCAATACTATTAAAATCTAATAGTATTTATCCTGTACAAAGAATGCCATAAAAAAAAGAATACCCAACACCAAACTTGTGGGGGTTTTTGGTAATTTTGTGTCCCCCAAAAATTGAAATAAAAAGTGGTTATAACACTGCATGCATACCAAAATGGTACCAATAAAGACTACACTAAAGATAAGATTTAATTTGTACTGCATAGGAAACTCCTAACACAAAATGGCGCAATTGCATTTTTTTCACTTTTCACCCAAAAAATAATTATTTTTTGTCTCCTAGTACATTATATGCTATGGTAAATGGTACCATTAAAAAGTACAAAAAACAGGCTTTCATGTAGATAGAAAAATAAAATAGTTGTGAGTCCCGTAGGGCGAGGAGAAAAAAACAATGTGATGTAAAAAAAGGGGGTTAATATTTATTAGATGTAATAAACTGGCCACAGCTGTTAATGGGCTTCTCCAGGATTTTCTGGATGATCAGTCTTTGGGAAAACACATCAATATGTGATCATAGGAGTCTGACCTGGATCAGCAGATTGAAAGGGCTAAGGTCCATGCGTCAATATCTATATAGCTGCGTCTGGTTTTGCAGCTCAGCTTATTTGCTTGTTATACACTGACCAGAGTTTCCTCCTAATAATAAATTTGCTCTTGTGTCTTGTGACATGTAAGATATAACATAACCTGATGCGTAAGCTACAACATAAGCAGCATCTATAAGATATACTGGGGACCCCTTATATTGGGAGTTTGAAAAAAATCTCACTATGTCTTATTTTCGGGGGTGTCTTATTTTCGGGGAAATACGGTATTAATATTTGTTTATAATGTCCTAAATGCATAAATAGGCATAGATATGAAATGTCTCCATGTGAATTCTTACTCAGAGAAGAACCTGTGGTGCTCCCTGATTTGTCTTTAGTAAATGTTTGAACCCTATGCAATCACATTTTGAAGCATCTTCCCTTCTATTCGTGTTGTACTGTTCCTCTGTTATTTTTTCTAGAAATCTATTACTGATTCTGTCAGCTGGGTGTTACCATTTGAGGGGTGTGTCCTTCACAGTATAACTTGGCCCAATCAGTGCTTACAGAATGTGTGCACGCCCCTTTCAAAACTGAAATGGTAACACCTTTCTGACAGATTCAGTAATACATTTCTAGACATAAGAACAGAGGAACAGCACAACTCAGAGATGTAAGAGAAGAGGCTCCAGAATTTTTATTTTACAGGGAACACAAGGATTTACTAAAAAAAGCATATCGGGAGATGTCACATATAGTGGAATAACTTGTCTGCAAGCCTCAAAGTCACTGGATTTATGCCTCCAAAAATGGTGTTGCTTATAGTGTGCTGTCTTTTATGTTGAGGTTACACCATATATTGTCAATGGTTGCACAAAGTTTTGTTCACACTGCCATTTAGGTTTCTGTGCAGAGCCTCCAGAGCAGTACCATCATATGTGACAGTAGGAATAGCAGCATGCAACACTGTAGCTACTGAAAAGACTTTCAGAGAATCCCAGTGCACTCCATTATAGGCCAACTGTGCAGACCGCGAGGATTTATTTATGATGGATCCTTTATAGCATCAATGAAGCTTTGTTTATAATTTCCTTGGTCAAAACAACTATTAAAACCTGATTTTTTATTGGTTTAAGTGTAGTAACTTATCTCCATTATAATAAAAGCCACCTGATACGTCATAAAATAGCATGTGGTTCATTTGAATCTCCATCTCTTTGTACAGGGATTGTCACCTGAAATTGTATCTATAGCAACCAATTTAACCATCTCTTCTATGAAACAATAAAGGCTACAAAGTAATGTGTTCATTAGGTTTGAGCCTTTATCAAGTCATTGACCTGTGTAGGAGGGAAATCTGCTTATAATTAGATATCTCATGTGTAGGAATAACTCCTCTGATGTTGTAAACTCTTCACAGTTTACATTTAACAATAGAAATATGTTCTGTAAATGTTTTCTAGGCTTCGTGGCTCCAGGTTTTCTGTCCATGGTGCTGAAATAATTATTACACTGATGTACTACTAGTACAAATAATTGAAGCAAGCAGCACCACTTCAAAAAATGTTAGATTTATTCACTCAAGTCCATACAAGAAGCTACGTTTCAGCCCTTTCATGTGGACATTTTCAAGCTTAAAACTGTCCCTATGGAAGGACTGAAACGTAGCCTCTTTTATGGACTTGGGTGAATAAATGTAACCTTTTTAAGTGGTGCTGCTTTCTCTATTTGTCTTGAGGTCAGACTTTTGAAAGCTTTTTGCCCACTGCTTTATAGCCTGTTTTTTCATATGTGGTGCTGTTTCCAGATTTATTATTTTTGTATACTGATGTACTACTTGCATTGTGGATTCTCTGTTGATCAGGTACAACAGGTTCCAGTCAGAGTTGGTGTAGTCAGAAAACTCATATGTATGTTTTCAGTTGTCAGATCTTAGTTATCCAGGATTTACTTTCATACAAATTTTAAACATAAGACAAAAAAGAGTCAAGTGGTTTATGCAAAAAAAAAACGCTCCTAATCATAAGTAACACACTTGGGTGGATATAAAGTTAGTGTCAAACTTAAGTTCTTTGGGCCCTTATACCTACCAGACTTTGGCCGTGACTCCTGACAATTGCACGTCACTGCTATTCAGCCTAGCAGATCTGAGACCTTAGATCTACCAAATGTCAGCCGTGAGTCCTGATGTTGGTGCCATAGCTGGGCTAAAATTACCAAACTTGGGCTCATTTTCAAACCTCCCAGTTGGGGGCCTACATACCTACCTACCTTGGGTTTCTACCCTTTCCCAATTGGGGCCTACCCCACTTTTAAATTTAAAACCTTCCTACCTGGGAAACTACCACTATTGGGGCCCCCCCTACCTGTCCCACCTGGGGGCCCCAGCTACCCCACCTATCTGGGCCTACTTACCACCTATTGTGTAAGTGTTTAAGCCTACCAGACGATCCTCTGGTACTTTAGTGGGCCAGTCAGACCCTATTGGTGTAACAGTGCCCATACAGTAAAGTTGGCATGTAGTTCATCAGTTGTAGGAGTGATCCCCAATCACATCTAGATATAGCTGGCCATTAAGGGCTACTCATTCACACATAAAAATAATGTTTTGTTAAAAGTAATCAGAAATCAGCCAACAGTGCTATAGACTTTAGATGATCTAATGCTACCAATCACTTGTTCATGTTGCAAATGTTCATATAGCAATTGGATCAAGTGGTCAGAAAACTGGGGGTTCGTGGGAATTGATACAGAACATAATTTCTGCTAAAATGGTATAGACTCCTCACAATAAGATATGTGATACATATCCATGTGTAACTCTTTGTAACATAAAACTTTCCAAATGTTCATCACTTCATTTGCTTTACTGTTCATGCACTGCGGAAGTAAATGTCACCGCACCCCCTGTCTCAAATTTCCGCTGACGCTTTAAGAAATCCATCCCGGGAATAATTTCCACTTAATAGGAAACTGATTTGAGAAAATATCAACACCGCTCTTCATAAAACCTTAAGATCTCTTAATTCAGAGGGTTTTCAACTTGTCAATTTAGCAATTTTCCAAGAGTAACAACTCTGTATCTCATATAAATATAATTGGAGGAGGATGCAATATGAGATGGATTCATTTGCAAACCCCTATATCCATCATAAACATGAAATAGAGAAGAGAACAATATTTTATTATTACTCCAAGGTAATGGCTGACTGAATTTTTGTAGCAAAATATTTCAGCCTCAGCTTTTTCCCTTCTGTATGTTGCCTGTGAGTGATGATAAAAGTCTCATGTTTGCTTCTAGAATATTCTGTTTCCGCCGTGGTAGAAACTGCTGGAGTTATTGTATGTCAGTGGCCAAGATTTATCAAAAAGAAGCGGAGGATTTACAGTAGCACTCAGTATCATTTACTTATGCTAGTGGCAGGTGAGTGCATCTGTAAATCTCACCCCTCCTCCATAAATCTTAACCAATTTGTCTTAAAGCGAGGATGCAGCATCTCATGGGATTGCAATGGGAAGAAGCCCATGTATTTATTCTATAAAATGTATCAGCAGTTCATTATATCACTTGGATTGCAGGAAATTGACCTTTCTTTTACACAAAGTATTTCTGGTTAGTTTAGAACTCTTTATTTTTGAATCACTTGTTCCTGAATAACCTTCAGCATTTACCTGATGTTAAAATGGCTCATTGACCGAACAGCTGTTCTTTAAAAAGACTTATAAAGGGTTAAAATATGGTGCGTCCTGTAAATACTCATTTTGACCCATTAAAAGTAGGTCATCCATTGTGAAAGATATGTATTACATGTTGTTAAAGTTACTTGTGTGTACTTTCTTAGAGTTTTTTTACGCATTATTTTTATTTTTCTTTTATTTTTTGTGATTTATCTTGTGCTTGAAAATTTACATTGGTTGCCCCATCTGCATATTTATGAGTTGGGGTGCATTATACAATTTTAGATGAGAAGTTAAAGAGGTGTTCCCCATGGTAAAATTTATAAGATATTTAGGATATGCCATAAGTGCTGATAGGTCTTTTGGGACCTGACCTATTTAAGGACGGCCCATCAAATTCTCGAAATTTTGCAATTGAAATGATGGCAACCTCGCATGGAGACTTTCAGGGGCCTGTTCTAAAAGATAGGTCCTGAGGTGGGATTGCCCTATAGACATTTATAGCACATTCTTTAAAAGCAAAAAACCCCTTTAAGTTAAAAATTTTATTTTATCTCACAGGTATGTGGGAAATGTGGAGTTTTTACCTCATGGTAGTCTTTCCCTTATGTACTTATCTGGGGGAAGAGCAGGAGCATGACTCCCCATCAATAAAACTGGCAGATTCTAATGAGCAAAGGTGGAAGATACACAGGGAGGTAGATATAAAAATGGGGATGAAGGTGGGTGACAAGATAACTCAGCTCAAGAAATCCCAAAATGGGTTGACAATAGCTGAAACATCTTGTCCATGAAAAGGGATAGGGCGTCCCTATGCCAAAAATTATAGGGGACCTTGGTTGTCCCCTTTCCCCATCATAGAGCAGTCCTTTATGTCTCTGTAACAAACCATTAGGAGGAGTAATGTATCTCGTTTTGGGAAAAATGAGCGCCCCTGACGGTGGGGGTGGGGTTTTTACGCCTTTTCTAAATCATGGAGTATTTTGTATTAACTAAAGGCTTATGGGAAGAGCTGAAGAATCACCAGTGCTATCTATTTTGGATGTAGTAATCCTCAATTCACATGTGATCATAACGGTGTTACAATGTAAAAAGGATTAAAGGCAGGCCCCTTTTGCTCATCTACAGACAGCCATTTCGGAGTGTTTTCCCTCTTCAGTGCAGAGTAAAACTTTCTGACTGGCGGGTGAGAGGTGCCTGATGGAGTCTTTGGTTACAATTAGTCCGTTAGATTTTGGATATCCTTCCCCAAGCTTTCACAATAGTGGCAGGAATTTTGGCCCATTCCTCCGAAGCTAAGTTAAATGAGCCATGTTTGTAGGTCGTCGTGTCGCATTTGCCTTCTCGCTTGCCATAAATTTTCAATGGGTTGGATCAGGGTTTGTGTGGCACTTCCCCAAAAAATTGACTTGGTTATCCCAAAGCCATGTGTAACCAGTTGGCAGTTGCTTAGGGTATTGTTCATTTGGAAAACCCCTTTCCCCAAGCTTTAACTTCTGGCTGAGTCTTGAGATGTTGCTTTAGTATTGCCACTTGATTTCTTTCCCCATCTATTTTGTGAAGTGCATCAGTTCTTTCCTGCAGCAAAAACCACACTACTGATGTGCCATCTGTGTTTCACAGTTGGGGGGTGTTTTGGCCTCCAAGCTTCTCCCTTTTTCCCCAAAAGTAATGATGGTCAATATGGCCAAACAGTTTAAAAATTTTGTTTCTTTAGACCACAGGAAATGTCTCCAAAAAATATAGGTCTTTGTTTGTGTGCATTTGCAAAAATTTTTAATCTGGCTTTTATATGTTTTTTTGGAGTAATGGCTTATTTCTGGCGAGTGGCCTTTCAGTCCCAAATTGATGCAGTACTTGTTTTACTGTGCAAAAAATTTCACTATTTTACCCGCTTCTGCCAGCATCTTACAAGGGGTTTTGATTTGTTCTTGGGTTGATATGACGTCGGCCAAAGCACGCTATGTTGAGACAAGAACCCGTTCCTTCTGAGCCGTATTATGGTGGACATTCCCCTCTTGTTTGTACTTGAGTATAATTATTTGTTTTCAAGATTTAACGTTATCCCCTTTAGGTATCTGGAAATTTCACCCCAAGGGTGATCCAGACTTGTGAAAGTCCAAATTCTCTTCCTGATACCTTGGCTATTTCTTTAGACTTTCCCATGATGTTACACACAGAAGCAGTGTGTTTCTGGTGTGCCTTAAAAAAAAAATCCCAGGTGTGTCTCTAACTCGTTAAACGGTGCGGCGCTGAAGG